>JALPVH010000124.1:0-155931 GCA_023242295.1 Diaporthe ilicicola | reverse complement strand
AATTATATATATTATATAATAAAAGACTTACCTAAAAGCTTTTTTAAAATATAATCCTTATCGTTTTTATTTAATTTATCCCAATTTTCTCCACTTTAAATAAATATAGTAGATAATTTAATTTCTTTTAATTCTTTACTATTAATAATAGAAGAATTAAAAGAATTAATAATAGCTTTAGCTGCTAAATTTAATGTATGTGCTATATAGCGTATATCGGTTTAAAAATCGCTATTTTCCTCGTAAAAATATGATAATTAAAATTCTTTAAGGAAAGTATTATTATTCGATCCATTATCTCTTGTAATACTATATAATAAGTTAATAAGTTAATAAATTTATAAATAAAGTTTTAATATATATAAAATAATTACCTATTAATTATAGATAATTTAATATCTAATAAAACTAAAACTTTATCGTTTAAAATTTTATATATATAAGCTCCATTATAGGCTTCTTAAAGAAATTCAAAACCTATTAAATATAATTAATAACTATTATTTAATAAATTAAACTTATATTTACTTACCTATTAATCGATATTCTAATTTAGAATTTTTATTTAAATAATTTATAATAACGCCTAAATAGCCATTAAAATCGATAGAAGTCCAAATATCTAGCTATAAAGATATTCCTTTATAATTATTTTATTAGTTTTTAATAATTTCTTTAATTTCTGTAATAGCTTTATTATATTAAATAAATAAAAAATAGCGTAATTTTCTATAATATAATTTAGGGGTATTTCTATAATTAAAATTTAATTAATTTTTTATTATAAATAGAAAAGCTTTAAAACTTTAATAACTTTAATAACTTACCTATTTAAATAAAATGTTAATTCCTAAAAGGTTTTTAATAATAAAACATTAAATAATAAATTATTTACCGATAAAAAATTTAAAACTTTAGTTAAATAGGTTTTTTAATCGATATTTAAATTATTTATATAAGAAATTCCTCGTTTTTTATTTCGAATATTACTTAAACTAATAAAAGAATCAGTTATTAATAGTTAAGATTCTAAATCGTTTATATTATTAAAATTTTCATTATTAATATCTTTCCCTAAATAATAATATTAGATATAAATATTTAATTTAATTAAATATAAATTAAATTAATAACTTACTTTTTATTAAATATTATTCCGTTTCTTTATTATAAGCAATTTTTTTATAGTGTCTTATATAATGTATATTTACAGCTATGCTAATTTGAACTCGAATAGCGTTATATTGGCATTTATAAGTACAATTAGGCATTATACAGCTAAATTCGACTTTTCGAGGGGTATTTAAATTAATATCTAATAGTTTATAAGTAAATAGTCCTTCTTTTATAGCGTAAGCGTTAGGAACTTTAAATTTAAAGTTAGGGTTATTTCCTTTTCGATCTATTTTATTTTTATCGATTTTTGCTGGTTTTTTAAATATTTCAGTATTATTATTATCGCTTAATTCGTAATCCTCGTCACTAAAGTGTGATATTTGCGATTCGGCTAAATTAAAGTTATTAAAAGGTCCAGCGGTTGATGTAAAGGAGGAATCCATTTTTAAATATTTAAATATTTAAATAATAATAGTAGTAGTAGTAGGAGTAATAGTTATTTAAAAGGTTATATTGTTATATAAAAGATATAAAAAGAAAAAGAAATTTTAAAGTAAGGAAGATAGATATATTTATAATAAAACGTTTTAATATATAAGGTTAATTATATTTTAATATAGCTATATAAAGCTATATAAAGTTTATTTCTTATTAAATAAACTTTATATAAGTTTTATTTAATAAGAAAACCTATTAGCTATAATTTAATAAAGCTATATAGAGCTTATTTCTTATTAAATAAACTTTATATAAGTTTTATTTAATAAGAAAACCTATTAGCTATAATTTAATAAAGCTATATAAAGCTTATTTCTTATTAAATAAACTTTATATAAGTTATAGCTATATAAAGTCTTATTAGCTATATAAAGTTTTATTAGCTATATAAAAACTTATTAGCTATATAAGTTATATAAAGTTTATTTAATAAGAAATAAGCTTTATATAGCTTTATAGCTAATAAGTTTTTTTATTAAATAAAACTTATATAAAGTTTATTTAATAAGCTTTATATACCTTTATAGCTAATAGGTTTTATTATTAAATAAAACTTATATAAAGTTTATTTAATAAGAAATAATAATAGCTATATAAAGACTTATTAGCTATATAAGTTTTAGCTAATAATAAGCTATATTAGCTATATAAAGCTATTTAAAGTTTATTTTTTATTAAATATATATTATATAAGTTTTAGCTAATAAGAAGCTATATTAGCTTTATAAAGCTATTTAAAGTTTTTCTCTTATTAAATATATATTATATAAGTTTTAGCTAATAAAAAGCCTTATTAGCTATATAAAGCTATATAATTTATAAAGTTTATTTCTATATAAATATACTTTATATATTTTATAAAACTATATAAAATATATATTCTATTAAATATACTTTATATAGTAAAAGCGTTCTTATATATATATATATATATATATATATATAATAAACTTATTATATAAATAAAAAGTAATTTAAAACTTAATTTTTTATTTACTTTACTATTTATTATAATTAATATAAAAAATATATATAAGGAAAAAAGCTCTTATATCCATTCTGGAGCTATATAACTATATAAACCCTAACCTTACTAATTACTAAATAGACCTTTTACATTCCTTATAATATCGAACTTTATGGATCCGTTGCCCTTAATAGGTATTGAATTCTTTCCCGCATTTCGCTAGAAATACCCTACGTTTCTGACTATATGGCCTACCCTTCCGAACCTTCTTTCCCTTCTGAATCGGCTAAAAAATAGTAAGCTTAAATATTTAAATCTGGGGAAAAGAAAAAAATACTAATAGTTGAAGAGAAAGGAATTACGCTTTCTTCTTCGTTAAAGGTCGAATAAAAGAGCTTAGAAGGGTTAATAGTAAATAGTTTTTCTGAAAATAGTATAGTATTGCCGTTAAAATCGATAAGCTAAAGTAATATTAATAAATAATAAAAATTAAAAAAAAAGAAAAAAAGAAAAAGAAAAAGAATAATAAAAAAGAAAAACTAACGTTTTCCTAATTCCACCAGGTATTATTGTGCTTTATATATATTAATAAATAGAGAAAAAAGTGGGGAATTTTATATATACCGGCTAGTTATTATTAACTGGTAAATAAGGAGCTAGCTTACTGAATTAATATAGAATTATATTAAATCGAATTTTAAGCTCCTGCAAAGCTTAATTAATCTTATTGAGATAATTTTGAGAGGTGTTTAATATAGTAGAATTATCTATTTTAAAGAAAAAAATATTCTCTAAAATTAAAATCCTAAGAAAGGATAAAGAAAAAAGAATTCGAATAAAGGTTTAGAGGGGCGGGCATACCTTCTTTTATCTTTATTTCCTCCTTTATACTATCTTTATAATTCTGAATCTAGAATATCTATCGCCTAAACTGCTTATAAAATATTCTGAATGCCGAAATCTTAAGATTTGGGGAGAGAGGGGGATATAAGGGGTAATAGATAAGGAAATATACGCTAAAATGGAAAGCTATTTTAATAGTATGTTATTTATTTATCAGATTTAAAATTTATATAAAATAAGATACCATTTAATAGATATTTAAATTCTATATATAGTGATATATTTTAGTAATATATATATATACGATAGGTATAGTATAAATAAGAATATAAAGTTAACCTTATTTATTAATATTTATATATAGGATCTAATAATGGAATGATTTATAAGCCTAATAATAAATAGTAGGATATTTAAAGGATTTTTTGCTTTATTTTTATATAAAATGTGTGATAAGATATTTAAATTAAATATTATTTATAAAACTTTTTAAGTTATATAGAATAATCTTTATTAAAATTATATAAACCTAATATTTAACTTTAAATTTAATGCATTTAAATTTAATATAAAGAAATATATATATATATAAAGCTTTAATCCCTTTAAATATTATATATATATATATATATATATATATATATAATAATCGTAATATAATTAGAATTAATATAGAAACCTTATTTTTAAAAGTTTATATATAATATTTTATAATGAAATAATAAAACTATTCTAATATAAAAGGAGTATATTATAGAGTATTTTTTTCTGTATTTAAAGATATATCGCATTATAGAGAATTTAAATTTAAATATATTAAAGGGTAGCTTAAAAGTAAAATAAAATAATTTATAACTTATACTAATAAAAGAACTCCAACTTTATAACCGGTAGATATATTATTTTATAGATTATTAATATAATAAAAATTTAACTTACTATATATTTTAAGTAAATTTAATAGTAATTAAATATTTTTTTATATTTTATATTATAAATTATATAAGGTACTAAATAAATATAATAATATTAATAATAATAATAATTTAATATATTTATTTATTTAATTTAATAATAATTTAATAATACTCTTTTTAAAATATATTATATATACTTAAATATATTTTAAAGTTAAAAAATTATTATTTATAATACTAAATATAAGTTTTATACTTTAATATATATTAATATTAATTTAAATAAGTTTAATTTATTTATATTTTAATAAAAATATTTTTTATATCTATATTAATAACCCTAACCCTAGTTTACTATATATATTTATATTAAAAGATTTATATATAAAAATATATATAAAGTGAATATATATATTTTTAATTTAAAATAAAGATATAAAAGCCTTTAACTATTTATATAAGAGATATTAATAAAACTTTTTACTTAATATATTAGTAATTTTATCTTTATAGTAGAATTAGATAAATAAAAACTAAGTAAACTATTTTAAAGATACTTTTTTACTCTATATTATTAGTTATTTTAATTATAAACTTATATAGTTCTATTTATAGATTTGTATTTGTATTACATTGTATTTATAATACAATAATACAAAATACAAAATACAATAATACAAATACAAATACAAATATAAATATAGTAATACAAATACAAAATACAATAATACAAATACAAATATATGTATTTGTATTACTGTATTTGTATTTGTATTACTGTATTATTTGTATTTTGTATTACAATAATACAAATACAGTAATACATGTTACAACTCTGAATACATTATATAGATCGAATATAGCTCTTTAAAATAGTTTATTTAATGTTTTATTATTTAATTCTTATATAAAGATATAAATATTATTATTAAGCTTAAAGCCGTGTTAACTAGCTTAGCCGCTTAGCTAAGTGGCTTAATAGTTTTAAGCCGTATATTAGTATTTATATCTTTATATAGAAATTAAATAAAGAAAATTTAAATGGGCTATTTTAAAGAGCTAGCTTTACTTTATATTACTAGCTATTTAAGCTTTAAAGGTTATTTAAATCTATTTTTAAAATATATTTATATTTATATTTATATTATAATATATAATATTATATTTATATTTATATTATTTATATTATTTATATTTATATTTATATTTATATTTATATTTATATTACGTATTTATATTTATATTTATATTTATATTACTGAAATTTTATATATTTATATTTATATTTATATTTATATTACTATATTATTTATATTTTTAATACTTTAGTTATATATAATAGCTTTATAAAACTCTACTTAAGCCGCTACCAGGCTACTTATAATATTATCTATTTATTAATAACCTTTTTTCTATATAGCTTTTTATAAATTCCCTTTATAAAATTAGCGTCATTATATTTAATACTATATAAGTTAACTTAATAGGTATTTTCGCCTACTTTATCTATATTAAAAGAGTATAGGATAATATATTATAAGGCAAGATTCTTTTAATACCTACCCTTAACTATAAATCTATAAGAATTATATAAAAGAATAGCGCTATAATTCTCCTTATTAGCAATATTTTCTCTAGCTTTAAAAAACTTATAATTAAATAACAGAAAATAGCTTAAGCCTTTATTATAAAAAAAAAAGCTTTTCCTCTCTATTATTCTTAATAATTAAATAAGGGTATTATTACCTATCCCGTTAATTATTAATATATATACCTAATAAATAAACGGTATAAATATTGCTAATTATTATAAATCGCTTAACTAAATTAATAAATATCGGTTTTATTATAGGTTAGCTTAAGCTATTATCTTTAACTTTCTATTTAATATTATTATTATTAATTATACCCTTTTTATTTATAAAACTAAGTAAAACTCCTTATCTGCTAATAAGAAGCTATAATATATATAAAGTAACTTTAAGAAAGTATTATTTAAGTAACTAATAGCTAAATTTTATATTTAGGCTATATAATAATATAAGCTTATTATAAACTAAATTAAGTAAAAAAGCTTTTAAGCGCCTAAGCTAACTATAGCTAATCTTATTATAAATTATACTCCGCTATATTAAAGGTATTATAGCTATAAAATATATAAAGTATATAATTTATAGTTCTAATAAGCTATTAGTTAATTATATAATTATTAATAGTATAAGCGGTATATAATATAATATTATAATAGATATATTAATAGCTAAAGTAACCCTATACTATTTTATTTTAATAGAAATTATTTTAAATTATAGTATTTAGCTATTAATATTAATCTTAGCTTTATTACTAATATAAACTTAAGTTTTTTATTTATAACTATTAATAATATCGAGAAAAATAACTATTTTAAGCTAATTATACTAACTTTATAATAGCAATAGCTATACCCGGTATAAAAGATATAGGCGTATTAGCGGTAGCTATTAACACTGCTAAAACCTTATAGCCCTATAAGGTATTTAAGATTAAATCTAATATAAAAGCTTAGATATATTACCGCCGCTTAATAATTTTCTTAATATATTAAACTATTAAATAAAGAGAAGAATTATAATAAAAAGGAGGATTATAGTAAGAAAGAGAATTATAATAAGAAAGAGAATTATAATAAGAAAAAGAATTATAATAAGGAGAAAGATTACGGTATAAAGGAAAACCACTGCTAACCTTTAAGCTATAGCTAGCTTTTAAAAAGAAAATACCCTTTTAAAAACTAACTTTACTTATTAGCCTATATAATAATAATATTTACTTATTAAAGATTACTATCTATAGGTAAATAGTATACTTAAGCTAATTATAAGCTATAATAGTAATTATTATAATAAGTTTTTAAGGGGCAGTAATATTAATATTTCAATATAATTAAAAATAAGGCTAAATTTAAATAATTTATATTTAGAAATATATATTATATATTATTACCCCCGGCTTTATAATTTTATTTTTAATTTAATTAAGTAAAAGCGCTATTAGGCTATTTGGTAAAAAGAGGCTATTATTATTAAAAATTAGCGGAATAGCTATTTCCTAAAGTAATATTATAGCTTTTTTTTATCGCTTTTAAAATTAACCTATAAATAAGTTAAACCTATAGCTATAATATAATTAGTATATAAAGATAATAATAAAAAGGTATTATACTATATTACTATTACGCTATAATGCTTTTATTTATTAATAATTTTATATTGCTTATATTAGCTATATATATAGTAGCGGTAAAGCAATAGTAAAGCTTTTATTAACGCCGAGTTAATACTTACTTAAGGTGCTAAATACTAATAATTCTATATTATAAGGACTTTCCTTACCTATATAGGTATTCGATTCTGCCGGTTAGGGGCGAGGAAAGTAATGCCGATTAGTTACTCTTTTCGGGAACCTAGCCCTACCTATACCGCAGCAAAATCTGTTATACCTCGGAGAATTCTAGCTAATGCAATCCCTAACGATAATAACCGCGCCTGCAAGCAGTTATCGGCGTTGCATTGTGTTACCCTGACTGCATAATATCGGGTCTCGTCACCAGTAAGGTCCTTTGGGACAGCGGGACTGTATTCTACCAACAGCGGCACCATCTTGTCTCTTGTCTGGCACCTTTTTCAGGCGCTCGTGGGGTGTCACGGCGCAATGGTTCTGGATACTATCGCTCCGCCTCAAACATTCGCTTCCCTTCCGCGTGCCTCCACAACACCAAGGGACCACGGCCATTCGCCGCCTCCTCGGTGCTACCTGCCCGATTGCTTTGCAAGCAGGCAGAGCAATATTCGTCGCCTATGCAGGCCGAGGGGATGCAGGCCAGTATGACGAAAAACACTCCCCCCGGGAGACAACTCGACTGCCAGTCAATAAATACAGTTTAGCGGCCCCTACCAAAGCTCTTAGCTTTTCTTAGTCTTTCTTTAACTCCAAAATTAACCTTTTTAACCCCCGGCTAACAATTAAATTTCAAAAGGGCCGTATGGGGAGAGGGCGGACGGTGCCGGTAGGCACCGCCGAGCACCATTTGAGGCCCAACCCGGTACTCTTTATATTCCTTAAAAATAAGCAAGATGCATTCCAAGGATTTTTGGAGTTAAAGAAAGACGAAGAAAAGCTTAGAGCTTTAGTGGGGGCCGCTAAACTGTATTTGGTAACTGGCAGTCGAGTTGTCTTCCGGGGGGGAGTGCACAGTTTTTCGTCATATTGGATGCAGGCTGGGGTTCACAAATTACGTTGAAGGATGACGAGAGCTGAAAAAGTGATGCATCACACAACATGTGCAATGCTACGTACAACTCACTGACCGAAGCGGGAAACTCTGATTTCGGGGAAGAACCGCACTGCTGGCCTGCTGACGGTCATTTTCGTGCTTCTTGCCGTCGCTCATAGTTCTCATAAAGGCGACAAGCAACGCTCCCAATATGATATCACAATCATCTTCTGTCTTTTGCTCAGATGCGAGCCAACTTTTGTCGGATCCCAGTGCTCAGCTCTAAGCGACCCACGGGCGCCACTTCCACAAAAAGGCTCCATCCGATACCCATGCAGCCCTCCACACACGAACCAAGATGAGCACGACTCTTCCCGGCGCCATCACCGCCGAGGCGCGAGATCGCGCCGCCATCAGCCCCGAAGATGTTGTAGGATCTAGTGTGTTGTTTCTCGCATTAGTTACCGCATCCACCGGGGTTCGCCTTTATACCAGATATACAGTGTATCAGCAGTTTTGGTGGGATGACTGTAAGTCAGATGATTGGCCGTCTACTCTGCTTCCTTGGAGTGATTCTCTTGGTCGCCAATGCTCGCAGCATCGTGCTGACAACTTATCGATGCGATGTAGGGTCCATGCTTGCGGCCTGGATCGGCACGATCGCGCTGTGCACACTCTTCATCGTGATGATGCAACAGGGCGGCGGAAGTTTGTAGCCTTTCGAACTAGTCTCTTCCTTCCGCGGCCCGAAGAGCCCGGCTCGCAGACTGTTGATGCTGATTGTGGATGTTCACAGTGCACCGTGTGGACGAGCCGGCCGACGAGTTGAAGAAATACCTGAGGACATTCCAAAACCTCCAGATGGTCGCGCGCACGTCCATGTTCTTCGCAAAGCTCTCCATTTTGCTGCTATACATTCGGCTGTTCTTCCCCAAGGGCGTCAACCGCAGTATATTTTGGTGGGTCATCCAGGCCGTCATATGGCTCAATTTGCTGTACACGGTCGGCCTGATCCTGGCCATCGCCCTGCAGTGTGTGCCCCAGCACAAGCCCTACGGCATCAGCTGCGTGAACCAGTACATGGTGCTGATCTCGGCGTCCATCATCAACATAATCAGCGACCTGCTAGTCCTGCTAATCCCCATGGTGTCGGTGTGGCGGCTGAATATGAGCCACAAGCGGAAGTGGGCTGTCTGGGCTCTGTTCGCCTTCGGGTTCGTTCTTTCTTTCTCCACACCCTATGATCTGCGACATATATCAGCAGTTAATGCCCTCATCGAGGGGCAAAGAAGTCCCGATATTTGTCGAAAGCGACACGTGATCAGTGCAAATGCTTACGCCGAAGCCCTCCAGTACCCTGGCCCCCATCGCCAGCATCGCCCGGCTGGCGTATCAAATTCCACTTGCAAAGGGCAAAGACACAACGGTCATCTACATGATCGTGGTCTTTCTAGCCATTTCCGAGCAGGTTATCGCAATGGTCGCTGGGAACGCACCCGTGGTGAGTGCCTGGATCGTCCGCACCATGAGAAGGGGCAAGCGTGACAACATCAGCCCGGCCGCGGCCGCGAACGTGCCGCGTACCATCACAGAGAGGTTCTGGCCGAACAGGGAGGCTGAGACGGGAACGCCGCATGCCGGGCGTCTGAGGAAGTGGAAGCATTCTGGAGGATCGGATCCGTATCCTATCACGATCACGACGATGCAGAGCACGGCGAGCCAAGAGGCCTTGGACCCTCGGCATAGGGCCCTTGATGATAATGAGTCGGGACCGGTGTCGGAGGCGTGGGAGCTGAATGAGCATGTCTCAATTCCAGCCAGAACGGTAAACACGCCTCAAAAATCATGATAGCGTGGAGATTTAGCCCAATAGAATGCAGGTATTCAAGAGCCTGGACCGAATGTAATTGGAGCCTGTCAGGCCATAGTAGAGTGAGAGTAGTTGTATCAGCCTTCCACAGACTCCAGATCCTTGTGATTCCCCAGCAGCTTCGCTTCATCAAACTCGTCATCACCTTTAGGCAGCTCCAGTACCATTGTATACATCTGAGCTGCCCTCACCTCGACCTCGCCATCACTTTCCAATGCCAGAACGTGGCCGCCGCGTTTACGATCCTCAGTAATGAAATGCAGATGATCGCCGGCAACGCCGATGCCCTGCAGATAATGAGGCTGCCGGAAACCAACCAGGGTGCCTCGGACGTCTTCGAAAGTGAACGAGACCTGATTTCTGCCAACTTCGAGCAGAGGCTGACGTGGTTCCGTTTGTCCTGCTGCTGTCCGGACTGTGACAGCTTTGAACACGCCGTCGAGCCGTAAAGCCAGAATGTGGTTTTTGGAGTTTGGTCTAAGGACGTCAAAGTCAGCTATGAGCAGCACAGAAGGAAGAGACACATCGAAAGCTTACACAAGACTGCTGACGATATCGTACATCTCCTCCTTGCTAGGCACGGCAGCCGCGGCAGTAATCTCGGGCTTGAACCGTGTAATCTGGGCGAAGGGGTGAATGACAGTGTCGTCTGTCGGATCCAAGTCCACAATAGAACCATCGGCCAACATCTGGTAAGCCTTGCCGTCGACCACGATCATCTCGCCGTTCATGAAACGGAAGGTACCCAGTCCGTGGTCACCATGCTTGAGATACTCGGAGATAGGCAAGCCCTTGTCGGCAACGCCGTCCATCAAACCCAGGGCGAGTGAGTACTGAAAGAACTCGTTGGACGCCATTCCCGTCGTGCACTTGGCAAAAAGGCTTGGAAGGCAAGATCAACCCTATGTGAGAATGCTTGATTCTGAATTTGGTGCTGCGGGGTGAGAGGAAAATTGAGATGCAGTGGACAACTGATGTTGGCTGTAAGATTGTTGGTGCTGACTAAAGTGGGTAGGTAATTGTGTGACCTGTAACCTTCAAGTTTAGGCTCTGTACTGGACCAGTCTTGAAGCTTTGGCAGTTTATTGCATTGACAGCGAGTTCTGTCGGCTCCCGACCCAATGCAGTTCGTGTGGTACAGGCTCGCACTTCTGTATATTGCTTACAAACCTGACCCTGCCGGCATTGTCACTTGCAAGCCCACTTGGGCTGCGGATGCCACCTCGCTAACGAACGACCTGGCAAGCTTGAGCGTCGACTTGTCTTCGTAGGTGGGCGGACCATCCAGGTGGCCTGGCTGCCCTGCCCAAGTTCTCTCAGCAGCTTAGGGACGCATCCAGGTGCAAGACCTCAAGTTCGATGGAAGACGGGCTGGTTGCTTTCGCCGCAGTCACGCATCACCAGGCCCATCCCGATATCCACCCCCACTCAAGTTCAGCAACTTGGAGAGGGCCTTGATGCCCTCCAAGGAGCCTGTTTGGCGCAGAGAGAGTCAGTCTGGGGGCTGGTTGCGTCTTTAGGTAGTGAAGGCGCGACTTGGAGACGTTGAGTTGTGTCAGCTTTGCCCGCCGTCGTTGAGATTCTGTGTCTCAATCTCGGCCTCACACCGCCTAGTGTAATAGAAAAGGTCGTATATCAATTCCAGGACACTAAACTAGGCTGTCAAATTTCTTGGGCTCGGGAATACTCGCAGATGCATTGGAAGTAGACGGAGTTGGCGAGAGAGCCTGCGAGATGATAAAGCTGGTGCTGTGTAGTTGGTGTTGTTGCTGTTGACTGGGTAGGCTGCACAGACCATGTCCGCTTCCCCTTATCTCAGCGTCAGAGATGGTCGCCCCCCACTGTCTGAGATGGATATGGAGACGCGTCTTCCGGAGCTACTGCACGCGTCAAGCACTTCGTACGCGAAATCCAGCGTCACTAGCCGATGACATTCAGGATCGGATAGTCATGGCGGGCCCACCCAAGAATCCTGAGAAGCGGCAAGCATCCCTGACCAGCTTTTTTGGCCCAAGGACCGTCAATGGCCTCTCACAGTCCCTCCAGAGGAGCCGCCAGCCTGAGGAGCAGCAAGGGACGCCAACAAGCCGCAACGCAGCCGACAGCAGCCCATCCTCCCGCAAGCGCCCCCTCCAAGAAGACACAGATCATGGCAACGATGCACCCGACGAGCCTTCTCTGAAACGCGCAAAGTCCAAAGACCATGATCCTGAACAGAGCAGTTTCTTTCACAAGCCATCCTCACCCCGACGCGAAACCCCCTCTACCACGTCCAAAGCTTCTGTCCGAACGGGACGCTATGTCTATGATGAATCCCGGTCAAGCAATGGTGGAGGTAGCATGCAAGATGGTGATGCGGACGACGACGCGGCTTCTCAACGGCGGAAGGAGGAGCTGCACAAGAAGTTCGTCAAGAAGCTAGGACACCCAGACAGTATGGCCATGATCAAGCGCCGGAACTTCCAAATCAACGAAGACACGGCTGCCCTGGACGAGGATGGGGAGGGCGGCGATGATGCCGAAGAAGATGAGGCAGCTCGACCGGCCAAATCCTCCAAGAAGAAGGGTGCCAAGACTGGCAAACTCACGCCCATGGAGATTCAGTATCTGGAAATCAAACGGAAGCATATGGACACGGTGCTTATCGTAGAGGTCGGCTACAAGTTCAGGTTCTTCGGCGAAGATGCTCGCATTGCTGCGAAGGAGCTGAGCATCGTGTGTATCCCCGGCAAGTTCCGGTACGACGAACGTAAGCAGTCGGCCACACGGTTCTTGCCAATCGCATTTCACTGACTGGCTGGCAGACCCCTCAGAGGCCCATATAGACCGATTCGCTTCTGCGAGCATCCCAGTGCATCGGTTGCCCGTCCATGCGAAACGGCTTGTAGCAGCTGGGCACAAGGTTGGGGTCGTCCGCCAGATCGAGACGGCAGCACTCAAAAAGGCGGGAGATAACCGCAACGCTCCTTTCGTCCGTAAGCTCACAAATGTCTACACCAAAGGGACCTATGTAGATGAACTCGGCGAGCTCGACCAGTCCCGAGACAAAGAGGGCAGCGGCGCTCCAACAGGCGGCTACTTGCTCTGCATCACAGAGTCCAAAGCCAAGGGTTCGGGCACCGACGAGAAGGTAGACGTGGGAATATTGGCTGTCCAACCAGCGACGGGGGACATCATCTACGACACCTTCGAAGACGGCTTCATGCGCCGTGAGATCGAAACCCGACTTTTGCACATATCGCCTTGCGAGTTCCTCATTGTTGGAGACCTGACGAAGGCTAGTGACAAGCTCCTTCAGCACCTCTCAGGCAGTAGCACCAACGTGTTTGGGGATCGGAGCCGCGTCGAGCGGGTTCCAAAGGGCAAGACCATGGTCGCTGAAGCTTATTCTCATGTGACACAGTTCTATGCTGGGAAGCTGAAGGACGCTGACGAGCGGGCTTCGACTTTGCTGGAGAAGGTCTTGAAGCTGCCCGAAGCCGTCACAATTTGCTTGTCAGCAATGATCAACCATTTGACCGAGTACGGCCTGGAACACATTTTTGATTTGACGAAGTATTTCACATCATTCTCCACAAGAACGCATATGCTCATCAATGGCACAACGCTGGAAAGCTTGGAAGTCTACAGAAATCAGACAGACCACTCAGACAAAGGAAGTCTCCTGTGGGCCATTGATAAGACGCATACGAGGTTTGGGCAAAGACTTCTGCGAAAGTGGATCGGTCGGCCTCTACTGGATAAGGAGAAACTCGAGGAGAGAGTCGCAGCTGTTGAGGAGTTGCACCAGAATCAGTCCAATTGGAGGGTTGACAAGCTCGAAGGCTTACTCACCAACATTAAGACGGACCTGGAGAGAAGTCTCATCCGCGTATATTACAACAAGTGCTCCCGCCCAGAACTCTTGAACACTCTGCAGATTCTGCAGAAGATATCCATGGAATACCCCAAGGCCAAGATCAAGACCCCAGAGGATACCGGCTTCGAGTCTCCTCTACTGAGAGAAGCGGTCTGCTCGATACCACAGATCGGCGAGATCGTGGTCTCGTACCTGGAAAAGATCAACCCAGTAGCAGCCCGGTCGGACGACAAGTACAACTTCTTCCTTGAGGCACAAGAGACAGACGACATTACGGAGCACAAGCTCGGCATCGCAGCCGTGGAGCAAGAGCTGGATGCCCACCGGTCAGAGGCAGCTACCAAGCTTGGCAAGAAGACCCCGGTATCTTATGTGACAGTTGCCGGCATAGACTATTTGATCGAAGTTGCCAATACCGATCTCAAGAAGGTACCAGCCTCGTGGATGAAGATCAGCGGCACGAAGAAAGTCTCCCGCTTCCACACCCCCGACGTTGTCCGCATGATCAGTGAACGGGATCAGCACAAGGAGTCGCTGGCAGCCGCATGCGACGAAGCCTTCAGGTCGCTCCTGTCCTCCATCGCTGCGCAATACCAACCCCTACGCGATGCCGTCTCAGCCCTGGCCACAATCGACTGCCTCGTCTCACTCTCCAAAGTAGCATCCCTCCCAGGCTACACCAAACCGACCTTCCTACCGTCCTCTACCCCTCCGACCGTCTCCATCACAGAAGGCCGTCACCCGATCGCCGAGCACACCCTTCCCAACGGCTACATCCCCTTCACGACCTCGCTGTCCAGCCCCTCGCCCCTCGCCCACCTCATCACGGGCCCCAACATGGGCGGCAAGTCCTCCTTCGTCCGCGCCGTGGCCCTGCTGGTGCTGCTCGCGCAGGTCGGCAGCTTCGTGCCTGCGGACGCCATGTCGCTGACGCTCATGGACAGCGTCCACACGCGCATGGGCGCGCGCGACAACCTGTTCGCGGGCGAGAGCACCTTCATGGTCGAGGTGTCGGAGACGGCCGCCATCCTGCGCTGCGCCACGCCCCGCAGCCTCGTCGTGCTCGACGAGCTCGGCCGCGGCACGAGCACCCACGACGGCGCCGCCATCGCCCACGCCGTGCTGGATTATGTCGTGCGCGAGACCCGCTGCCTGACCCTCTTCATCACACACTACCAGAACCTCGCCAAGATCTCCCAGGGCATGGGCGGCCTGGTCAAAAACGTGCACATGCGCTTCACCGCCACCAGGGCCGCAGTGTCGGACGAGGGTGCCGGCGATGGATCCGACAGCGGGGCGGATGCCGGGCCGGATGCCGACGAGGAGATCACATTCCTGTACGAGGTTGTTGAGGGCGTTGCGCATCGGTCCTACGGGCTTAACGTCGCGAGGCTGGCTAAGATTCCGCGAAAGGTGCTGGATGTGGCGGCCAAGAAGTCGAGAGACTTGGAGGACGAAATCAAGATGAGAAGGCTGCGCGGCGCTGTTTCCATAATGAGCGAAGTGCTGAGGGGGGATAGAAACGATCAGGTGCTCGACCATCTGGTCTCCGGCATCGAACAATTGTAGAGTCCCGATTCGGCAAGGAGTGCGTACGTAGCAATACAAGATTTTGTCATTCGAAACCATTTTCACAAGTAAGCATCGGAGATTAGGTGGTGAAAGCAACGGAGTATGTCTTGTGTGTTTGAGCAATTCGCTATGATACACCCCACCGGCCCCCGACAAGTACACCCACCAACCGCCGAATGTAAGCATGATATCCCATAAAGTTCCAGCACGAAATCTTGGACCAGACTGCGTAAATGAATGCCCAATGTCAGGCGCCAAACTGGCTCGCCATAGCATCGATCCACGCCTTGCCCAAACCCAGAACGCCGGTTCCGGAGACGGAACTTTTTCAACTCCAAAGAATTTTCGCCTCGTGTGGGCTGTCGTTAGAGAATAAGAAAAGAGCAAAAAGAATAGAATCTGCGAGGTGTGTCCCATGGAAGATCTCCCAGAGCTCCAATTTGACCCATAATGTGATGCTTCCGCGCTGCGAATGTCGCTAGGGGCCTTTCGGAATTTAGTCATGGTCCTCATGAGACAAGGAGGTCGTGTGGACGACTAATGACGGTGCCGCTGCTGTGAGCGAAACTCAGAAAACTGAGCGAATATCTCGCGAAAAGACTATCTGGGCGTCTTCATCCATCAAACTCATCGTTCTGGCCAGGCTGAAAGGAAGGCGCAGAATCCATTCCGCCGTAATCAGCATTGGGCATGGCCGGGAAGGCCGAGTTGGGAGGCTTTGTTGGGTCAAAGGAAGGACCGCCGTACAGGAACGGGTAGGTATCCTGGCGCTGCAAGTAGAGAGGGTTGAGAGCGCTGGCGTTCGATTGCATAGTCTGACGATTCTGGGCAAGAAAGCCATTCATAGCACCTGGCTGCGGCATAGCGAAGGCCATGCTGTCGTTCTCCTTCATTCCAAAGCCCGGGAAAAAGCTCTGGTTCGGCCGGTGGAACAGTGAAGACGACGTCATCAAGGGCGTGTTCGAAGGAAGGTTGTGCATGGCATTTCGAAAGGAGAAGTCGAATCGATTGTCGGCGGAGCCCACAGGGGCATCTATAATTTGTATGTTAATTTCGATCACAATGCATAAGCCAAAGATATCTGGACCCACCTTGCCTGATCTGATGGCGCTCTTGAAAGACGTCACCTCCCGCGGCGGCATTGTCGTCCTCCTCCTCCTCATCATCATCGAGACGCTGACTGGAGTCATCCTCTGAGTCGAACTCATCCTCAACCTTGATGAGCTTCTTCTTCTGGCGGGTTGAGCGGCGCTTGCTGACCTTCGCGCTGTTCGCAGCACGGGTGGCTGCTCTGGTCTGTCGACGAGGGCCAGTGCTTGCCACGGCAGACCGACGGCCACGACCCTTCTTTGTGGCAGATGGCAACTCGTCATGATGGGAATCCTGGAAAGGTATTTTATTAGCTCATCATAATTGCGTTTCCTTTCAGTGGCAGGAGACTCACAGGGCTGCTGCCATCGATAGATGGGCTATCGTAGACGTTCCTGGTCCTGGTGACCTCGGACATCGTGCTATCCCAGACCTCCTCATCTGGACCGATCAGGGCAGACGTCATCTCCATGTTGAGCACAACAGATGCGTGCTTCTTCTGGTTACGCCTTCTCTTCTGATCTGCTGTGGCCGAATCAAACAAGCCCATTCCAGGGTAAACGATTCCCTTGAGCTTTGACGAATCGTCACCAGCGTCACCCTCAGCCGCCTCGGCAAGGAAGCTTGTGTTGGCGGTGTTTGTCCCTGATCGCGAAGTCTCCTGTTTGATATATGCTGAGCTCTGTGGAGAGCCAGGGAAGGGGTAGGCACCGTAATCGTTGTATTGAGGCGCATCAAAAAGCACGTCGGCGGAGTTGTCCCGCGGGGCGTGTAGGTGCCAAGTGTGAGGACTGGGACGCAGAGGAGCGCTCTGCAAGTGGGGAACGAGGCCGTCGTCAGCCTCAAGCTTGAAGTTCCTTCCGGTCTTGCTCTGTCATCTCCATTAGCCGCTGCTTCAAATTGCGTGCAGTTCCCGGTAACGTACCTCGACGCTAGCAAGGCGCGATCTCTTCGCAGGCCTCTTCGACTCCTTGGCGGCAATACGATTGGCGACCAGCTTGTCTACGCCGTTGTCGTCACTCCACTGCTGGTACCGCTCAAGCGTACGCTTGTCCTCGCTCTTTCCCGAGTGTTGAAGCTTGAATTGAGCTGCAAGGTGGGACTTGGAGGAGATGTGTGTCAGTAAATGAGAGACGTCCGAGAATTTGGGCTGTTTTGGGCACAGCACGCAGATCAAGGGGATGCCAGAGGGCTTTTCTTCGCCCTTGATCAATTTGTCTTCGCCCTTGGTCAAAGGCTCTGCAGGGATTTGTATAGGGTCCATGGCAAGCTGCAAGTATTTTGTCAGTCGAGTTCTCCATCTTCACGGCACCTGTCCCGTGTGGTACAGTGTTCCAAAAGAAGAAGCAAAGAACATAGGACGAAAGCCATGAAGGAGAGTCATCAGACGGAAGGAATCAGACGGAAGGAATCAGACGAAAGCCATCAGACGAAAGCCATCAGACGAAAGCCATCAGACGAAAGCCATCAGACGAAAGCCATCAGACGAAAGCCATCAGACGAAAGCCATCAGACGAAAGCAATCAGACGATAGCAATCAGACGAAAGCAGAGCTGGACAAATTTCCAGGAAAGGGAATTACCAACCACAAAGGACCTGGTTTAACCAGAGACAAGAAGGTATACAAGACTCCAGACGACGACAGCTGCAGAGCAAAGAACCAAGGGAAAAAGCAAAAGCAAGGAAGCAAAGATGGGTGGTTCAAAGGAGTGACAGTAGGGCGCGACCCTGAGACAATTGGATTGTGAAGCCGAAAACGCTGGGGGACAGGAAGCGAGGATCGTAGGCGTGGTGGAGGGAGGAACTCACATTCTGGGCCTCTGAAGCGGAGGGATCGAATGGCCTCATTGGTAACTGCATGAATGGATCGCGGCCGAAGGGGTTGACCATCGCGCCTGCCGGGGCGAAATTGAAGCCAGTGCCAGCAGGAGGAGCCGCGATGTGGCCGAATCGGTTGCCCATGGGCAGGAACGGGTGAAAGTTGGCCATGTTGTTGCCAGCCCAGACAGGCTGGGAGTTGAAGTCGAGGAAGGTCTGCATATTAGCAGGAGAGACGGGGAAGGGGGCGGGAGCGTTCAGGCTTCGACGGAAAGTGGCAGGAGGGAGGCTGACGTTGGGCGGGTACGTCTGGCCCATGGTAGGAGGTCGGAGAGGTTGGTTGGCGGGAGCCAGCGGGCTCTTCTTCTCTTGGGCAGCTGCCCGCGGACCGTGGGTAGATCCCTCCTCGGGTGCAGCTTGATCGGCCATCGCGAAGTTTTGGATGCTGCCAATCGTAGTCAAAAGTAAGTCAGCTGCGCAGTTTGGAAGCGGGAGGGAACGTGCTACGATTTTGGTAGCTGCTGCTTGGACACCGTGAAATGTTGGGGCTATGTGTAGGGCCTATGGAAAGATAGGACTCAATCCCCACAGTGGAAGCTTAGACACTGCACAACGTCCAAGTGATGTGTGTATCGGGATCAAGGCGGAACGTGCGAGCTATCAATTTTTGAATTGATACTTGGCACTCCTTAATGTTGAAGAGAATGCAGCAGTCAGAAGGTTAGGAGGAAGCGAGCTATGATCTCTGTACCGATACTTGGCACTGCTCGATGTTGAAGAGAATGTGGGTGTTAGGACCTTAGGAGGAACGAGCTATGATTTTCGCAGCAACACTTGGCGCACTGCTCGACGTCGAAGAGAAAGAGGGTGTCAGGAAATGAGCTATGACTTTTGCTGTGACACTTGACACACTGCTTGATGTGTAGATATTAGGAGGAAACGAGCTATGATTTTCGCAGCGACCCCGGCCAGACTGCTTGATATGATGCTCGATGTTGGGAAGAGTACCTAGAGTTGTCCGTCATGGCATGTAATCAAGGGAAAGATTGAGGTCTTCTGGGGTGATTTGGAAAGGAGAAGGGTCGACTTTACCGTCGCAGGGAAAGGGAAGAATTGAAGTCTCGTTGTGGTTTGCGCAGATTGAGGTCTTCTGCTGTAGCTGTAGGGTGTAGTTCGAAGCCGTTTGAAGTTGGGTTGAGAAGGGAGAGATCAAGGTCTCCTGTTACGGGTCAGAAAGGGAAAACGTTGGGAATTTGGCTGGTCCTGGTTCCACGGTGACGGCGAAGACGACGACTAGTACAGGCACGACGACTAGTACAGGCACGACGACTAGTACAGGCACGACGACTAGTATAGGGACGACGACTAGTACAGGGACGACGACTAGTTGGGACAACAACTCGACGACTAGTATAGGGACAACAACTCGACGACTAGTATAGGGACAACAACTTGACGACTAGTATAGGGACGACGACTAGTACAGGGACAACAACTCGACGACAACAACGAGACAACAACAACACGACACAACAACAACAAGTACAGGGACGTGGTTTGATAAGCTTTGCAGTGTCGAGACTTATCTTTTGCTATCATTTGCTACAGCTCCAGATGTAGACGATATTGTTCAAGTCACTTTCTTTGTCCTTTAGAGATGTGTACGAGGAGATATGTATGGGTGATATATGTGGTAGTGTGTGTGAGAGAGAGTGAGAGAGTATTCTCGAGGCGCTGTCTGTAAGAAAATGTCCTCAAATATTGATGCTCAAGAATCAAGACCACCCGAGGCTTGGGTCTTCGAGCACTGTTGCTTTCAACGGTGATCTTCTCAGTTGATGGTGTTTGCCAACATACTCTTGAGATGCACGTACTGTTGCAGTTTCCTGGAGTCCTTGAGAGAAATCATTCTCAAATGCGCCCCTGAGTCCATGCTATTGTTTCCGAACTCCGGAACCTCGATTGCGATTCCGTCGTACTATTGCCTGCAATCCTCCGGGCCCCAAGTTGATGCTATTCTCGAAGAGTAGTGTCCTCGAGCTCTCTCGAGCAATGGTGGTGCTTGTGGACTCAGTGCCCAGTATTCCGACTGGCACGACTGTAACACTCCTGCCACCGTGTCTTCTTGGGTTTCAACCTTCTTCGTTTGCGTATTTTCAAGCAGTGATCTTCTCCCGTCATTTAGTGTTCTCCAGCGGCATTGTTACCAGGGAACTATACCCGGAAATGTCTTCCTCGAGGATGATGCCCTCTGGCGCTGGTATATTCAAGCGTTAGGGTCCTCGAGTAGTACAATGTCGAGAGCCGATGTTCTTGCGCCATAATTTCTAGTGTTTGTGTTGTTGCATGCTTGTGTCCTCCTGCGGTCCACCTCTCCATCCCTCACACCCTCCAATGCTGATTTTATGCAATTTGATAGCCCTCGTAGCTTCCTCTACTACCTAGGTAGCGATGTGTGACTGTCAATACTCGAGAAAGGCGTCGAGTGTCTCTCGACTGAAAAAGATGAGCCGAAGATTGTAGCGAGAGAGTACTCTCTAGGACGCACGCCTTAGAGCATGCGCAACTTGCACGCGGAAGACTTGCACAAGAGTTCGAGGGACGTGGAGGAGGGTATCGTAGCTAGATTTACAGAAAATTGTTAATTAAAGAACGCTAAGAGAAAGTTAAATGTCAGGGGCAACTCATGCTCTTCCATCTCTCGTTGCTCCAGAGTTCATATTAGACCAAGACCCCGTGGGTCTAAGTCCCTTAGGCCGCAGCTGAAGCAAGAGCGATCGAATTTAGAATCTAGAACGGCCTGCGTAAAAGCTCAGGGTACTTACTTCCTGGGGGAGCATCCCGGACATTGACCTCTCCAAAGTGGTATCATGTGGGATAACACAGCTGATGGAATATCCGAGCCGGTGAAGCACTGGCCAGAGCATGGATCAGGGGAGTAAGTGCCCGTACCATGCTTGAGCGGGATGCAGTCCCTAGCCGAGGGGTAGGAATGAGAGGGCCAACAAATGTGATTCGAAGATGGTAGTTGCGAAGATCATATGGAAGTTAGACCGGAGAATCTAGATGCAATGGTCCCGGAAGGCTTCAAAGTGGACACGTGTGGAGTGCGAAACAGGAGGCGAGAGTGCGATTCGGATGGTGTACCTATTGGTGGAAGGAATGCGCGGCACTCCAATATCGACGTCGAGTAGTCCTATAGTAGATCTGACCGGTCAGTGGCCCAAGGAGAGCTTCTTCAAGGAAAGGGGACTGCGAAGGGATGTCAGCGTTGTTACAGCATCAAAATCAAACCAGATGGGATCGTTTGACTGGGAAAGACCTGCTTTCCTGGCTGACAGCCTATACAAATCATTGTATGGGGTCGAAAGAAACGTATTCGTTGTTGTACTCAAACCATGATTCCAGGATTGTTTCAATGTTCTTGCTAAGGGTCTCTACCTCGCGGTAGCAGGAGTCGATGTTGCGGATATCGTTCCGAGGGTTCCCCTGAAACCGCCAATTGGTCCTCATTTCTTTTTAAACATTTTGTTCTTTCGTATACCGAAATCACAATGCTCTGAGCTGAAAAGACAACCACGGTTCTGTGCAGAGGGTTTGTACCAGCCTCGGCCACGGTCGAGGTATCTTGGGCGGGCTCGAGGCTGATTGGATGTAACGAAGGCAGCACGAGGCATGACCAGTCGTTCCTTTCCAAGGGATCAATAGGGCCGTTATTTCTCGTGTCGATGGCGTTCATGTCCAAGCCGATGCGTCTTCCATGATTTGTTGAATGTGCATGGCCGTATGGAGGACTGCATCAAGTGTTCAATTGTTATTGTTTGCAATTGTCATGCTGAACCTGCTCTCAGGCAATATCAAACTTCTTTCCATCAATTCAGGACTGTCTGACCTGATTGCATAAGCGAACGGCTGCAGTGCCAGATGGTTTTAGATTGGGAGTGTTGTCTCCAGGTGTGCTGGGGATGAGGGTGTCAAAGGTGGCAGTTCGATTGACCTTATGAAGCCTTGACGAAATCTCAGTGCAAGTTGAGGAACAGCTGACAGGGGCAGTACTGTGGCAGGGCGAACTAAAAATGCATTCGTAGTATAATGATGTCGTTCACGTGTCGACGCTTTCCTTGCGCACCGTTTCAAGGGGGATGAAACTGTGACTGCGAGTTGGTACTGTGCAGATGGTATCCGGATGGAAGGAGCAAGAAAGACTCAAAATCTAGGGGAGGCAGCAAGAGTCCACCGAGATGGACTGGAAGTGCATTTCTAGGGTTTATTTTGAGAAGGTGGCTTATGATTCTGATCAGACATCTGGAGTGATGCAAGTGCCACCTCATGCTGCCTTTTAGGGCAGATTTGCCCAAGAATCTTGTCGGTAATGCTCACGTGGCTGTGATTTTTCTCGGCTGGATATCAAGCAGGGGTTCCTCTATGGGGTCAACCTGGTCCGTGTTGTAGAAGTGAGAGCACATGGAGGGAGGTGTGAGTAGTAAAGAACACAAGGCTGAGGAGTCTACAAGAATGACTGGACAGCATGTGACTAGAGAAGGCACGGCAGCTGGGGAGGCCCGGAACGCGGCTGCACAGCTGCTATGTTGGGGCGGATGACTGCACAGGCTGATACTCGGGATGTATGAGCATTCGAGGCCCCAAAGTGATGGACTTTCTGTGATTTGGCAGATAAAATAATTCTGCAATCCAGGTCTTGTTGTTATATTCACTACTCATCTCGCGAATACCTATTGTACGCTATAGCTATCAATATTGCTCACATAGTTACATAATTCTCTTCGGCAGCAGTATCTTGATCCCTAATGTGTTGATCAAGGCATGCTTCCACCATACGTGTGCTTTGTTGTGCACACGGAAGGTTTTGGTAGATTAATGATGGAAAGACTAAATAGAATAAAGAGGACATTGGGCTGCAGGCATATAGAGAACTAGACAAAAGAATCACATAAGGGTGACATATGCTTATAGAGAAAAACTAGTAGAGGGATTAGGGGTTAGATTTAAGAGACGGCATTGAATTGCAAAAAGTGTGGATAGGTTGCTTAGGCTAAGATCGGAATTAGATGCACAGGGAGCACATTACAAGGTGCCTGCTCAGAGAATAATCGGATGCGATACATGCTTTAAAATAGCCTTAAACATAGGCGCAACATTGCTCCGCGTCGAGAGTTATATAGAGCAATTTATTTGCCATCCATTATATTTGTTAGGGCACGTTAATTATACTCTTGCTAATAAGTATTCCTATCTCTGGATTTAATTTATCGGATTGTTAAAGAAAGCTGTTTTTTTCTTAGTTTGGATGAAAATATTTAGATAAAAGTGGCATTTCCCAGCTCTTCTCGATAGGCTTATATTTAACCTCTGAGTTTTGGGAGCTAGTACATTGTCTACCAGTATCGCCACTTTGAAACTTCTTGATTGCCTTAGTTCTTTAAACTAGCCTATATCGATAAATGCAGCTTTGCCAAGAAGGTCAATAAAGGTCCCTAGTTCTATGTAATCTGCAGCTGCTGGAAAAACCACTATATGAAAGATGGCAAGCCGATGACTGTGATTTCGAGGTGTGCAACTGAGCCTGATGGTTTGAGTTGCCAATGTAAGGTGATGCAAAGAAATTAATCTCAGGTGAGATACTAATATGTTCAATACATCCATAGAAGAACTGCGGTTCATATGCAGGTCATCAAGTATGGTATGGAGAGCAGCTCAAGCACAGAGCTGTGCCGCCGACAATGACACATAATGGCCTGCGGGCAAAGATTACCTAGGTATGTCCCAATTTTTGATGAAACCTTCGAATTGTATTCGCGAATTTCTCCACCATCAACTGCAAAGCAGAACCGTATTTTCGCGTGATCAAAAGCAGCTACTAGTTTGCCTACTTAAGAAGGTATGTACCTAGGTACCTAGGTAGGTAAACGTTGGTGATGTGGACCTCGAGCTACGCAGGCACCGTCGACGCCATGTCACGCATACACCTGAACTCATTAATCCTCATGAGGACTTTGAAAGTATTCGCAGACCATGGAGACAACAGTGGCATCGAACCTCACTGGAACTTTTACAGAGTCCGGTACCTGGGCGTTTTTCAAAGTGCTGTCCCTCTCCGCCCTCTCGGAAAATGAAATTGTGAGGCCAAGTTTTGGCCATCTTATGCAAATCTGATACTTGAAGCGAACTCGAGCCTCGACGCATTGTCGATTTTAGTAAGGTTACTAGAAATTATGAGATAGCTCGGCTTTCTGTTGTAGACGGGCGCTACCTAGGTATTATCACATGCCGCTGGGCCTGGTCGCCAGGGCTGTTATGAATGCAGGTGAATAGACAGCGCTCCGACCGTCGATCATTGCCAGACAAAGGCAACACGAACAAAGAAGTTAAAGACGTCTTACCAAACGCACCGTCACAGTGACAGCGTCATTTTCTCTGAGTTTGGCCCCTCTTGATCAGGCCACAGCAACGCCAATCAGCACCTGTTTGGCAACTGGTGTTTGCGATAGCCCAAGAGCTCCATGAAGAGTTCAGTCTTAACCCTGAGTCTGTTTGAGTGGCCGAGTCTCCGTTTTACGTGGTCATTGCTCAACATTCCAAGACACGAGCAAGCCCGCCAGCCCGCCCGGCCTCCGTTGCCTAGATGCCGATCACTTCGGGCCCGTCTACTAAAAGATAGTTCAAGTGGTCGGTCACAGAGCACCGTCTTCATTTCGAAATTCATCATTGAAGATAGACGATGCAAATTTGCGCTAGACCTGCACTACATAGTCACATACGCATGTGCAATGCATGTCGTCAAGCCGCTCGACCGTCTTCGTTCAGCAGATCCCATGGGCCTGGACCGGCCCGAGGATTCGCACTCGGCCATGAACTAAATAAATCCCACTACGTGCCCAGATCCCCATTTTTGCCATCGAATCCCTTGCCCTACCACTGCAACCTCATGATGTTGAATCTCCGGCTCTCTGTCCTCCTCGGTGTGTCGTGTCTGCTGGGGCTCACTGCGGCACAAATGGCTCCACAATGTGGTGTTAGTAAACGCGTCGGGTCCCGTCATAACGATCTCAGGGACTGAGCTTCATGATAAGACGTGCTAACCATGGGAGTAGTTGATATGTGCGGGCGAGGCTTTGCAGCAGCCACAATACTCTAAGCTGACCACAGCGGAGCTTTGTGTCAATGTAGAGTATGGCCAGATTCTCGGCGCCTGCGTGCTGCAGGATTGTTCTGTGGTCGATTTCCTATGTGAGTCCATCGCACATTGTAGACGACACCTCATGGCTTATCAATGACGGGGTGCTGACCAGTTGTTGAGCATTTCTCAACTACACGAGGACGGCATGCGGGATGCCTACGGTCGACAACCGCCGTGAGGTCACCGTGGTTACCCTCACCCTGTTCGCACTCGCCGCTGTTTTCTTCTTGATACGGATGGTGGTCAAGTACCTCAGATATACTCCATGGGGTGCCGATGACACTCTGGTGACGGTTGCATTTGTACGCCTGCATGGCACCTTTGTGCAGCTTGTGTAGAACGGTTTGTGACTGACTGTGGCCATAGGTATTCCTGATCCCTTTCACAACCATCATCCAATACAGTAAGCTATGATGACAAACTCGAAGTGGAAAGCCGCTAAGAACAAATTTCCAGTAACATCACAAGGCCTAGGTCTGGAGATCTGGGTCCTCCACGATTATCAAATAACACGTTTCCTCAGGGTCAGTTTCCGAAGCTCGCTGTTTCACGTATCCCATGATGGGCTTGGCCGAGCTTTTCTGATGATAACAGTGCCTCTTGACAATCCAAGAATTTTACCTATTTATAATATCGATTGTCAAAGCCTCGATATTGGCCTTCTTCCTGAGGATCTTCCCAGACCAGATGTTCAAGAAAGTAGTCTGGGCCACAATGATTTACGACCTGCTCGTGGGCTTTCTTTTCATGGTCCTCAGTCTAGTACAGAGGCAGCCCACTTGGCTGATCTGGGAGGGCTGGAAGGATAAGGAACAGCGCGGCGTCGTTATTGAACTCAACAGTCTGGGCTTAGGTCACGGTGGAATGAACGTCGCGTTAGATATTTGGATGCTCGTGCTGCCGTTCACGCAGCTGTACAAGCTTAATCACCCGTGGCAAAAGAAGCTCGGCATATTCGCCATGTTTAGCGTGGGCATCTTCCTGACGGTCGTGGCTGCGATACGTATCAAAAGCTTGGTGGAGTTCGCGACGTCGCAAAACATTACCGGTGCGGTACACCCTCCCATCCCGATTTCCCCGAGCTGGCATACTGATCGTTCAATCTATCGGTAGACGACGCACGTGAATGCGTGATCTGGTCCTGTATCGAGGTCTGCGTCGGCGTGGCCGTGGCCTGCATGCCGCACGCGCGGCAGCTCTTCCGCGAGGTCACGCGGAGTCTCAGGGGCCATACCAGCCAGCAGGCCGCCTCGGTGGAGAGGACGGGCCGGTGGAGGAGGCCACGGCGTATGTTCCGGGACGACTCGGAGGAGTCGGGGTCTGCTGTCGCCTCATCCGGCGCCGGGGCGGCGCCTACCGACAAGAGCTGGTATAGCTCGACAACGCACTCTGCCTATACGACGACGACTTGTACTAGCGACCGCCAGCACTCGAGCATCGCGAGTGATACGCCAACGCGTATCGGTTCGGTAGCCCAGATACTGGAAGAGGGGGCATCCCCGCACTTGAAAACGCCAGGAGACAAGCCTGAAAGCCAATGGTGAGCACCAGAGAAAAGAAGACTACAAACTCTGTAGAAGTAAAGGGGATGGGAGTAGTGGAAATCATGATGGTGTAATGCTCTTGAAAGCACCTGGCAAACATCGAGGACGTGGATTCTTAAATAGCGCTGTCGACTGTGATTCTTTCAAGAGTTCATATAGAACTGTAGAGAATTGAACAATAATCAGGGAGACAGACACACGGAAGGTGGTAAAACGTTCCAAGCGCTTGGAAAATGTAGGTCCGCTGCTTGGTTGATGTCACCCACGGAGAGCGATGGGTTATCAACTAGGCAAACGGATCCTCGTTTGCTCTTCTCTCGCCTTGTATCCTGGCCCTCATGGAGGAGCGGGGAAGGCAGGTTATTAGATTGCAAGAGAGATTATGGCACGCTCAATAGGTGATGGAGAAAGATGGTGTACCAGGAGATGGCACTAGCAGGGTTTGAGTGGATTGAATTCTTCATTTATCATTACTTCCCAAGCACCCTCTCGATGGTCGACCTCGGCATGCAATACACGGGGTTCACAGGCTGCGTGCCCGGGTACTCGAGCAGGCTGAGGCCGGTCATGCCGAAGCAAGTGTGCCAGACGTCAACCATGTCGCCGGGGCGGTCGGCGATGCCGCCAGCGTCGGGGTCCTGGCAGCGCAGGATGAAGCGGACGAGGGCGGTGCGGTCGATCCAGTGGGCGCGGCCGATGATCTGCAGGCTGCTGAGCACCCACCAGCTGTAGCAGACGTCCTCGGTCTTTTCCGGGCGGCCGTTGAGCCCGCCGCCGGGGACCTGGCGCTCGCTCAGCCACCGTCCCAGCCGGTCGGCGTCGACGAGGTCGAGCCGGTCCGCGATGGCCAGCGCCGCCACGCACGTGAAGATCTGGCCTGAGTGCGACTCGGCGCCCGGGCTCACGCCGTAACCGCCGTCGAAGTTGGCGCACGCCGCGATGTATTCCACCGCCCGGCCGACGTCGACCAGGTGCAGCAGCCCGAGCAGCGAGAGCGCGTTGAAGGCGCCGTAGAGGAAGCGCGTGTCCTCCTCGCCCCACTCGTCGCCGGCGAAGGTGCCTGTCTCCCGGTTCTGCAAGCTGGCAATGACTGTGGATGTGTTAGCGGCCAGGGGTCTTTCTTGTTGTAGAACAGAATTGGGGAAAACAGAAAGCCAGAGCAAAGATGAGAATACGTACACTCGCCCACCTTGGCCTTGCCTCTGCCCCTTTGCTCCAGCTCGTCGAAGGCGTCCACCATGGCGAGGATCTGCACAGCACTGACTGTGTAGAGCATGTGTGCGTCATGGCCCGGAGCGGCACCAAAGCCTCCACTGTCGTGCTGACATGAGAGCACAAAGTCTATTGTTTCACTGCGCGGGAGGGCGTCGGGGTGGCCCAGCAGGTGGAGGGCGACGAGGCCCCAGTAGACGCCGTTGAGGCGGAGGTGCTCGGTCAGCCAGTACTCATACTCGTCCTTCCTCGTGTCGAGGGACTGGATGTATTTCACATGGTTGGCGGTGGCGAGCTGCAGCTCGTCGGGGAGCTCGTCGAGCTTTGAGGTCATTGTGTGCTGACTGAGGGAGGGAGGAGAATTGTTGGTCTTGACTGGGATGTGGTCGCCGGTAGTATCGGGCGGATGGCTTTCCTTGTAGTCGGAGAGATTTTAGGTAAGCCAGCCACTGCCGGGCGGCCCCCACACACTTTGGGATCACCGCCAGCTCAACGTTCGGTCCCAGAAGATTGGATCCTGTTCGACCCTTGATCATCTGAGCCATCACCTTGCCAGGCTGTTCAGGGCTGAGATTGAGATGAGATTTTGCCCATCAATGTTTGATGTTATAGCAACCTAACTAGCCGACTACCGTTTCCCTGAGACGTCAGCTGGGCGACAAAGAACAAATGCCCGGCGTTGCCGTCGGTTTGCTGGAGCAAGCAAGCAAGAATGCATCACAGCATGAGAAGCTCTCCGGCTCCGGCTCCCCTCTACCATAGCAGGCGAGTAGTCTACATGGTATTTTAGAGTGGAGATGCTCGCATGATAGATTATGTACTTCCGCCAGTGGTGGGCTGGTCCACACAGGCAGTGGACCAGCCAGACAAGGAAGGTTCAACATCGGCTCCCAGCAGCATCGAGCCAGGCCAAGCGTGCGAGCGACGCATCTTGCATAACCGCCACGAGGCTGACATGCATTTGCATAATAACAACCACACAATGACAGTGATCGGCACGCCTCTGTGCAGTAAGTATTTAATGCTCAGGGAGCTCCGTTAGAACCGAAGCTTGGGGGAAATCCGACATGAAGGCTGAGGCTCGTCGTTATCTCCCCGGACCTGATGAGGTGAGGCTCGTGATGAAGGAGATGGGCGTCCCGGTAGCAAGGCCCCCCGTATTGTGCCAGCTTCATGCGGGTCCACGTAAGGCATATGTAAATTGCGTGTGGAGGCAGTGTGCCGCACGTAGCGTGCTACGGTACTCAGCAATTGTCCTTTTGTAAAGTAAGGAGCAAAGGCGCTGGCAGACACAATCAAATCAGACTCTTGGGGGCCAGGCGTGCAGGGAGTGCACTGTGACTGCGTGCGTGCACATCTGCTGGACAGGTAGTGTTGAGCATTGAGCACAGTGAGCACGCGCAGGAGGAGCCCTGACCGCTCTATTTTTGGCAAGGATGGCTGCCCGATGATACTTGGACGGTCTGCTAGGGGGAGACAGCCCATGTTTCAAGACTGAAGCGTGCCTGGCCTAGACCTCTTCGGGCATGGTGAGAGAGCATGATGGGCTGCTTGGGGATGGCCAGCCCTTTCTGTCCCCCTCTCGTCCCTCTCGAGACTCCGCACCCGCACCCGCACCCGCAACCCGCAACCCGCGACCCGCGAGTGACAAGAATGTGATCGGTCATCGCGGATGTCCACTGCATATGTGCCGCCCCGATCATGGTGGGCGGTTGGTGCGAAGAGGCTTGCGCTTCTTCCGCCTCTCATTGGAAGAGGGAGAGGGGAGGCCTGTCGTGCGTGAGAACAACAGCAATCCTTGGGTCGGTGCAATCCTTGGGTCGGTCTCATCATCGAGGCTTGTCTCTCGCCCCGGCCACGTTGTTTGGTAGCACACCGGTTCCCCAATTTTTTTTGTTGTTTCGAGCGCCGACTTTGACGAGATGAGCGTCGATGCGAGGCATGGATGCCAGTACGGCACCTTTGCCAAGACTTTCATTGCCTCGTCCAACGGCAACATCCGAATCACTCGCAGTTTTTAGCACTTGTCCGCCACGGACTGTCATGTGCCGCGATGTAACTTGAGCCTTCCAAGGGCCCCTTGACCCTTACAACACATACCTGGACGACTAACCGTGGTTATTAGTGCATAGTGGACAGGAAGGACAAGTGACCACCTTATTATTAGCAGAAGTCAATCTCGAAATCTTTCCATCGGTTCGCTCGGAGCCGAAGCCAAAATGAAAGTTAGCATCCACACCGCTCGCTTCAGGACGCGGCAGGCGAAGGCCCGAGACATTGATGACCTGCTGGCGTCGGCAACAGCAGCGGCAGAGGCAGCGGCATGCTAGGGCCCAGTTGTCAGTCAGCCAGTGTCTTGGAATATGTCTCTAGGACAGTAGAGACAGTACTTGTAATTCCTCACAAGCCGCCCGTGCGTGTAAAATCTGTGCCTGGCCAGCCGGGCCCCAGATGTAAGAGCCCTTTGCGACGACTTGACTATTACTTTCACCTTGGTCTGCGTGACTCGTCGACGAGGGAGCATTGAGAACAGGGCGAGGGCAGCGAGGCTCATCAGGTTCATCTCGAGGTGCCGGCGTCCTGTTGTGACTGAACTCTATGTGATAAGCGAGCCACTCGTTGTACCTGTACCTGTACCTGTCCCTGTATGGGCTTAGGTGAAGTATTGAATGGCAGGTCAGGTGGTGCGATGATGAAAGCTTGCGGTGCGCACTGCACTGGACATTTACCCCCTGTAGGTATCTAGTCTCAAGAGGGCAAGGGAAGCGATGCCTTTCATAAGATACCTATTACCCCAGGCTGGCCCACATGTCAAGCATCACGTATTTACATACATGCCGCCTGTGAAGGCGGCTGGCTGCAAGATCGCTGAAGATCTCGCTGGAGCTTGTTGTCTGCCCGACTCGAGTCGCTGGTCCAGGTCCAAGTCCAGGTCCAGGGTCAGGGCCAGGACGTGCTCGCCCCTGATCACTCAGTTGTGGTCCCTGCTGGGGCTGGCTTACACTATGACGGGGTACAGATAGGCCCCGAGGCTTCTTCTGCAGCGCAGGCATTGGATATACCTACCCCGTCTGCTAGGTCTCTCCATGTACCGCGTTGCATGTACCTGATGGTAGGGCCCCTGACACGGACACAATCGTATCTCTGGGAAATTCCCCGTCTCCAGATGACCCCACGGATGGGATTAGCCGTCAGCGTGCATCTCTGGGAACAGGAACATTGTTTCAGAACATGTTCCCGTTAGGTCGAAACTCGCAGAACACCGCCTTGGAACCGTACGCTCTCTGTAAATCGCGTTTATTCAGACTCACTCGCCTTTCCTGTCGCCCCATCGTAAGCTCCAGATCTGGATGTGCCTGTGGCTCGCTCCTTTGGTGCTCGTCCCATGTTCCCATAATTGAGATGACAACATCCAAGGGGGTCTTCGAAACTGGCCGAGGCATCATCCTAATTTGACGACCTCACCATCCATCTGAGAGGGTATTTGTAGCAACTCGTCATCTCCAGGTGGAAATAAGCTTTCCAAGGGATTCCAAGGCGAATAAACCACAGCCGCGATTGCCATTCGGCACCGGAAACTTGGGCCCGCCGCTCGTCGCCCGTTACTCGTCGCCTGATTACATGTTACCGGCTATCTGCTACCTGTTTCCCCTGAACCTGTCTATGACATCGCTTTTGAATCTGTGCGGGCGTTCGAAGACCAAACCTGAGGAATATTTCATCCAATCCTTAGCCTTCCCCCCAGCCCCGACACATCACATCAGCCACCTGGAAACTTGTCGACGGCTGCGAGAGAGCCTGGTCACCATTGTAAAAGGCTCCGAGATCAAGATCGGGCCAAGCCTGGACTTCCCCGGCACGGATGATCTAACCTCGACTTGGCAGCCTCGAGCAGTCCCGCCTCAGCATCAACATCAGCTTCAGCTCCAGGCCCCGGGGGCCCGCTCGAAAGCGTCCTTCATATCTGCTGGACCGGCAAACCCAACCAGCACCCTTCGAGCCCAATCTTCCTCCTTGGTATCCATAACGCTGGGCTGACTAGGCTGTCGCCCTCGCTCGGGAGAACGGCAGAAGGCGACTGTCCCATCTCGCACCTGGGGTGATCTGATCTACAGTGGGCACTCTCAGGGTCGGCCCAGGAGGCAGACGCCCCTCCAACCTGGGTGCCGAGCATCAACCAGTCAATTAAAGCATCATTAGATCAATCAAACCATCCATCCAGTCAGTCAACCAACCCGTCAGTCTGTCAACCGGGCCTGTGATCGACGCTGCTCGGTTCAGCCGCCCGAGCCTCAAATCCAAAACACCAGAGCAAGGACGGAGCACTTTACTTCTCACACTGTCACCTACCACAGACACCCTTGATCGGCACAGCTTTGCTGCCTCCTCCCGGCACAGGGGAGTTGTTTCGATTCATGCGCCACACAGCAGGACTGCCCTCTCATTTGCCCCCCCCCCCCCCAAAGGGCCAAGCTCCTGGCTCCCCAGCCTGCCAGTGTCTCCTTGATTGACTGTGATTGACAAGAAGTTGCTTTGCCTGGGTTGAGACAGCCGGCCCTGGGTTGACACTTGCTTTCATCTGGACTCTGCAAGCGGAGTGGAGCGCTGGTCCCGGCCGCCCTCTGCCCACACGAGACAAGCAGCAGCCACTGCTGCCAGACAGACAGGCAGACGGTCCAGGCAGAGCCCGTCTGTCAGTCAAGGTACAACCTATCCGACGCATTAACCCCCCCGCACAGCACCGTCCTCAGCATCAAACACCCACCCGACGGAGCGCCCGAGCATCCGTTTGAGGGTCTTGCCGGCACCATCGCCAACACACACCGACCGCCTTTATCGAGCACAGTAACTGTACAGCACTGCACTATACTGCACTGAACCGCACTGAACCGCACCGCACCGCACCGCACCGCACCACACCACGCATCACCTCACACCACCGTCATGGGACGAAAGAAGTCCGTGCCTCCCCAGCCGCTCGTGCTGCAGCAGGCTCAGTCCCAGTCTCAGGCCCAGCAGCAGGCTTATTATGGGCAGCAGGCGCAGGAGGAGCAGGAGCAGGAGCACTCAGGCGGCCACCGCCCAGGTACCCAGGCTGACGGCAGGCGGTCCAACAAGTCCAAAACCTCGTCCACCACCACCGCGACCACCACCATCACCCAACCCCAAACCCAGCGGCGAGATCGTCCTGGTGAAACAGACCAACACCCACAACGCATCTCACCTGCAACAACCGCTCATTCGTCATCGTCGCCCAAGTCTCCTCGCTCTCCATTTACCTCACGGTTTTCTCCAAAGAATCTCTACTCACTATCGAATTCGAACCAACAGCTCCAGGTCCAGCCCAACCCACTCCTGCACCATTCGCCAGCCGCTAGTACGCCTGTGAATTCGCAGACCACCCCCAAGTCCACCCCCAGCGCCTCCCCTAGGAAGCCTCAGCACATCGCCGAGCTGCAGCAATTGCCCCCCCACGACCCGGCGCCTTTCCCACCCATCACATCTTCAATCACCCAGCCCGGCGACGATTCAACCACCGCTCGCGCGCAGCAGCCTGACCGAAGGCGTCTCAAGTCGAGCCACGGCCAGCGCCCACGGCACGAGGACGACAAGAAGGGCTTCTTTTTCAGCTTTAGCAAATCGGCCAAGTCATCGTCCGATCGCCCGCCGCCACCAAGGCAGGCCCAGCCCAACACCACTACAACCGCACTAGACCCACGGCGCGAGGCAGTGATGAGTAGCACCGATCAGCCAACTCCCACCAAACACAGTCCAAAACAATCAACAGGTCAGTCATCAAACCAATCCCTGGGGAACAGTCATTAGGCACGCATGACACGGCTGTTTTGCAGTGCCACTTCTTAACTCTCGCCTGAATCAATGCCCTTTCAATGCTGATTCTTTGTCTTCAATGCAGACGCATCCCATGTAGATTCTGCCCCGAGACCCGCCCCCTCTTTACCCTCCAGGTCCGAAAGCTCGTTGGCTTCATCCCAAGAAAAAGGCGACACCACCACCACCACATCAAGAAAAGGCTCCAAGCCCAAGCCCTTCACTCTGCTCAGCAGAACAAAATCACAACGCGAGAGGGACGGCCGAAGCCCACGCCATACCCCAAGCCCTCAGGACCTGAAAGAGACACCCCAGGTGCCGCTACCCGAACCGCCGGAGCGTGCGCTCACTGCTGCGCCTCCCAAAACCGCAACAGCCCCCCTCGACCGATCGTACAGGGAGGCCATGTCATCCTCATCGCGCAACCACTCCGCTGACCGCGGTGATCGTATCCCCTCGCGGGACGCCTCGACGAGCAGGAACTCGAATCGGGAGAGGGAATACAGCCGGGGACAGCAGCATTTCTCACAGAAGGACGGCCCAGCCTCATTCTTCAACAACCTCAAGAGAGAAGGCGGCAGAGTAGCGGAGTCAATTGGAAAGGGGCTGTTTGGCAAAGGCGGTCGCAGCGGCAGTACAACAGAGAAGGAGCCACTTGTGGATGACGAGCATTACGTGGTGAAGGTCATCAATCTCCCACTCGTCGAGCAGACACGCCTGACCAGAATATCGAAACGGCTCGAGGACTCGCGAGACAAGACGGAGTTTTGGATGCCCGCGTTCCCCTGGAGAGCGATCGACTATCTTAACTACAAAGGCTGTGACGTGGAGGGTCTGTACCGAGTGCCAGGCAGTGGGCCCCAAATAAAGAAATGGCAGCGGCGGTTCGACGAGCGTGAGTTATCATACGGTTATCAACGCTGGAAACAGATACTGATCACTTCTCATGCAGGTTATGACGTGGACCTTTTCAACCAGGAGGACTTATATGACATCAACATCATCGGTTCGATGTTGAAAGCATGGCTGCGCGAGCTTCCCGACGAGCTGTTCCCCAAGGAGGCACAAGATCGTATTGCTCGAGAATGCGCCGGCGCAGAGAAGGTGCCTCAGATGCTCATCGATGAATTGTCCAACCTGTCTCCCTTCAACTATTATCTGCTCTTCGCAATCACCTGCCACCTGAGCCTGCTTCTGGCCCACGCTGACAAGAACAAGATGGACTTTCGCAATCTCTGCATTTGCTTTCAGCCATGCATGAAGATCGACGCATTTTGCTTCAAGTTCCTGGTTTGCGACTGGAGGGATTGCTGGAAAGGATGCAAGAACGAGACTAAGTTCATTGAAGAAGAGTACAAATTGTTCGATGCGCCACCGCCTCCAGGCCTGGGTGTCAAGAAACGCCTTGAGCCTCGATCCGAGCCACGACCCGAGCGGCGCCCTTCGCCAACAGTAGAAAGAGATGATCGGGACCGCAATATTTCTTCTTCGGACAGCAGCAAGAAGTCTCCGCAGGGCGACGGCACACGATTGAAGAAGAAGAATGGCAGCCATCAGGAGAACGGAAACGCGGCAACCAAGACCACTCATCTCTACACTGACGCCCCAACGAACGGCCAGACAGCGACACCAAGAGCATCGAACGATATGCGGCCCCTGTCACCCATCAAACCTCTGTCTCCACTCGGGTTCTAGAAACGCCCGCTACGATTATGCTTTCGGTAGAGCTGTCCCCAGCATTGCATATTTATCTTCCGGCGAAGAGAGATCGGTGCCGGAATGTTGGGTGCATGCCTACGCTCGGTGGCTATCCTACATGACGTGAGACGCCAATGACGAATTCCCTTTGTTCGAGGACCGTGAGGTTTCTGCCCCGGAAGACGGCAGAAGTCGGTTGAGGAGTGATCGCGCAGGGCGACGGAGGCGCCGTATCGGAGCTGCCCTGATTGGCATATGGTTTTTCATGTATGTTGTTCTGTATACCCCCACAGGCATTTGGATTGGTGGGACATCCCACCACAAGAGCAGAGGTTGAGGTGCATTGCTTTCTACTTTTCTTTGTTTTGTTGCGCTCAGGCGTGTTTTCTGGCTGCGGCTTTATTCCCCCCACCGAGCGTTGAATATGAATGGAATTCGAGGGGTGCTTCGCAGGGGTCCACCACGAACGGTTTATGCCAAGATTGCGACTTGCGACTTTGGGGCATCTGTGTGCCCTGCAAAGTGTCTCCTCATCACCGCGGCCAGGATCAGCAGGAAACGGAGACTGGGAAGAGATGAATGGATGGATTGGATGGCTCTTCCAGTGTTTTCCTCCTTTGGTCTTCTTCCTCATGGAATGGAGGACCAAAGCTGCTTGCTTGGGTTAATATGAAGGGGGCATGGCCCCAAAACTCGGAGTTGGAAAGGTACGGAAAGAGTCTTTGTATATTAGGGCTGTGTGGATAGTACTCGAGACGGTGGCTTGGCCCCGTTGGAGAGGGAGGCCTGAATGAAAAGATTCAATTTCCAAGTGACTGTCCTGCTGTCTGACGTCCAGTGCCTCTCCTGCCATTATGCGACGCACCGCTACCAAGGTGCGAACTGAGGGTGCACGGCTCGGAAAACTAGACGCTGTGGTCTATAGGATCGGGTCAGAAAAACACCAATGAGACGACAGGTTCTAGGTCTTGTTCCAGAATCCGGGGTGCGTGTACATAAGCTGCGCCTGAATAAGGAACCAGACACCGAGATGTCACCACGGGATGAAGATCTCTCAGCGCTTTTCATATCTACGTCTCTTAAGAAATCTGCTCTCATAAGGGTGACACCACCTAACATCATTAACCGAGCACCAAAAATGACCACTTCCCAATCGTCTCATGCTGGTCACGGCCACCGCACCTGATCTTTATCGCCCGCTCCCCAGGTGCTTGCTAGTTCTCGTCCTCAACGACGCAACCCAGGTCTCAGTCCGAGGCAGCTGTTGCGCTGCCAAGCAGGAAAGCCTCACGAAGCACCAACGGCAGGCCCACAACATGGAGCATGGGCGAGGTGGCAGACTGCGACTCATCCGCGCCCCCTGTGCTTGCTGCAAAGGAGAGGATGCTGGACGGCGCCGGGGCCAGAGACGGGCACAGCGAGGCCGTCGAACGACTCCGTGAGCTCTCTGAGCGGGCGACTGGATTGCGTAAGAGGCATTTAGCGTGTGGTAAACGAGAGGTGCACTTTGGGTTTGAAAGAGGTCTGTTCTTCAGCTCGGCCTCAAAACGGGTATAAAATGGACATGTTGTCTCTTCTTTTGATGAAAAAGAAGAGAAGTGCCTCTAGACTTCTGACAGCCACCGCCGACACGATTCCGTTTTCCATTCCTAGACGCCAGAACTCCATTTTTGACATGCATGCAATGCCGCGCCCATGTGTCGCGACCAACGTGAACCGACCGAGCGTTACTGACATCTCACGGATCCTAAGCCTCTCCGCAGGAACACAGCAGCCTCGGCCCAAAGTAGCCCCATCGTCAATGCAAGGCCGCCCAGCGGGACCGCGGAGCCTACTTGGCCGCGTGGCGCGCATTGCTCCGCATCTTCCTCTCGTTGCGGCGCAGCTTCTCCTTCCTCTCCCGCCTCGAGTCGCCGCGCACGCTCTCGCCCTCCTTGAGCTTGGCCTCCTTGGCGGGGTCGACCTCGACGAGCCAGTCGTCCTGGACCTTGCCCTCGGTGCGGTCCTTGGGGCCCTTCCAGCCCCACTTCTTCTCCCACTCGCCCTTGTCCTCGTTGAAGCGCAGGTTCTGGCGCTGCTCGCGCGTCTTGGGCTTGATGCCCTTGCGCGCAGCAAACTGCTCCCACTTGGTCGGCGGCTTGGGTGCGGGCAGCGGCTTCTCGCGCGGCAGGGGCGTCACGGGCGGCGGCAGCGTCAGAAGCACGCCGTCCGTCTTGGACGAGGTGATGGGGCACGTCGTCAGCAGCTGGTTGACGAGCGCCTGGGCCCCGTCGCGGGCCACCGCCGCGAGGCTGGACTCCAGGTCCGAGTGGTCGAGCTCGACGGGGTTCGGGTCTGAGGCCAGCAGGAGGCCGAGGTCGAAGGTGTAGGGCGTGGGCTTGTCGACCGTGACGGGCAGCTTTGGTTTTGCTGGTACAGACATGGTGTGCTGGTTCGGGTGGCTGATGAGGGTCTGGAGTGGTTGACACGGCGCTGCAGCCGAGATTTGATGGTGCTGAAGCTGTGAGGGTGATTTCGTCTTGGCTCAGTTATTCCTTGTCGATGCGCCCAAGAATGACCGAAAACACGCCTCGTTGTTGAAGGAAGATGCGCATGGGCGGGCGTTCTTCTTCTGCTACCAACTTTTGGTTCCTGGCCTGGACATCTGAACTTTTTAGTGGAGCAGCCTGGACACGATTGGTTGAGAAGCGCAGCATGGCCCGAGCGTCCGCCGGTGCAGCGTTCCGGCGTCGCGCTTGAAATTGAAATTCTTCAGATAGGCCAAGCAGCTCGGACTGGCCCCGTTTCCGCCGCCAATCTACCTCCAGTGGCAATCCAGTCGTGACGACCCTTAACCCAATGCTAGTCTCTTGACCATGCAATAGGGTGTGTACGGCTGCTGCTCAATAAAACAAGAGGAGGACTGGTGGAGTCATCACAATGGCCTCTCAAAGCTGCTGGAGGTGCCTCCTGCGGCCCTCTACAGCCGCCAACCAAGCTCCAACAACCACCAGGCAGCTCGTGCCGACGACCCCGACCGAGAGGATATTACAAACCAGGACAGCACCCACCGCGTCTTTCTCGACCACTGCGCATCAGCATGCTACCCACGGGGGTGGTGTTGGCCAGCGCACTGGCAAGCGCATGCAGCTCTCCAAGTTCAAGAAGTCCAAGGACATCGTTTATGGAAAGAGCCCCCTGCCCGGCGAGAGGAAAGCATGGCGCAAGCGAATAGTCCTGTCCAACAACAACGCCGTCCCCGTCCTCGGCTCGCCGAGACTGGATGCGGAGAACATGGCGGCTCCTGACAGCGCCGGGAAGGTCTTCAAGATTCCCGAGGGGACCATGGACCAGCTGCGCGCGAGCGAGGCCTTCAAGTCAAGCCAGACGTGGGGTCTGTTCTACAGCCCACACTCCCTGGTCCGCCCTGAGACGGTCGAGATGTGCGCGGCTATGAAGGAGAAGGTGGGCAAAGGGGAGACACTGCGGATGGTAATATCAGGCGACAGGGCCTCAGGGAAGAGCGTGGTACTTTTGCAGGCGATGGCGAATGCCTTCTTAAACGACTGGGTCGTCATCAATATCCCTGAAGGTGGGGCCCCCTTCTTGCCATTCCATGACCTCGAGTGGAGGATCTCCTGCGCATATAGAGACTGAACGAATTTCCTTTTTAGCCCAGGACTTGACCACCGCTTGCACCGACTACGCACCTATCCCCGACACCAACCCTCAGCAATGGATGCAATCCGTCTACGCGCTCAAGCTGATGCACAATATCCGCAACGCCAACCGTTCTGTCCTGGACCGTGTCTACACCACCCGCTCGTACGAGGACTTTACCAACCCCGTCGCCGAGGGCGCCACGCTAAACGCGTTGATCGAGTCCGCCCGCGAGGCCGACCAGGCGTGGCCCGTCTTCTCGGCACTGTGGCAGGAGCTGACGCTCAAGAGTGAGAGCAGCCCCCGCCCGCCCGTGCTCTTTGCCCTGGACGGGCTGGGGTTCGCCATGAAGGTCTCGGACTACCGCAACACGGCGTTCGAGCCGATCCACTCGCACGACCTGGCCGTCGTGCGCATGTTCACCGACCTGCTCGCGGGCCGGACCGCCTTCCCCAGCGGCGGCGCCGTCATCGGCGCCACATGCCGCTCCAACTCGGCGCGCAACGCGAGCATGGAGCTCGCCATCGAGCGGCAGCTCGCGCGGCAGGCGGGCGCGGCCGCCGAGGCGGACCTGCCGCCGCGCGACCCGTTCAGCAGGAAGTACGACGCGCGCACCGACGCCGTCATGGAGGGCACGGGCCTGCGGGTGCTCGATGTCCGCGCCGTCGGCAAGGGCGAGGCGCGCGCGCTCATGGAATACTGGGCCGCCAGCGGCATGCTGAGGGCCACGGTGGACGAGCGCGAGGTCACCGACAAGTGGCAGACGGGCGGCAACGGCATCATCGGGGAGATGGAGAGGGCTGGGCTTCTGAGCCTGAGGATCTGAGGAAGGCCGGTGGTCAATGCGCGTTGGGCAGCTGTGCCGGCAGTGTAAATCAAGTATATCAAGTGCAATATAGAGTAGATATACTCTACTGACAAAGGCCCTATTCGAGAAAGGGCTCTGTGTGTAGTGCCCAGAGACATCATCTGCTAGAGTCGTGCAATCCGAAAAGTGACTGGAATCCAAATTGGACGCTGAGTTTCAGCAATGGCCAAGTTAACCAGGCTGATGTCCATCAGGGTGGTGAAAGCAGGCCGAGCGAGGCTATGAGCACAGTGATTTGCAAGGCTGCGCGATGATCGGCACATCCACTGCGTTACGGGGCGTGCGTTCCTGAGTAGCATTGTCCACAGGCGGCGATCATCCCACTTCGACGAGTGGTGTTTCTCCTTTTTATTTACTGCAGAAATAATCTCAAATAATCTCCTTCAATGCTCACACGTCTAGATTAACAGGCAGTGCAGCCTCATCTGCCACGGGAATGCATCCAGTCATAATCAGAGGGTAGCCGCATCCCATCAACGCCATCGAAACATCAATACACAAGGTAAGAACCCAAACAACAGCCATGCTCTTTCAAAAGCTCGGCATCTGAATTTACTCGTCGTCATCCTCGTTGTCGTTCTCCGTAGCGGTAACAAATACCAGGCGCGAGCCGTTTCCAGCAGTTTGCCAGAGCTAGATTTGTTCTCGTGTCAGCCAAAAGTTCCGCAGCAGTGTCTAGTGGGGAAGGAAGGAAAAGCAACTCACATCGAGCTCGGTGTACTCCTCCAGCGTGTTCAGCCACTGGTCCTCGGTGAAGCCCTTGGCGATGACGCGGTCGCGCACCTTGCGCATGCTCAGCTCGACGCCGAACTCGTCGTCCTCGTCGTCGGCGTCGTCGGGCCGGCACTGGCCCGTCTCCATGAGCGACTTGACCAGATTGTAAACCCTGCTGCTGACGTTCATCTGCCGGCGGCCGGCGCCCTGCTGCTCCGTGTTGAGGCTGTCCTTGCTGGCCTCGACCAGCCGCAGCGACTCGTCCACGTCGTCCTGCGACACCTCCTCGGCGAAGCGCAGCCGCGCCAGCGCCTGCGACAGCCGCACGATGCCCAGCAGCGTCCGCGGCGTCGTGTGCGTGAACTGCTTGCCGCGCTTCTCGGCCTTCTTCTGCGCGTCGCGCATCTTGACGTACGTCTTGATCAAGTACTCCGAGACGCCCTGCGGGACCGTCGGGCGGTAGTTGCGCGCCAGCGAGATGTAGGCTCGGACCTCGTCGGGCGAGAAAACGACCTCATCCTCAGTGCCGATGTCGGGGTGCCGGTTGTGCATGTGCACGTAGGCAACGTGCTTGGCCAGCTGTGCGTCGTTGTCACGGTTGGCGTTGTCGAGCAGCAGGAAGAGAATGTCGAAACGGGAGAGCAGAGCGGCAGGGAGGTTGATGTTCTCGACGGGGGAGAGCTTGGGGTTGTAACGCCCGTAAAGCGGGTTAGCCGCGGACAGGATCGACGTGCGCGCATTCAAGGTGGTCGAGATGCCGGCCTTAGAGATGCTGATTGTTTGCTGTTCCATCACTTCGTGGATGGCGGTCCGGTCGTTGTCATCCATCTTGTCGAACTCGTCGATGCAGCAAATACCGTTGTCGGCGAGGACGAGCGCTCCACCCTCGAGAACCATCTCATCTGTCACAGGATCACGCATGACAGCGGCGGTCAAACCGACACCACTGCTGCCACGGCCGGAGGTGTACACGCCACGTGGAGCCACCTTGGAGATATACTTGAGCAGCTGGGACTTGGCCACACCAGGATCACCCATGAGACAGATGTTGATGTCACCACGGATTTTCATGCCGTCGCCCATCTCCTTTGACACACCTCCGACAAGAAGCAGCAGCAGCGCTTTCTTGACATCGAGATGACCGTAGATCTCAGGGGCGATGGACTTTGCGAGATATTCGTAGACCTGCCCTGACCGCCTGTACTGGTCGATTCTTCGTGCCAGGCCGGGGTCGACCTTCATATCTTCGTAGGCTTTCTTATGCTGAACAATGTGGTGGGCCTCAAGGTAGGTGTCGGTCAACAGGCCCGCGCGCATGGCCTTGAAGCCAGTGTACGGCGTCGGCAAGAAAATGCCCGAAATATCCACAACATCTCCAGGGTTGATTTTGCGGACGGCGGTACCGTATGCCGAGACAGTCAAAGACCGAGGAATCTGACCGATAGGGACCTGTTCAGGCAGTTCCTGTACCTTGATCTCCTGGAAGGGCAAGAACTTGGATGCTCGGGAAGATGGCTGTAGTTGACCTTTGGTCTGATTGGCCTTGCAATCCGCAGAGGGACACATTGTGAGGGGTCCGAATTGCCTGGCTGTAACGGGCTGGAAGATTTCGCAGCCACACCTGTCACAAGAGTAGGCCGTGACTTGGACCAGGGGCTTCACGTCGGACACCCTGGTAGCGATGGCTCTAATAGTAATGAGGTGGCCGAGATGGTCGCCCCGCACCTGCCGGACTGAGAGGGACTTTACTGGGTGCTCTTGGGTCGAGGAGCGAGGCTTGAAGACGAGAGTGTAGCGCCGGGTGAGCTCGGCTGGGAACTTGTCCTGCAACAGGGTCGGGTCGCCCATGGCCTCGGCACCTTCAGCGATCTCTTGATTCCGGGCTTGTCGGCGCGCCATCAAAACATCCAGGACGTCGTCTTTGAAGCTGTGGGCTGGTCAATATGGAGAGCACCTCCCGCTTGTTGCGCCAATGAGGATACGTACGTGACTTCTGACGTGGGTTGTGGCATGCAGTCATCTATGGCTCTCGACAGGATTTCGACATAATGTTTGGTGTTCTCCTCGATGGACTTGACCAGTTTCAGCGCCGCAACGTCCTCGCCCGCTTCTGCCTCCCACTATCACGGAGTCAGCACATATGGGTGCACGGACCGCATTGGACTCGCAAGGGCGCTGTGCATACCTGAACAAGGTCGTCGAGCTCGACAAGGACCTCGTCGATGTTGCGATTTGCAAGTTGTTGCATGAGATCCTTGTACTTGTGGTAGGGCTTCTTTCGGTCGGCCTTCTCCTGACGACGGCGGTCCTCGTCCTCGTCATCATCGTCCATAAAGTCGTACTCGTCGTCGAGGTCTTCCTCCTCAATGTTCATGCCTCCTAGGGCATGAGTGATGGAGTCTGCTGGGGACGCCTTGAAGTCCTGAAGGAAGGTCTTGAAAGTAGCTGGCCACGCACGAAGTCTGTCAGTCTGCTGTATGACGATTTGACAATGTTCATGGCGTGACAGTCTGGGGCGGGGATGCACATACACAATTGTGCCTCGTAGTCCACGGGCGCCTTCCACTGGAGAAGCGCCATCTTCGCAACTTGTTGCAAGGGAAAGAAAGGGAGAAAAAAAACAGCAGGGGAATGGGCGCCTTGACTGTGGGGGTATCTTAGTTGTGAATGGGTATGTCAAGGTCGCGAATTGCGATGCTTGAGAGGCAGATCAAGTCGCAGATTGAGTCGCGAATGGGCCAAAGTCCCTGTTTGAGACGGGGCAGAGGTGATGCCGCATTGAGGGAAGAATTGGGAAGCAGGGGTTCAAATTGATTTTCCAGCCTCCGGGCGCGTCGCGTGCACACAGCTAGCTCTGTCCCCGCGCGTAACGGAACGCGTCGAGGTGCAGGATTGGGGAGCAGACTGCGGTTACTTGGTCAATGCGATAATATGTTTGCAAATGCTTCCACCTCCCATTGCCTAGCATACCCGGCCAGACGTAACAGCGTCAATGAACCTATCATAAATTTAAATGACGACTACTTTCGAACTTCTGGAAAAGCGTTCAGAACAATTGTCTTCGTACATCGAATGAAATTCCACCACCGTAAATCTTGTTGCTTGAACTGAACATTTTGTCAACGTCGATTTGGGCAGACCGAGTTGCAATTGCAATGACAGCCGGCCAAGTACCACCCAACATAAGGCCAGGACCCTTGCACAAGCAGGACGCAAGGCCCGAGCTCCCCTGGGATCATCACCCTTGAGCCGAGGCACATGGCAATCGCAAATCGCAAGGCCGGAATCTAGTTCCCGTCCCGCAACCGTAACCGGAACGGAGTGCTGAGCTGCACATTCTCCAGCTGTCAGCTGCTCTCCCCAGACAATAGAGCTCTGGGGTCTCTGTTCCTATCTTTAGACGATGACATCAATTGAGCATTGACAGTTTACGGTCGTTCAGTCATTAATTGCGCCAATATTATCTCAGCCTGCCCTCGTCCAACATGTCTCAGCGCAAGGCGACGGCCGCCGAGATATCTTTAGTCCACCTCAAGAACTGCTTGGTCAACCTCCCGGCGTCCCTAGTATCTCTCCTGGGAAACGTGGATACTGTAAGCATGCCTCTGTTTTCTGTCTGCCTCGACTTCTTCGGCGGACAAAAGTCACTGACGCTTCGCCAGCCCGTACAGAATGTCATTGTCGAGCTCAGTTACCGCGATGCATCCTCCCCTGCCGACAAGCCCGCCGCCTCATCGCCCCAGAGGTCCATCTACCTCGGCTGGACTGGCATGCCCAGCAAGAGAAGGACTGCCTCAATAGTCGGAAGGGACGGACTGGGCGGCTCCGGCTTGCGGGAGCAAGACGTTCCCCTCGTCGAACTCGATCCGACTCTGGCCAACACTTTGGGGCTACACGAAGGCCAGAAGGTCATGACAACAATCCACATGGACCCTCCACTGGCGCATACAATAAACATCGAACCCTTGACTCCGGATGACTGGGAGATGATCGAGCTACATGCCACGTTTTTGGAGCTCAATCTCCTCAAACAGATCCGAGCTCTACCGAATCCCGCATATACTCCACCATCAGGCATTAAATCAAGCCCGCACCCGTTGACCCTTCACCTGTCACCCACCTCAACTGCCAATATCAAGATAATGTCTCTCGAGCCCGCCCAATCTTCGCAGGTCCCGTTCTCCAGGGTTGCCCCCGATGCCGAGGTCATTGTCGCTCCCAAGGTGAGGCCAAAGTCCTCACGGAGTAGCAGAGAAAACCGCAGTGTGGCTAGCACATCTAGGAAGAGCGGCAGGAGCTCAACCAGCACAGTTAGGCGGAGGAGTCAACGTGAGGAGCGCAAGCCCTCCTTGTTCCTGCGAGGAGTTGACAGGAAGCTTTGCGGCGACTGGTTTGACGATGAATCAGGTGTCGAAGAACTCAGCATCTGGGTTGATCGTGAACTTTTGGTTTCCAACGAGTTCAGGGGGGTGCGATGGGTCACGGTATATCTGATGAGGCCATCAAGTCTCCAAGAGCCAGCCCCTGTGCAAGGACAGCAGCCCCAAGCCCAGGAAGCACCCGATTTATCGATATCGAGCCTCAGGGTAGTAGCGCAACTATTGCCATGGGATGACCCTCCAAATGGACAAACAACAGCACTGTCAACGATGTTATGCTCTGCCTTCGGAAGCGGGGGCTTGGTTGGAGGGGTCGTCAAAATTGAGCCCGCTCCTCAACCCCTCACGAAAAAGTCCATCCTGAAGTCCGTTACCGAGACCGAAGATAGGCCCTCAGTGCAGCAGCTGAAGGTATATCCATTCACCAGTGATTCCGCAGCGCAAGCTCAGGGTCTGAAGTTCGGCGGGGAAACCAAAGCCGAGCGTGAGGAGGCCGCCAAAAGAATCAAACGCATCTACGATGGAAAATATGGGAAAAGCCTTTTTGATGGGCCCGTAACAGATGGACTGGTACTGAGCACCCATGATGGGTTGCACACACCACCGGGCTGGGAGGGGGCAGTCATCAAATTCCATCCTCCGCCCGTCTCTCAAGGCTCTGCCAAGGAACCAGCACATTGGATACTGGGTTCCGACTGGCAACTTCCCCTCGAAGTTCAAGCCCCTATTCCCCGACCAGCATGGCTTTCTGAATCAACCTCGACCATTGCGCCACGAGCTGTTGGCCCTCTGGTGGGCATCGACTCGCTGCTTGAAGAGCTCAAGTCTCACCTTTCCCAACTGTCTTCGGTCCTCCTCACCGGCACCTTGGGCTCCGGTAAATCCTCTGTTGCGCGGTCAGTCTCTACGTTTCTGCAGCAAGACCAGCTCTTCCACACTACATACTTCAGTTGCCGGACGCTCGTGAATGATGAAAGTAGGATCAGTACGATCAAGGAGACTCTGAATCGCATTTTCATGGGAGCAAGCTGGGGAGCTCGACTCGGAGGCAAGGCGTTAGTGATATTGGACGATTTAGACCGTCTTTGCCCGGTCGAGACTGAGTTGCAGGTTGGCAACGAAAATGGCCGGAGCCGGCAAGTAAGCGAGGCAATTTGCTCCATGGTTCGCCAATATTGTGGTCAAAATTCCAGTATCGTCCTGCTGGCTACTGCACAAGGCAAAGAATCTCTGCACAACGTGCTTGTGGGCGGACACGTGGTGCGTGAGATTGTCCCACTGAGAGCCCCTGATAAACCTGCTCGACGAGCTATTATGGAGGCCATCACTTTACAACACACAGTTCCTCTGAAGGACGAGACTGCCTCAACTCATGACGACAGTCGTCCTCCAACAGCTAACGGCAGCGCTACTGGTGAAGAGAACGCATGGATGGACGGAGCCAGTCTGCCATCTGGGCACGGCTCCATAGCACCGCCCAGTGGATTCTCCATTGAAACGGATCTGGATCTCCTTGACATTGCAGGAGAGACTGATGGGTATATGCCCGGCGATCTGAGCCTGCTAATCTCAAGGGCTCGGAATGAGGCCATCATGCGGTCACTTACCGATTCCACCGACGACACCGAGGTCAGCGCTATCCCCCTGGGGCGAGTCGACTTTGAAAATGCTCTCAAAGGCTTCACACCGGCGTCTCTGCGCAACGTGACGCTGCAGAGTTCAACGACCACATTTGAATCCATTGGTGGCCTTACGGACACACGGCAAGTGTTGTTGGAAACACTGCAGTACCCAACCAAGTACGCACCAATCTTCGCACAATGCCCACTGCGACTTCGATCTGGGATTCTCCTCTATGGATATCCAGGATGTGGAAAGACACTCCTGGCCAGCGCTGTGGCTGGAGAATGTGGCCTCAACTTCATCAGTGTCAAGGGGCCCGAGATCCTGAACAAATATATCGGCGCATCAGAGAAAAGCGTCCGCGACCTCTTCGAACGCGCCCAAGCTGCGAAACCTTGCGTGTTGTTCTTCGACGAGTTCGACTCTATAGCACCCAAACGTGGCCACGACTCTACCGGCGTGACGGACCGCGTGGTCAACCAGCTCCTCACACTGATGGACGGCGCGGAAGGTCTTTCGGGCGTATACGTGCTCGCAGCGACCTCGCGCCCAGACCTGATTGATCCGGCTCTGTTGCGGCCGGGGCGGTTGGATAAATCCATATTATGCGATTTCCCCAACGCTGAGGAAAGAGTAGACATCATCCGAGCGGTCGGCAGAAAAGCCAAACTCAGTGAAGCTGTTCTGAAGTCTGACGAGGACCTCATGGAGATCGCAAAGCGGACGGACGGATTCTCTGGCGCGGACCTACAGGCCTTGATCTCGAATGCGCAACTGGAGGCCATCCAGGATGTGCTCAAAGACACGGAGAACGAAGGTGCTGGAAGCGGCAGCGGCCGACGGCCTGCGCCGCGACATGGCGCTGGCAAGTCTGCTGGGGCGGTCCCGCACAGTTTCATTCAATTCCGCTACGGCGAAGACGGCTCCGGCGAGGACCAGGCTCCGCGCGGGTCGAACAGGTCCTCCGAGCTGGCTGAGCAGGCCATGATTGCTTCAAAGTTGGAAGCCCTCAAGGTGTCGAGGAGGAGGGCCAAACAGCAAAGGAGTGGGCCCAACGTGAACACTGACTCTGACGCTCCGGCGTCTGGTGCGAAGTCTGGCGGCGAGGGCGTGGAGAAGGAGGTCATCATCCAGTGGAGGCACCTGGTCAAAGCCCTCGATGGCACGAGGACGAGCATAGGCCGCGAGCAGCGGACTTTACTTCAGAGAATCTACAGAGAGTTTGTTGTGGGTCGCAGTGGGGAGATGAGGGATGGCCAGGGAAGCATGGAGATTGGAGGGCGGAGCAGTCTGATGTAGATGAAGCCATGGTCTGGAGCTTGTTCAGCTATTAGAACCATATTACGAAAGAATGTCAATGCCTCTATGGTGAACACCTCAATGCCTCTGGTGAACATTCTTATTGGGCAGCTGCAGATGACTGGTTATTTCCTCTTCTCCTGCGTCGTGCTTGTATTACAGTCTCAAGTTCCCACACTGTCCATTTATTGGCCAGCCGTCAGTGGTTGTTCATAGATGTCATTTTGGGAATGTTGCGAGGATATGATTGGGGATCCTCCCCCCCCCCTCCCCCAAATGCAGCAGGTACTGTGCAGCTTACAAGGGGTGTCAATGCGGAGTAAGTTAGCCTTGCATCAACGACGCGGTGACCCCTCTGGGGCCCGCGAATTAGGCGAAGCTTGACTGGAAGCTTAGCTGGGGGTCTTGCTCCTTCAGGCAGGTCGTGTATCTAGCTCGAGTTATGGCTCCTGCATGACGCCCTCTGTGTGCGATCCACACTGCCCACTCTTTTATTTTTTTTATATGATATTGCTGTCTTCTGCAGAGTACTGAATACTGAAAGGATATGCATCCATGGCTTCCCGGCTATCCGGTGCTGAGGCCATGGAGAGCCATAAATACGGGCCGTCGGTCCCCTGCATTGATTTGTTCCGCGGAAACAGACGTGTTGGTTGTTTGTGTGTACTTGCAGTCCAGTTCTCTCCTTGACCATGCGCTTCTCATCCGCCGTGGCCACTGCGGCCTTGATCGTTGCCTGCTCAGCAGCTCCAACGTCTGGCAAGTACAATGTTCACGAGAAGCGAGATGGACGGCCTCACGCGTGGCAAAAGCGTCATCGCGCTGTCGCTGATCAAATCCTGCCCATCCGTATCGCGCTCAGGCAACGGAATCTTGAGAATGCTGAGAGCTACATGTACGATGTCGCCGACCCGAGCTCCCCTAACTTTGGTAAGCCAGCCCTTGAACATATTGGATGTTTGGGATGGATCTGAGCGCCCAAGGGGAACGCGAGCATTGGTCGAGCCCGCGATCAATCTCCAGAACACTTTGTTAACAAAAATGGCCAACAGGCAAGCACTGGTCGGCAGAAAAGGTTGCAAATACCTTTGCTCCGCACCCTGAGACCAAGAACACAGTCATGAACTGGCTGGTCGATTCAGGCATCGACCGCTCCAGACTCTCTCTCTCAGCTGGTAAGTTCGCCAGGAGAAAGTGCTGTTATGACAGAATCACTGAAATTTCCTGCAGGGCATAACTGGGTACAGTTCGATGGCACGGTCCAGGAAGCGGAACAGCTGTTTGCCACGGAGTACTGGCACTACCAGCACGACGCGAGCGGCGGGCTCCGCCTGGCCTGCGACCACTATAGCCTGCCTGAGCACGTGCAGGAGCACGTCGACTTCGCGATGCCGACGATCCAGCTGGACGGGCTGAAGCCGGTGGCGAACATCGACCGGGCGCTGATGGCGCCCATGCCCGGCGGCGCGACCATCGGCTCGCGGTCCTGCGGCGAGCTGATCACGGTCGACTGCCTGCGCAAGCTGTACAACTTCCCGGCCGGGAACTCGTCAGCGGCGGACAACCAGATGGGCATCGGCGAGTGGGCCGACTACCTGTACGAGGACGACCTGCCGACCTACTTCAAGAACTTCACCTCGCCCGAGATCCCCGCCGACACCAGGCCCGAGTTCATCGCCATCGACGGCGGCCTGAGGGCGAACCTGACTACTGTCTGGCAGCGCTCGGGTGTCGAGTCCGCGCTTGACTTTCAGACTGCTTACTCGATTATTTATCCTCAGAAGTTGCGGCTCTACCAGGTCGGAGACGGTATTAATGTTGATAGTGTGGGAACTTGTGAGTATACTCAGCGGGATATCGTCCCGCCTTCAAAAAAAAAAAATTGGTGGTTCCTCAACAATCCAGGACGATTTGCTAATGGACCTCCAGTCAACATCTTCCTTGACGCGCTTGATGCAAGCTACTGCACTTATGAAGGCGGCGATCAGCCTTATGTCGGTATGCGACACTTATATATGAAGCAGTTCTCTCCTGCAAAACAAGACTAATTTTTCGACATAGACCCTGCGTATCCTGATCCAAACGATAACAAGAGCGGCTACCAAGGTCCTCTACAATGCGGCGGTGCCCCGAAGTCCAATGTCATCTCGGTCAGCTACGAACAGATCGAGGTAAGCCCACCGCCCAAACGTTCAATTCTCATGCTCACGCCGCTATAGGGTGCTTTGCCTTACTTCTACCAAGTCCGTCAGTGCCACGAGTGGATGAAGCTCGGTCTCCAGGGCGTGAGCGTGCTCTTCGCGAGCGGTGACTCGGGCGTTGCGAACCGATACAATGCCGGATATCCAGACTCGTGCCTGAACGCGGACCAACCATACGTGGATAACAATGGCACTCGCTTTTCGCCGTCCTTCCCGGCCAACTGCCCATACATTACTTCTGGTGAGTTTGATCTCAGCTGTTCTACCAGCTGAATACGTGCGAAGGCCCGCTGACGCAGTGGTTTCCAGTCGGGGCAACAACCCTCAGCGGCAGCACGGTCGAGAGCGGGGAGCGCGCCGTCACCTCGTTCGGCTCCGGCGGCGGCTTCTCGAACGTCTTCTCGCTGCCGTCGTACCAGGCCTCGGCGGTCCAAAACTTTTTGGGCAAGTACGCCCCGGCCTACGGCCCCAACGTGTACAACGACTCGTGCAACGCCAGGGGCTTCCCCGACGTCGCGGCCATCGGGCTCAACGTCGCCACCGTCTTCAACGGCTCGACCTACGGCGTCGGCGGCACCAGCGCCTCGGCCCCGATCTTTGCCGGCATCGTGACCCTGCTCAACGAGGCGCGCATCGCCGCGGGCAAGGGCCCCGTCGGCTTCCTGAACCCGACGCTTTATTGCAACCCCGATGCGTTTAACGATATCACCATCGGTAATAATCCTGGCTGTGGGACCAACGGGTTTAATGCTACGCCTGGGTGGGATCCGGTTACTGGGCTGGGGACGCCGAACTTCGAAAAGCTGAGGGAGGTGTTCCTGGCTCTGCCGTGAGTTGAGCCAGGACCCCAGGTGAACATACTCTATTTCAGTACGGGTCGTCTACGAGGGGATGTAGCAGTATTATAACATTCGCGTATCTATAAAAAATAATTATTTCGTAAAGCTATTCAGAGAAGCGTAATCTCCGTACGAGAGTTGAATCCCTGATTAGCTTTTTCGGGACCGTCGTCGTGTTTGTTTCGCTACGCGATTCGCTCCACCACTTGATCCGGATGTATTGTCGAACAGCAGCAGAAATTTGGAATTTGTGACTTGATTGAGGTGGCAGCTGAATTCTTCTATGATGTGTTCGAGGGTGCCCTCTACTTGAACTTCCTCTTGTTCTATGATTGTGGCCTAGCGACGTTTCGGTCGCCTACTGTAAAGTTTTTTGTCAACCCCAAAACCTTGCCCAAGTTTATCCAAGCTTTGCCGCAGAGACAGGATCCTAGGCATGGCCGCCTGATCATCCAACCACATTGCGGATTCTAAAAAGACCTTTGCCTCGAAACTCTCGAGGACCCCCTTTTCCCTCCGAGATCTCTTGACCATCTGCCCGGTTGGGCCGCTGGTACGATCTTGGTCGCACGCGGTTCTGGTCTGGGAGGCCCAGGCTCTTGTCGATGAGTTTCAGCTGGTGCTCCATGACCTGAATGAGTATCTTGACTTGGAGCCCGCTATTCTATGAGAAAACTTTCATTGTCGGTTGATTCGACTCGGGAGCATCGAAGCTTCTGACTGCGGCATTTATCACAGGCTGTGCGCTCCAAAGATGAACGGCTCACGCGAGGCAGTCGTCGTCCCTCTCCCGCCATGATGGGCGAAATGCATCACTCTTGGGCCTAATAGCTCCGAACTCATCGTGTTGGTTAATACTTTAAGCTATAAATGGCAAAAGACCCCCATGTATTGCAGCTGCCAAAATCTGTTCCATCGTTCAACAGAAGGCCTGCCGGTCGGACCAACATTGTGGACATTTTTTTCATACTATTGGCCATGCGTGTTGGTTCGGAAGGTAATTAAGCGGGCTCAAATTTCCTGTCCGCATTGTTGGTCTTGTCATTGGTGCGCAGCTCCGCCGACATCCTGCAGCGGAAGTCACAAAATTGTCAACCTTCCGAATAGTCCTTTCGAGGTCTTTGCTCTGATCATGGATCAGCCGGTGATTCTGTACCTGTGGGTGTCGGCTGTACCCGTCGAACGGCTCCAAGCTGAATCACCAGCGTTGCCGGGCTTGAACAACGTTTAGTGTTCGGAAGTGAAAGTTCGAAGAGAAATCCTCGCACTGATCGTATGGGGTCCGTTGAAGAAAACAATTGTCCTCAACCGACTAATGTGCCTTTACTTCCTGAGCAGTCTTCAGCGCATACGCTCTTCCTAATGGAGTAGCGTACCTAGGTAGTCTCGGAAGGCAATGTCAGCTCACTCAACAGCGTATTTTTGGCCCGCCCGTCTCCAAGACCTCCGGCAAGTTTTTGCTTACACGGATGAAAGACCTGTTCTAATTACGTTGGAATGTGACAAAAAAGCAGCTTGATGAATGTTCATGAGCCGATGCAGAGGGAGTTCCTGCAGTCTGTGAAATAAGGTGTCTGCCACGTTCTCCCGTTTGATTCACTTTTTTTTCTGAACATAAACTCAATTCAAGACTTCAATTGAGTTGCATGAGCTTACGCCTCTCGAAATTCTATTCCCTGACTAAGAAAATATGTGAGAGTTGCCGGAGATTGCCGATCCAGAAACAGAAGCGACCTTACTATGGCAGACTCAGATCACGAACTCAAGACGTCTGCTGGCAGTCAAGGAACCTCGCAAAGCAAATAAGACGGACCCGCTAGGATGATAATAAGCCGACCTCTAAGCATGGTCTTCGATTCTGGGCCATTATTTCTACTCTTTGCGTTATTGGGCTGCTCAGCGCTCTGGAGAACACTGTGGTGACAACCTCATTGCCCTACATCGTTACCGAGCTCGACTGGGGAAGAAATTACATCTGGGTTACAAATTTGTTCTTCCTTACCAGGTGAGAATTTTTTCAGTTTTTCTCATCAAGACTGGATGAAGACATCGGAGGATGAATTGACTCCCTGGAAGCGCTGCTGTACAGCCCGAGTTCGGGCAATTTGCCAACATATTCGGGAGAAGATATGTCACTCTGGCTATTGTGGCGCTCTTCACCCTCGGCAGCGGGATTTCCGGTGGAGCCTCGAACGGCGCGATGCTCGTTGCCGGCCGTGCAACTTGGTCTTTCGTGCGGTCTTTTGGAAACATTTGGGCAGGACACGGAGGGTGGTTACAGCTCTGTCTTCAGCGTTGTGGCTGCCGACGGCGAGAATGTTGAGAATAGCATGGTGGGCTACATCACAGCTAAGTTCAGCACTGCTTTGGCATTCCATGTTGATTTTCTACAGAGATGCTAATTCGTTGCAGTTCAACGTGTCGATACCACTAATCCATACCGTCCAGGGGGGGTATTCGAAGATGGTCACTATGGGCTTCGTTTACCCAGTTGGGTGCTTTTTCTGTAAAGTGGCCTCCGGGCTACTTCTCGGGTTTCTTAATGCTTAACTGTTAAGCCCCCAATTGCTATTTGGCTATATTTCTAAACAAACGATCGCGGAGCAGAAATAAACTCGGAACAGAAAAGCGATCGCGGAGCAGAAAAGTGATCGCAAAGAGGTTAGGTAGGTACGTACTAGCCCTAGGGAAGGGAAGGGAAGGGAAGGGGAGGGAAGGGAAGGGGAGGGAAGAGAAGCAGCGACAGCGCCTTCCTTCTCGAAGTTAAAGTTTAAGTCACCACCTCCCCTTCCCTTCGAGTTCAAGATCATAAAGTCCTTAATCAGAATTAAAATCAGATTCAGATTCAGATTCAGATTTTATATAAAAACGGAGATTCGCACACCTAAAATCGGAGGGTATACACCTAATATATTACAGCCCCACTTTTTTAGCAGCCTTAGCTAATTAAACTATACTATTTTACCTCGCCCTTTATTAATCTAATACTTTTAATAACTTACCTTTATTACCGCTATTATTACCTAACTTTACTTAATAATTCTATAGTAACCTTTTATTTTCTAAATTAATTTCTTATTAAAATTAATCGATTTAGCTTTAAAAATATACTTTAATAGCTTAAATCTCGAATTATTACCGTTTAATAATATTAGCAATCCTAAACTATATAGGTTTTAAAATATAATAGTAAGCTAACTACCTTAATTAAAATATAAATATTACCGCTATAAATTATTATTAATTAATACTTTTTAACCCTTTAAACTTCTTTAAACTTTTTTAAAAGAAATATAATACCTATAAAAACTTTAAAGCTAATTTAAATAAAGCTATAAAATTTATTAGATTTCTAATAATAATTAAATCTTTAAAGGTTAATTAAATAGTTTTAATATATAATCGAAATATTTAATAACTTTTTATTATAATAATAAATAATATTTTATTAATTAAATTTAGCTATAAATAATAAATAATTATTTATATAATTAATAAAACTTTTAATAAATAAAAGCTTATAATTATTAAAAGTAAATATATTTATTATAATTCTTAAAAAATATTTAAAGCTTAATATAGCTAATTAAGGCTATTAAAAGTATATTAAGCCTTTCTTATCTATATTATATAGAATTTATCTTTTATAAAGCTTAAAAAACTTAAAATAGTATTTTATTAAAAGTATTTAAATATATAAATTAGGATTAATATAATAAAAAACTAGCTAACAGCTTTTTAAAAAAAGAAATAAAGTATTTATATACTTATTTAAAAAATATTAAATTTCCTTAAAAAGAAAAAATACTAATATTATTAAACTATTAATAAAAAAGGTAATATAACGGATATCTTTTAATATTTAAAATAATAAATTACTTAGCTTTAAAAGTAATAATTTTTATAAAATTTATTATTTAATTATATATATTTAACTAATAATAAAAAGATATCCTTTTTTTTAAAATATAGCGGTAAGCTATATAAAGAAATTTTTTTTATTATTTTAAAGTATTATTAATAATAAAAAGAAAAACGGCTTTCGGTAGCTTTTTAAGTAGATTTATAAGCTGCTATAGTAATATAAAGCCGTTATACCTACTTTTATTATTACTAATTATAATAATATTTTAATTAATATTATTAATTATTAATTCTCTTAAGCCCGTTATTAGCTATATATCTTTTATATAAATATAAATATTATTTTTAATATTAAAAAGAAATAGAAGAAGCTAATATAGGGATTATTAATAGCGTAAATAATAATAAAAAGTATTTTTAAAAGTATTAAAATTAAAGATTTTAAAAACTATAATAAGAATTTTACTTTTTTAAATACGCCGGTAAAAAATATAATAGTAATACCTTTAAAAATATTTAATAATATTTCTTATACCTATATAGCTCTTTTTAACCTTTTTAAGTTTATAAAATACTTTATAAACTATAAAACCTATAATATAGCTTAATAACGGCTTTAAAAACCCTTTTTAAATTAAATAGCTATTCTTTATTATTTTAAAACCTAATATATTAATAAAGAAAAGGAAATTATTACTAAATAAGCTATATATAAAACCTATAAAACCTTTAACTTTAGCTTATATATAATATCCTTTATAAAATATATATATTAAAAGATTAAAGTATATTTAAGCTATAAAATAAATAATATTTTATATCTTATTAAGGCTATTTATAAGGTTTTTAAAGATATAGCTTATAACTTTTATCTTAAAAAAGCTTATTAAAAAATAGCGTTATTTAAAAAGTTTAATAAGTAAAAATAGCTAAAAAAGCTTTTTTTTTAAATTTTAAAAGCGGCGTTTAATTTTCTTATAAAAATTAAATAGCAAATACTATATATATTAAAAAGTAAAATGCTATAAAGTAATTATATAGCTTTAAGCTATAAATACGCTATTTTTATTTAATATAAATTAATTTATATAAGCTATATAGCCGATAAAGAAAAGTATAATTATTCTTTTAAAAAAAGTAATATTTATAAAGTATTCTATTTTAATTATAATTTTATTATCGATAACTCGCTTCTTATAATACTTTTATTAAAAAAAATTACCGCTATAAAAAGTAAACTTTAAAAAATAGCTATATTTATAATAAATAAAAATAATATATTTATAAGCTATATAAAGGCTATAATAAGTAAAAAGATAACTTTAATTATTATAAATCTAAATAATAAGGTAAGAGATAAAATAAAAGTAATTATAGCTTTTATATAAAGGGTTAACTTAGCTTTTAAATAAAATAATAAAACCCTTAAAAGTTTAAATAATAAGGACGTTTATAATAATAATACTTAATAATTAGCTATCTATTATAATTAATAGCTTATATAAGGGCTTATAAAGCAATTAAACCTATTAGCTTAAAAATAAAAACCTTTTATAATAGTACTAATAGTAGCTTTATCTTTAAATTAAAAACTAGTTATTAAAAAGCAGTGTATAATAGTAAGAAAAATTATTAACTAGTTGCTATAAGTAAATCTAATTATTAAGGATATCGTTAGCGATAATAGCAATAGCGATAGCAATAGTAATAAAAAGGTTTAAAGCTTTATTATAATATATATAGACTAAATAAGTAAAATATATTATAAAATAATATATAGGAAAATTATAAGGTAATAAAGATTCTCTTTATAATAGCCGATATAGTTAAATTAATATTATATATATAAATTAGGTGGTAAGTGTAAATTTATATGTATTAGGGGTATATAGGGTGTATACCCTCCGATTTTAAGTGTGCGAATCTCTGTTTTCTTTTATATAGCTTGCTCTAAAGGTTAAAAACGTAAAAGGGAAAGCAGTAGGAAGGGAAAGAAAAGGATTCTTTTTCGGCCAGCCTTTATCCTAAAGCGGGAGGGCAACTTTAAGGGAATTAGGAAGGAATCTTCCTGCTAGAAGCAAATCCCGCTACGAGTCTATTCCCACTTCGTGACCATTTGATTCCCCGTGACCGTTTTCAGCGTTTAAATCTAGTTTTTATTTGCTAGGAATTTATATAGCGCTTATAGCTTATAGCAAATCGGAGGTTATATTGAAAGGGAATTTAGAATGACCATTTTGGGCAGAAAGAAAGGGCCCCGAAGCAATGAAATGGGCCTGAAGGCCCGCGGCCTTTATAGTGACCGCTCTTGAAGACCCCTAATGCGCGGTATGGATCTTCTTACAAACACCGATAACACGGCTCCTTGATCGGCATAGACTGTATTGTCTGCGTGGAAGTTGGTAACTTTAGTAGCGGATGGTCCGTGAAAATAGAAAGACAAAAGAAAGATGGAATAGAATTGATACCTAGAAAGGTTAAAAATAGATGCCATAGCAATTTGGCTGTGTATCTATGTACAGATCTCAATGAAACGATGCTCGCTCTCGCTAGTCACACCAATTTACCACTGATTCTGATGACCTCTTCGCCATGAGAGAAGTACACCTCCCTGTTTGCACATCTCGGCAAATTCACTTCTCCCCCAGGTGAGATTGATTTCATGTCAAGCACTGGGCTCATCTCGTCACGTAGGACCGCTTCTGCTTCTGCTGTGCTGACCAACTCGAAAGAAAACCCAGTGGACTCCTTATCGATGAGGAGCTCTACACGGCTGCTCAAAAAACAAGATGGACCACACGATTCTGGCTGGAAAGTGATTGGTCGGCCATTTTCGAGTATCTCATACGTCGGCTGACCAGCGTGACTGGTCACGGAGCCGTCGGTCGTTCTGCTGTCATGATGTAACGGCGCATCAACTTTCTCGCCTGTTTGCTCTGACACGTTTGTTCTGGAATTTTCTGGAACGCTTGAACCATTCCCATTCTCCCTTATTACCGGAGAACTATTCTCGTCATGAGCGCTTTCCGCAACGTGACTTTTGTTCGTCTGACGGCTGCCCAGTGTACTGTCACGGTCACCGTTCACGCTGGCAGCATCGATCTCATGGTTTGATGAAATGATGGAAGTCGAAGAACCGGTCAATGTCGGTTCTGACAACCTGAAGGAGGAGACGACGCTCTCCTCCACAAAATGTAACTCCTTGGGAGGTTTTGTTGTGAGTCGTATTAATTTGTCCAAGGTCGCCGAGATTTGACTTTCCAGAACCGCGTTCAGATTGTCTTGCAATGTACTATTTTGGTGAGAAGCAGGCAGCCGCCAACCTTTGTATAGCGTTCCATGTGATCTTGGCACAAGATACTTGCCATGGATTCCAACAAGAGTATCACAGAGAGCACAGGCGTTTTTGCTCGAAGCCAAAATCCGTGGCCGAATCCCGGGGAAATCTGTGTTGTCATAATGAGCCAGGAGTTGGACTTCGGCGTGGACCTTGGCATCTTTTAGTATGTCGCGGACATTGTCTGAATACTCCTTCTCGGATAGATTGGCCCGATCTTCGAGCCATTTTGGGAGTATTTCAGTCTGGATTGGCTTTCCTTTGTATTGGAACCTCGCCAGGTACTCCCGAAGATTCAATATCTCATCGCTGTTGAGAGGGCTGCCTTTCGCCGAGGCCACACCAGGGACTTGCTGGGCCTGGGCCGCTCGTAGCATCGGGAATTGTCGGGCCCTGTGACAAAGCAAGGATGCACACTTTCTATATCTGCGAATCTTGGAGAAGCAGCTCAAAAGCCATGTTCTGAGTAGAGGGTGCATGTCTTGGTTTGTCATTGATGAAAGCAGTCCTTCGAGGGGTACGTTGTCCATAACTCGAGCAATTAAGACGACAAGCCTCGATATATCTTCACGATGGATGTTGTCTGTAGCCTCGAAATGGTCCAAGTCTGTAAGAAGCAGTTTCAAATGATGTTGATATCCCACGAGATGGTGTATCTTCACTTGGGGATGGTTGCGTTCGGCAGCCCTATCTTGCCAGGGAAGCCTTATAAACTCTCTGAGAACATCTCCGACGAATTTCTTACGACTGAGATATTTGCAAGAGCCTTTGGAATGTCTCGATCTTAAGCGACTCAAGATTCGCTCGCGGCACAGAGCAACAATATCGTTGAAGACGGCCTCTCTGACCTCGATTCTTGTCCGATACGAAGATTCTGAATTGAACTTAGATCATTGCAAAGTTTTAGGGCATATCGCGTGTCTTACCATCGCAGAGTGTACTCAGTCTCCTAAAGACCCGATCAAACTCTTTCAGCACCTTGGCCAGGACCTCATTCCCGTCAGATGGTCGACATTTGTTGATGGCCACCATGACTTGGCAGCCTCCAATGTCAGGTAGCTCTTCGATACAAACAGCCACAATGTGATCAGGGGAATCAGAAATTCCGGCCAGATACGCTAATCCGGTTGCAAGCTGTCTTTCTTGCCGAATGGTCAAGTTTCTTTCCTCAGGGTTCGTCATTTCAGAGTGACGATGAGATGCGTTGATCATGAAGCTTGGTGGTCTTCGAGTCAATAGCTTCAGCAAGGCGATATTCTGGGCAGATCTTACCACCGGGGAAAGCACCCCTGGTTGGACCATATGTGGTGACGTGTCGTCTTGTCCGGATGCCATTTTACGAATTCCTTCCATTTTGGAATTATAGAGCGGCGCTATGGCTTGTAGTTCTGCGCTTTGCGTTTGATTGTTTGGAAGAATTTGCCCTTGAGAGGGGCTAGAAACGTTTGGTTTCGATTTGGACTTCTTCGCCATCCTGGACAAGCTCTTTAGACTCGTTCTTCTGGTTTCCAATGTCGGTCTTAGGTATCTGAAGGAGGCACAGGCGAGAATGACCGCAAACGAATGTGTGTGACAGTTCTGACTCTTCTGAGATATGTTACAATGAAGAATGAGTCTTGTCGACTGAAGCCAACTGGAATTGATGCTTAATCACTGAACATGCAAGAAGGCTCCCTGCAGGAGTAGCTGCGCCGCACTTGGAATGGTCGGTTTTACTTGCTGTGCTGCATGAGGCCTACCACCTCCGCACCGAAGCCAGGTCACCGAGCCCTCACGTGATCTCAGATCTATGCCGAAACTCCAAAGTGTCCTTCGCGTACCTATGAAAATGCCAAAAGCATGAAGAGGCTTCTAAAGACCATGAAGCTCATAGAAATTGAGAAGATGCCGTCGGCTTCGAAATTCGAACTCTTGTCCTGTGATGTACCGGTAATTCGTTTCATTCACGCATAAGCATCGGGTAAGGAAATGGGAGCTAGCGTCCTCGTTGTGTCATTTTCAAGGCTCTTGTAATCATATGACATATGATATGTGACATATGACACTGCACATGTGATCTCCCTATAATCCTATTTGAATATACGGTTGTTGCATACTACTGATTAATTACCAGGGCTCGATATTTGGTCATAGCAGAGACTCATCCTACAATTTCTCGACTTTATCGCCATCCTGTTGAATGAAGAAGTTAGGTGGCGGTGAATGAACTCTCCTTCGCAAGAGATTAGATAGATTTGTTTCTCTTAGGGCATATTCAAAGCTCATGGCTCTGATTACTAACTTGTTTCATCTTTGAAATCTGCCCCAGAAGAACGGAAAGTCCGTTCCTATGATGCACAGCACTCCAACCAATAGAGACGACCGAGCTAGCCTCACGTGCTACCTACTAAGTACCAGACTGCAGGCTTATGCAGCCACAAAAAATAACGACGTTCGTACCACCATGACAATCTTGGCATATGATTTGATTTGCGTACCTAGGTAGGTAAATTCGCGAAGTGTTTCCAGCTTACTCCAAGCTCTTTGATACTTTTATTTGAAAGTCAGGATTGACCCCAGTGCCTTGAAGTTCCGACCACAATTGTCAATGAAGACCGTTTACATGTACTTAAGTACAGCCGGACAGAAGAAAAATAATCCTTTTGCTTGTTCAAGTACTAGTACAAACACGTGGAAGACATCATCCGAGGCTAAATAGAGTCCACTTGAGATCATGTATCGAGAAGCCAAATGTTATCACGAGCACGTGGGAATTACTTGTGAAAGTTCGAGGTGATTTATGCCAAGATTAGTGTGCATCAGATACTACTATACATTTCAGATTAGCTGTGTCAGCTGATCTAAGACAGCATCAAGTAACTTGCGTTAGCTTCAACGGCTGCCCATCTTTTCCCCAAAGAACATCCCGCCCTGTTCAGTAGTGAGTCTACCTTTCCAAGGGCCGGCCCCACACCCGGTGAATTGACACACACCATTGGCGAGAATCGTAGATGATCAAACCCAACGGCGGCACTTCGTTAGCATCATCTCGGGTGGCGCTCGCGTGCCGCCTTGTCATCGCCCACTGGCAAGGGTCAATGGATGAGCATGGATTGCGCAACATCCCATACGATACCGAAAGCCCACTCCCGCACATTCGATATTCATCTACTTGTCTATATAGCAACGGCCCAAGCTCAGATATACATGTACATAAATGCTCGTGCTCGGCTAATGACTCCGGTGTTAGCCACAAAGTCTAAAAGTGTCTTCCTTCCAGAATGATGGCAAGGTTCGTCCCACCCCACGTGGCAATGAATCATAGTCCCTGCAGCGGAAACTGTCCTCGTCGTTCCGGCTTCAGGGACCTGGGTCTGACGATTCTTGCCTCTTTCACCAGATGCCTCCGATTCGACGCTCGGACTAAAAATACATCCGCGAAAACTCAAGCAGAACACTGATTCTACAGCGACAGAGGTCGCCATCAACCATGTGAGCAGCACGCCAGCAAGGCGTTTCTGTATTACTGTATAGATCTCACGGAAAGTTCCATCGGACTTTTCCTTGGAATGTCGCCACCAACACGCAAGTCTCTGTCCAGCAGATAAAACAGAAAGCCTGGAGGAAGCTCCGAAGGGCTGGGCGCACTCCATAGCAAGCGAGTCAGGCGGTGGAGCCAGGACGAAGACCATTCGGCGGGGGTCACCCCTACAAGGACACGTTTTGGACACGTTTTGGACATGGTGTCTCGACGACCCTGGCACAGCTTGCCCACTTAGTCCGGCCACAGCGAGCCTGTCCCTGCTGGGGAATTTCCCCTGAACGTAAATATGGGTATGGGCAGGTTGGCCGAGCCCATCACACCGGTAGGTTGACGACATTACCCCGGGAGCTGTGGGTGCTTTAGGAGACTGAACACAAACCAACAGCATGATCGGAACACCAGTCGGCTACCGGCCACCGCTTTAACGGTGTCTCCCCGTGAGATTGATAAGAATTGCTACACTGGGTATGCGCGGGTAAGGATATCAAACCAAAGCTTCCGCCGTTGTGTGTGGAGACCTCCGAAGTCAATGCCGCACCTTATCCGATACGAATGTTCCAATTACCATAGAAATTCGATTCGGGAAATCAGGCCGCGCGCGGAGCTTTGGCCTTTAAGGAGCTATTCCCTTCAATTGTTCGATGTGTCTTTCGACTTCCAGAGTCCTAAGAAGCGCTCGGTTCGAAGCGCGTTTCACCTACTTTTGTCGACATATCTGGCACTCCTGAAGTCCTGCAACCGAGGCACCTAGACTTTGAGCCCCTTGTATAGTGTGGTAGTATTGTGAGGCACAGGTTCAAGTTAACCCTGTATCTTGCAGCAAAACACAAGCGCGGCTGCCGACGATCAACTCATTCCTGGACATTTCGAGAGCCAAGGTCCACTCCATTCAGACGAACCCACCCTCCAGGCCCTCCAGGCGGTCGACCTATGGGTACTCTACTGTGATACCCACAATCCACACCTATCCACCAGACGGAATCATCGCGTATAAATCGTGTGGTTGCTCGCGAGGACAGGTTGGAAAGAGAGCTTGATGTGTTCCCCCCCAAATGTGGCCTTCTGCCCAAAACCAATCCTCACATTCGATTTGCCGCCGCTCGCACGCACAATGGCCACCAAATCCATGAGCCTGTCCTCGATCCTGTCCAAGATTGAGGACACGGTCTCCCTCGCCCATCTTATCACGGAAAGCAACATCAAGGCATATGTCCTGCCAGTCGCGCTTTTCTCGATGCTGAGTCTCGCCTCAGGAGGAGTTACGAGCACAGCGCCCAGCTGGTACGATGTGGGCACGGCTTTCCCCAGAGCACTGCTCTACATCTGGCTATACGTCTTCCACTTCGACCTCAGCAACCAGAAGGACCCAGGGTCCATCGAGGAGGACAAGCTCAACAAGCCATGGCGCGCCATCCCCTCGGGCAGGCTCAGCATCGAGAGCGCCCAGAAGTGGTACGTCGTCGCGACCTGCCTCCTGTTGGTCGCCAGCCTAGCGCTCGGCGGCTTCCCGGAGGCGCTGGCGTTCATGGTGGAGACTTGGGTCTACGACTACGTTGGTGCTAGCTCCTGGTGGGGCAAGAACATCATCAACGCCCTCTTCTACTCGACTGGCCAGCTCGGCACCACCCGCGTGGCCGCGATGAAATCCACGAGCTTGACGCGGGTCGGATACGAGTGGTGCGCCCTCCTCGGCCTCAACACCCTCACGACTGTTCAGATTCAAGACTTCAGAGACCAGGAGGGTGACGGTGCGCGCGGCAGAAAGACCATGCCCTTGGCCATGGGAGACGGTCTGTGTCGAGTGGTGACAGCTCTTTGCATCGTCTTTTGGTCGATTGCATTGACCGTCTACTGGGAAAGCGGCTTCCTCGAGGCTCTTTGGCCAGTACTGACCGGAGTCTTTGTTGCCACTCGGTTGCTGCTTCACAAGTCCGCCAAAGCCGACCGTATGACATTTCATCTTTACACGCTGGTGTGGCTCCCGGCCCTCTACGCCATACCGTTTGTCACCAATACAGGCCTCCTTAGGTTCTGGAACTAGAGGTCATGATAGAATTAGACTTGAGATATCCGCTTAGAACGATAAGACAGCATGGCGCCGCTCGTGTAGGGGTGTTGGCAATCAAACGGCGCAACATGGAGTTGAGTGGCTGGCTGAATTGTGATTGTACCTAGATAATTTTAGATCAATAGAAGCGCCTGTCTGGCAGGCTTATCATCAATCTTTGCACATGGGTGTGAGACGTTTTTTGATCAGGCAGAAATACTTTAATTGGGCCAATGCCAACAAACTCAAACAGCGCATCACGTACCGAGCTTTCCATGCGCTGGATGCCTTCCCAGGGTTGTGGCCGTTGGTGTGGCCGAATTATGGGCCCCCATGTCCCTGTTAAGGCCAAGGATCAGCCGCGGAAGGACAGGATGATGGACGAGGGGCGGGCCGAGTCATCGCTCCAAGGCCAAGATTGAAATTTGGGATCATCATACGAAAGTCCTGCAAGGACGGAGATGCTAATACAACCTCACTCGGCAAGAGAGCCAGGGTTCGACTTTGTCTCTGATTGTCTCTGATTGCCCCTTGATCTTTGCACTCTATGTTTAGTAAGCTGAATTTCCAGATCCTTGCACCTGCAGGCATTCGGACCAAGGGAGTCCATACCCGGGCGTCTGGTTCCTGCGCTGGCCGTGCAGCTAAGAGCCGCAAAAAAAAAAGCAACTCAAGTCAGCCCTCCATTGTTCCGTTTCACAGATTCAAATGAGTCTCGGGGCCTAGCCCTGGAAGGCTCAGCAGGACCCAGCGTGTCGGAATCGGCTCGAACGATGTTCAGGCGCCTGTGCGTTCTAGATACATTGCATGTGGACTTCTGGGGGCCGGGCGCCCAGGCTCCCTAATCGTTCCGAACAATACCGGTAACATTTGACTCGTTCACCCTGCACTGTCTCGTGGTCTCCAAGCGGAGCCCCACAAGCCGAGCCTCTGGGATTCGCGACAACTACCGGCATGCAGCAGGATGGAGCCTGTCGGCGCCTCTGAACCCGCCGAAGCACTGCTGCCTGCAGGGTTTTAACCAAGTTTGAGGCCCTTGATTCCTTCCGCTGATAAAGTTGCGGTTCAAAAAGCCAATAATCGAGAGTTCCTTTGATCCGTGCCGATCATTGCCAAGGGTGTCTGGTGAAGATCTCGTACACACATCTTGGGGGTCAGCGAGCCTCGCAAGCTAGTCATGACGCTGGCACTTGAATCTAAAGTCGAACGAGATGGGACGAGCTGGAAATTGAGCATCGAGCATAGAGCGAAGTCGAGCACACGTGCAGACGTTGTCTGTGCTTATGTAGAAGCATCCAGAGTATTGCCAATCCGCAAATCTCGGTGGCTTGCCCATATCGGGATCGCGATCTCGTCGATTGTGGGAAGACATGCGCATCGGCATCTTGTAGGAATGCGGGTCTTCTACAGATATCAGGGCATATTTAATCGCCGGCTAACTTAATTGATTGTAATGGGACCTGTTGTACATCTGAATTAGCCGAGGTCTTGTTGTCCAGGTACATGAGAAGGTATTCAGGGAGCACAATTCTTGGCCACGGATGGAAAGAACTTGGTTCAACTGACCCACCTCCACAAGTATCATCCGATGTTACCGTCGACAACCAGTTTTCCTGATGCAACTCTTTGTCTTTGCGGGGCGTTCTTAGAAATTTGCAATTACGTACTGAGCAAGCCTTTGCCTGCTCGCTTTCCCTGATTCGTTGCTACTTTGAGATTCGCTCTTGACGTATTCGGTTCTGGAGTCCACTCAGGTATGTTGATCACTCAACGAGAGCCGTCCATACATAGACAAAAGTGTTTTGGCCCTATGGATACATGCATCTAACGGTTCCGACTTCGAGCCGTGAGTTGCCACTCACGAGCCCGGAAAAGCCCAGTCTGATCCAGTTGCATCAGCCCACTAATTTCTTGGGTCCCGTGTCCCGGACCAGGGAGGTATGCTGTTCAAACACTCGCTTTCTTATTCTGTAAGCCAAAACGGGAGTGGAAGCCGTCGAGGGCGCCGGGAGATATTTCTGTGGTGTGCGTGTTTATAGGCACATGGCCCCGTCTGCATGGACTTGGAATTTCCCAAAAGTTATCTCAGGTGGTTTCGGTAGCAAGCCATGAAATTTCAAAAAGAATCTACATCGGAGTATGTGAATACCTTTATTGCCAAAGATGCGCGTCAACTGGTGTGGTGTATTGCGGCCTGTTGTGCAGTGACGACAATCAAGTCTCAAAATGGCGCGTTTCCCAAGCGCCAAATACCTCAAGACAAGACTCTTTTTAACTCCTAGTATTGTATAACAGCATTTTTAATTCGAATTTTCCATCTCAGGAGGGAGAAGCTGTCATCACGCTAGATAACCACCTTGATACTAATAGGTACTGTTATATGAATGAACAATTGAGCAGCCGCAAAAGGCATGCCTGTTCTATCGGCAACTGATCAAGAGCTGCTTGTATTTATAATGCGTCTTATTTTGTAGACGAGGCTGAGCCTGCTGTTGATGTAAGCCGAGCGAGATATTGCTCGAATGACCGATAGGTCTTCGTGCGATGTATTCAGCCTCTTAAGTGCGCGGCTGGCTCATTCCAGGATGTCAGCTCACGCTTGACTTACTTTGACCAACAACCAACGTCATTAACTGTTCAAGATTCTCTACCAACTGACAAGCGCGTTATCCCGAATAAGCATCCTATTTACTGAATTATGCATCTCTATAGACCCGATCACAAAGCACAAGCTGAGTCTCAGCAAGGTGCAAACAACAGATCTGGTTAGCACAGCTGGAGACCTTAACTAAGTCTCTGGAGATTGAATGCCGATTGACCAGGCGAGATTCCTTATCTAAGCCCTTATTGGGGGCACAGGTTCATTTTTCCGTTTTTCCGTCTCTGCTTTTGAACACCACAGACCTCGGGTCTGTAATTTTTTGTTTTAGTTATTCGTTCCGACTTCTGCCTTCCAGGGGCTTATATTGCTTCCCTAGGCCAGTCTCATATAAACTCAACTCGGACCTGCTCCTATACATGGTGATGGGCTCAGCGAGCACCTTTAGAAGCTAGAACCCGGAACCCGGATCGAGCTGCAAGATCCGCGCCTGCTGAGCGGCCTTTGGACTGGCCTTCTTGATGTGATTATGGCATTTGTGGGCTTCTTAGCCGCCTGCATGGCGTAGACGAGTGAAGACCTATAATGTAGATAGGGTTTAATTCTCGGGGTGTCAGGAGAGCCAACACACACGATTATGCAGTCGACATTATTCACAATGCCTGTGTAACTTGCACCCCCAATGATAACAGCATATTTGTCGCTTAACACACTTGAAAGGGAAATTCACCGGTTGCCGCTAAGACTTTCGGAGGTATACTGCATTCCTAGAGTGTCTTGGGCGCACCAACACCATCTCTGGCCCGGAGTGCCCTATAGGAGCTTAGCTAGCCCGATTTAATTAATCCTATCCTTCTCGAAAACTTAATATTCCTTACTAATATTAATATTTCCCTTTCCTAATTATATCCTAAAATAAGTCTCCCTACCCCTTATAATAGGTTAACTATATACTTTAATTAAAGTTTATTACTAGCTTTATTTAATACCTTTATAATATTAATAATATATCTTTATATCTTAACCTATAGCTTAAATAGCTAAATTAATAGAAATAAGGTTATTAAGCGAGTTATAAATAATAATAATAATAATATAATAAAGTAATTTTTAATATAACTTTATAACCTTTTTAATTATAATTAAAATAAATTTATATTATTATATAATTATTATTTATTTTATAATTATATTTTTTTATTATAATTAATAAGAATAACTTTAAAGCTATTTTATTTTTAGCTTAATAATCTTTATTATAATTATAATCTATAATTTTAAAATACTTAATATATATTTTAATAGCTTTAATTATCTTAATACCTATTATTTTAATATTTATTAAATTATTAGCTATTAGCTTAATATTTATTATATTAAATAAACCTTATATTTTTTATTAGCTTTATTAACTATTATAGCTTATAAATATTATAAAGCTTATATTATATTTAAAATAAATAGTTATTAATAATATTAAAAAGCTTTTATTATAAAGCTAGCTTATAATATTTTTAAGCTTTATTATTTTATTTAAAACTTTTTAATAAGTTAAATAATTTAAAATATTAGCTTTTTAAATAATAATATTTTTTATATAGGCGGCTTAATACTATTATTATTATTATTATTTTTTAAATATTAAATATAATTTATAATATATTTTTTAATATTATTAAAAATATATTATTTTTTAATTTTTTAATTATTTTTTTTCAAAGCTAAATAATTTATTATAAATTTACTTTTAAATTTAAAGGTTTAAATTATAGTTTATATAATATTTTAAAATAAGTATATAAATATATAAATAATAAGTTAGCTTTTTTAACTATTTATTAAAGTATTAATATAAAATATTTATTATTTAATTTAAAAAAGCTTAAATAAACTTATTATTATATTATTTAAAGTTAAAAATTTAAATTTTAATACTTTTTTTTATATTAGCTTTATAAAGCTTAAAACGCTTTTTAAAAAAAAGCTTTACTTTTTTTTATTTATTATTTTTTAATAATAATTAAAAATATTATTTAAGTTTAATATTACCTTATAAGCCTTATTTAAATATAGCTTATATCTTATATTACTTTAATTTATTATTTATAGGTTAAGCCTTTTTATTATAAATTTTAATATATTTAATATATTTAAAAGAGTTTTCTTTAAAATATTTAATAAAGGTGCTAATAAAAGCTATTTAATTAGCTATAATAAAGTATTAATAAATAAATAGATTAAGATTTATAATATTAATAATAAGTAATATAATATTAAATAAACTTTTTTAATAAAAGATATTAATATTATTAAATAAAAGAAATAATATTATTAAATAATTTATATTATATATTAAATTAAATTATTAAATAATAGTTTAATTAATAATTACTTTTAATTTTTTTAAAATACTTTATTATCTTATTTTTTATTTTAAATTTATTTTAATTTTCTTTTTTATTTTAAAAATAATAAATTTAAAAAGGTTTAAATTATTACTGCTACTTTTATAATAAGAATTATTTAATTAAGGAAGATATAATAAGATAAGGGTAATTTATATTTTATTTTAAAAATCTTTTTTTAAAAGGGTAAATAAAGGTAAAAATAAAAGAAAAAATATTTATTAGTTTTAATAATAATATAAATAAATAGATATAGCGTTAATAGCTTTTAATAAAAAGTTTAATTACTTTATAATAAATAATATAGAAAGGTTTTTATAAGGGTTCCGGTTAATAGTATAAGTATTTATATAAAAATAATATTATAATAATTTAAATAATTATAAGTTTTTATTTTAAAATATAAATTTATTATCCCGAAATAAAAAAAGGTGCTTAATTTAATTATCGATAAAATAGTTTAATTCGATTACGCTTTCGGCTATATATATAATAATAATTTAATCTTTAACTTCTTTATTAAAGATATAGGCATTAAATAGTTTAAAATATAAGGTTTTTATTTTAGGAAGAGAAATAAAGGGGGGCGGATATAGTTATATTTTCTAAAAAGAACTAGGTGCCTATCCGGGATAAGGAGTTCCTTATTATAGATGGTATATAGACTACCCTATAACAGATAGAGGAAAGAGGGGAAGATATGGGATAAGTGCAGGCGCCGCTTCCGTGTGCACAGATACTGTTATCCATTAACCCTCAACCCGCGCCATGACCGACTAACAGTCACTAGCAGGTTTAGCATCGACAAGCCAACTGAATATTGCAAGAAATTTCAGTTACAAATATCCTGAGCCTGCACACTCCTCCTCACTCAAAACTTCATTGAACACGCACCCGCACACCACGGCACCACGCTGCCACGACACCCGCACACCACAGAGAACCATGGCATCTCCGGTCAAGCGAGCTGCAGACTCGAGCGTGAGTCCACCAGCAAAACGCGGCGCAAGTTGGCGCCAAATTTCAATCTACAGCTCCTCATCGTCAGATGATTCCAGCATCATTAACATACCAGAGACTCTCGACTCTCTAGAGACTCTAATATTCTGCGGCTTTGATGATGAGCCAGCTTCGACACTCATCATTCCAGAATGGGAACGCCAAAATGAATTATTTCCAGAACGAGATCGAACATTGATGGACGAGGCAATGCGCTACATGCGAAGCAAGATCCTGGATGATCAAGACTGGCATTCCTCTTTGAAGACTCTTGGACTCAGCACAGATCTCATCAACCGAATCATGAACCCCGAGTTTGATGATATCCGCGCTACAGGAACACCACTTTTCTGGGCGACTGACTCTGTCGAAGAGGCATATTCCTACCTGAGCCATCTCATTAAGAAGACAGAGAAAGTTTTGAAAGCAGATCCGGATCGCATCAACTCTCCGGCTCCCAATGCAAGTCCGAAAAAGGCAATGAAAGTTGCAGCAAATCTGGGGCGCGAGCCCCTTGATGTTCTGTGGGAGGCAGCCAAGAAACCTGAAAACATTGAAGGACGAACAATATTCTACAAAGGTGGACCAAAATGGAGCCTGGAAAATGCCTTTGGAGGAGAACATGGCATCGATATTACATGGCTCCTGTCAGCTCCGCCAACCGATTTTCATCCATCAGCAGGCTACATTTACACTACCAAACAGAAAGAGGTTGCGCTGCGATATTGCAGATTCCAGGCTGAGCGCGTTCCAGCAGTAGAACCAGGCCTCCTCGCCATGGCTCTCCCTACCTCAACTCTACCAGATCCACTGCAGGTCTTTGGAGATGATTGGTATGATCTCGTCTGGTCATCAAGACGCAAAAGGGTTTTACAACAGAACATGTACCGGCTTCCTGATCACCTCAAATCTTACGAAGAGGCAGATGTCCTTATGGGCGATATCTGCGGCACAAGTCCTGACAACATTCAGAAGCTGGACAACAAACGAGAACTCCCGAGAATAACAGTCCGTGTCGGCTCTCGAGATGTTAGAGCCTCACAACACGTCTTCACATCCCAAAACGCCTTTGACTACTTGATCACAGAACTGAGAGCCGCCCCTGAGTTTCTGTGGCAAGAACCAGTTCCGTCGAGCCTCACGACTCCTAATCGAAGGGCAAATAAAGGTCAATGAGCTGCGAAGTCATCATGGACGACTGAGGCTTTTCTGGAGGACAAAAGGTCCAGTACCATGTGCCGCTGAGGCTTGCGGGTCTAATTCCGAGGGTTTGCATGTCCTACGACTTAATTCTTGAGCTAGGCAGGTGTCTCGACAGTATTCGTGACATATTGGCGGCACAGACATGGATGAGATCCAATTTGTATTAGTTAAGACGACCGTCTTGTTTCACGGCACATCTTGAATGTCGGCTACCGGGAAAATCAAGGCCGTCATCACTTGTCGAAGTGGCGAACACTTAGTTACTAGTACACATCGGGTATGAGCCGCATGACTCTTTGGCTGTCTTCAAGCTTTTATTTTCCTCCAATATGAACAACAATTAGGTGCCCAGCTAGGACATCGAATCTTCTCTTTGCATTTGTCTTCTCTACATTGGCTGCAATAGTTTCAAGCCCAGACTTGGAAAATAATTCCAAGTTCACCTAGAAGCGCACCGAGATTGAAAATTGGCACAGAAATGGTGATAAGCAGAAAGTTAAGGTAAAATAGGTGGGGATTATAAGTCGCAGACATCACGTTGCTACATCAAATATTTTTACAAATGATCACGAGGGTTAATGAGTCTCGAATAAGGTAATTATTACTCCCGGCCTATCAAGACCTCAACTTGCTCACAATTCCAATGTGTTCAACTATCGACACATTGAACTAGTAGTGTGAACGTAAAGCTATCAACAACAATTACTGACTGCGAAAACGATTTTGAGATTAGACACCGTATTTGCAGGCCTCTCATGTAACGAAGATTGGGAAATGGACGCCTTGAGTCTGGACGGTGAGGGTTCAGACGAGCCGAGCAGAGGGGAAAGCATGCACTCACGTATCCGCAATTTATGACGAGGAGTTGAAAAAGTCCTGTCGATATTCTCAAACATGTCCGTACTCAGGTATGCTTCGTTTCTTAGTTCGTGCAGCTTGTATACAATGACGCAGTTGCATCAGCTTTCCGAGTTGACAAGACTGCCGAGGTAGTATATCACTTCTCTCCAACCGCCACCACGACGAACGTATTAAAATATTATCCACAAGTTAATCATTCAAATTTGGTCCTTGAGTTGCTAACATCGTCAATCGTAACAACGCGTTGGTGCATGCCTATGACACAGCGCTCCTAGGTATATCGCACGGCTCGTATGATGAGAAGACAATGTGTAAGCGAGCTGGCGGGATGGCATCCGGACACAACCGTTGAAACAGCCATCGTTGGCGGCCAGATTGATAACATGTTCGTTTGCGGAAGCAAGCTCCGCGGCGCCGGATGAAACAGAAGACGTCAGAAGGAAATGGCAGTTCATGCTAATGACAGCAAACGAAACAATATTTCCGAGGTACTTAAGCTAGATATAAATCTCGAGAAGAAGTGAAGCTTAAAACATTTTTACCTCAGATTGGTCTCTACATCGCTCTACATTTGGTCGAGATTAGACTCGGCTGGATAGTGTCTCTAGAATGTCGAGTGAGTTCTCGCACGCGTTGTCCCGCGTTCCAGGACCCCGCTGCATTGGCCCTGCCCTGGTTGAAAACACCTTGCTTGACTGAGGTATAACTCCTAACTCTTGTGAACAGTCCTCAACACCACTAGCACGATGGAACCGCACTCCCAGCTGCCAGACGGGGTCAGCAGGGAGCTGGGAATCGGGATGCTCCAGGACAATGATTTCTTCCTCTCCTGCGATCCGCATCTGAGCAAGTACGAAGCCAAGGGCGAGGTTTCCGAGCCTCAGATCCCTGAATCCGTGAACACACGTGGACCTACATTGTCCTACGAAGTGACAGATGAGCTCGAAAATATACCCAAAGGCGTCTGGGGCTCAACCGTCGTTTCTACATACGAGTTCACGAATACCGAACACGGCGTGTTCTCGCGTGTGAAAAGCCCGTTGGGCGTGGTGATTGATACGCGTTGGGAGATCAAGGAGGCCGAGGGCGGCAAATTGGATTTGGTTCAGGCTGCTGAGATCAACTGCTCGAAGTTGTTGATGTCGCTTGTCAAGGGCCGTTGCGAGGCCGGGTGTAAGCACGACTTTTCCCATCTTTCAGTCTATACTCATCGCGAGTCGGAGCATGCGTCTTCTGACCTGGTTCGGTTACCAATACTAATGTCTCAAGGTTGTAGGGGGCAAAATCCACGCCAAGATGTTGGAGCGACTACAGAATGAAGCTGAAAGCGGTGTCGCTTGATTATACATGTCAAATGCGGATCACAATTGGATAATTGGACAATGGACTTCAATGACGGTCCAAGGGAGTGCGCTCTTTTGGTCGATGCTCGATGAAATACTGCTCCACCACCATTTCAAGGAAATAAATTGTCACACAGCTCCAGGTCATAAGGTTGAGCGTGGAGTTAATCATATGAGGTACCGTTTCTTTTGTCCTCATTAGCTAGAAAACTCAACAACCTTGGCCTTCATATTGGCAATGTCCGCCGAAGTGATCACCTCCGTCGATCTTGTCCAGCCCTCAGCGAATGGAAGACGGGATTCGCGGAAGAAAATGTCTACCCAGTCTACTCTAGCATTTCCTTCCATCTTGTCTCCGATAACCGCCACAAATAATGCGGTCTCACCAAGACCAGCAGCCTCCCCGGTCGAAGTCAAGTTAAACTCGGGGTTCTCCAACTTGTCCTTCGCTATCCTTGCTAGTCTGCCCCTGGCCGCGGCCTCGATCGAGATGGTGGTGGCATTGGTGTCTCTCCAGACGGCAGAGGTTCCTGCCCACACCTCGGGGTCAAAGTCAAGTGCATTCCCAAAGTAGGCATCCTTCCGGCTCAAGCTGGCGTCATGCTCGATGAGGTTGTGCTGAAGCAAGTCATGAAGGTTGAGCGTGTCGTTGCGGCCTGTGGTCGAGGCCGTTACACCGACCCCGAAGGGCCCAACAGAGAAGGCTGGCTCCAGGTTGATGGCGGCCTTGAAGCCAGCCTGCAGGTCCGAGAGTGAGATGTTCAGGCCATTTCGAGCGACGTAGCCGTGGTTTGCCAAAGTATTCAACATAGGGCAGGGAGAACGGCCTATGATTCATGTTAGATGAGCCGGGGAGTGTTCAGGGTGATGGCACGACTCACTGTCGTCCGCACTTGGCGCATGAAACTCATGCTGGTCGGCAACAGCCCGTGAGTGCGGGTAGGCAGACACTGTCAGGGCCAGAAAACTGAGTGCCAGGGTTGAGGAACGCATTGCCTTTGATCCTGATCTTTTTGAGATGAACCAAGTTTGCGATCAGAACGTTTGCTGGCTAAGAAAGTTGAATAGATTAGAGTTTGACCTGGATTGAACCAACTATTTATATTCCATAGTTTCTAAGATGGGACCCGAGGATCTAAGATCCCCTGACTGTGTTTGGGGATCGACTCGAAAGGCTGCTTCTGTGTCCACGGGTGTCTTCCTGTGGTCTAGATGGATCTACGAATGATCCTTGTATCATACTCAGTCTTTTACCAAGACGTACCCCAGAACGATGAATCCACTGTCCCACAGATCTCCTTACGCCAAAAACAATGTTTCCCTATGATATCCCTGGGTCAATCTGGGCTCACCCGAATATTGTGGTTCCATGCCCCGAAGAGCCAGTCAAATGCGAGGTGTTGTAATGAGATCAACACAGACCACTCGGGAAAGACATTATTCAGCGTCTTTCCAGTCTTGATCATTTGCTGTCTCCACACTAGGGGCTCTGCATCTTCCCGATTGACCTATGATTTCTCTCAGGGCCTCGATGAATCCCAATTTTCCTGGTTTCATGTATACCCTAATGATGGTTAGCATCTCAAATTCTGCAACAGACAAGCTCCACGCTGACGGCTCAAGACTACTGTAGGTATGGAATCGGGCCAAGAAACATTCCGACGGCACAACAAATGATCCGTTTCGAGATAGAAGTGGAAGATTTTGTATAGAGTAAAGCTTGATTTCGTACTTTGCTTTGTTACTGAAGGAGAGTTTCGTGGGCCTCCCTCGATGTGGCAAACGCGCTGACTTCCACCGGGGTCATTTGAGCCACAATGGCCAGTTGCTGCTCAGTTACTGCCAGTGACGTAAAGGGCTTTGAAGACTGCTGTTTACATAGCGTGCGTGCACTTGAAAAAGATTTCTAAGCCCGCCATATGTTCCAATGTTGGAGTGGGAGCAGGCAACCATAACATGGAGCTGTATTTTAGCGGGCCGCAGCCTTGCCATTGGTACTTATTGCCAAATTTCTGAATATCAATATCTTGTCAAATCTTATCAAAAGTTCAACGAAATAGAATTAACGGAACTAAGTGGCACGGGGACTTCTCTTTTGAAACCTTTGACAACGATTTGAATCGGCCAAATGCTGCACAACTTGAGGTAGTTACTAGCCCCCCGAAAGTGTAGGTAAAGTTACCCAGGCTTAGTTATTGTTAGTGCCGTTATTATGATCTCTTACTTTGTCATTGATACTAAGCATAGCCTAGCTTGCGCTGTATTGAAGCAGTTTCCTACTGAGGGCGATGAAGAAATTGCTTACGTCTGTATTTGGGTATACTGCATATTGTCAGTACTCAATCTCTGGGTCTATTAGAGTGGAATTGCTTTCACACGTATCCAGAGATCGTGAAGTCCTGAAGTCTTGGGGGACCCCTGACGTTGGAAAAACACTAAATGAATGCAGTCAAATCTCTGAGAAAAGTGGATAGGTGAGATTTATTAAAGACACCTTCCTGCCTACCAGGAAATACTTTGCCAGTTTCTCGGGTCTGAAATTAATCCCTGTCGGGTGAAATATGTCTTGCCAAAATGCGTGACATCTTGCGTTGGATTGGCAGCTTCTCAGAGTCACCCGTTGTTCAAGACTGCAGGGTGTCCAGGTGGCTTCATGTGTGAAAAGTGGCATTACATCGATCAATCAAGCAAGCAGTGCGGTGTTTTCAGTGAATTGATATTTCTGTTGAGATCATCTCAAAATCCGCAGGATATGTAGTGAAAGAGTACCGGTACCTAGGTACAGTATGGTACCCTACTCTGTTTAACTTGTGCCCTTTGTGAATTTCACTAGGGCGGGCCCAGTGTTTCTTGGGGACTGGCCCGAGCTTTTCGCATATCTCCTAGCGGGGATTCTGGCTCTCGGATCCGGGCCTAGAGATGGCGTGTGGCGTGGGGCTGTCGTCGGCCTGGGCAGGGCTGAGACTGCAACATGACTGCATGACTGTCTACCCCTGATGATCCGTCATCCTCCGTCAACAGCCCGCTCCACACCTTTGGATGCATCAAACCCCATCAATGGACAAGTCCAGAATAGGCTGTCACTCCGGCCACACATCATTAACTCAGGAACTCTAAATCTTTGACCCGTCAGCCAAGAGGAAGTCACGACGGTGGGGTCTGGAAGCCCGAGCCCGGGAGCACCGAGCAAACCGGCTAGCTCATGAGACACTTCGGTCCGGTTGGGTTTGGTCCTCAACAAACAACACAGAAGGACACATGTTGTTGCAGGTATCTCAAGCGGGTGAAATTTCAGAACACTCTGGTCCAGGTAAGGGTTGCACCATCTATATTCGTTACACCAGCCTCCATGAAGTTTGCTCAAGCACGGCCTCTGTGTTGTCATTGCCATGCATCAGGCACGGTCCTCCGGAATCATCAGCCTTCTCAACTCTATCATTGGGTTCCGGATGAGACTTTCCAGCAATAGCGCGTGCCTCGTTCCAGACAGCTGACAGGACTACTAAGTCAATTGGCCCTCATTGATGTGGTCGTCCAACCGCTGGAGACTTGAGACCCCAAGTCTCCTCCCTACCTAAGTAGCCCGACACACTGTGCCACTCGGCGACGCCACGACAACTCGGGGCCGACTCTTGTCTATATTCTTCTCCTTCCTCCCTTGACCCACCTTTCCCAGATTCACTGAGCCCTCTTCCTACTTCTGCAAAGAGTCTCCGCAAACAGGCCTGGGCGGTCTCTTTACCACCAGAGCCCTCGTCATGGCTCATTTATCTACCTATGGTGCCGATTTCTCGGTGACCAAGAAAAAGGCCATCGAGGATGCGAAGAAGATGCAGATTGTGGTCCAAGAGGAGTGTCAAAAGGCCGAACAAGACGTGCCCCCGTATCTGCTCCGAGAGCTGATCGGCAAAGGGAGCTTCGGCCGCGTCTACAAGGCATCGGACTTGCAGACAAGCCAGCTGGTTGCAGTGAAGATCATTGATATCGAAGAATCCGACACTCTCAACCCCAAGCTGGCAGACACCTACTCGGAATTCTTGAAGGAGATCAATGCGCTTAAATTACTCAGCGAGGGTGGAGCCAAGAACATCAACCACGTTTTGGACGCGCTCCCTGTGGGACAATCCATGTGGATGGTTACCGAATACTGTGCCGGCGGAAGCGTGGCCACCTTGATGAAGCCGACAGCCCCTGGAGGGCTCCAAGAGAAATGGATCATCCCAATTCTCAGAGAGGTTGCCGAGGCCGTCTCTTGGGTCCACAAGGCCGGAATCATCCACAGAGACATCAAGTGTGCCAATGTGCTGATCACCGAGGGAGGTGGTGTCCAGCTTTGCGATTTCGGTGTTTCCGGTGTCATCGAAACAAAGTTCGACAAACGATCTACCTTCATAGGGACACCCCATTGGATGGCACCGGAGCTCTTCGACCCTTCAGCCTCGTATGGCGTCGAGGTAGATATTTGGGCCTTTGGGTCCATGGTCTTTGAGATAGCCTCGGGTCTGCCCCCTAACGTCATGGCGGGTATAGATATCACCCAGTTGGGCGGCTACCTCAAGCAGAACACCCCAAGGCTCGAGGGGAAGTACTCCGAAAAGTTAAAGGACCTGGTCTCATTCTGCCTGGTAGAAGACCCGGCGCAGAGACCTACCATCAATGATGTGCAGCGACATCCTTATCTGCACAATACCAGTTCATCACATCCCACGTCTTCCTTGGCAATGCTCGTCAGGGCCTTCAGAATGTGGGAATCCCAAGGCGGGAGTCGAAAATCCCTGTTTGCCTTTGGCGGCGCCCAAGGACCGTCAGGACCAGACCTGTCATCCACAGCCATGTCGAATGACGAATGGAACTTCAGCACAACCCTCGCTTTCGACCAGCGCATCATGAACAGCACGGATGCTCAGGCTGTCTACGATGTCTATGGGTCCAATGTAGACCTCATAGACCCCGTGGATGCCACACCTCAGCCGTACAGACCGAAACGGCGACGGCCGCCACCAAATCTTCCTGTGATGCGAGCGCCCCTGGAGAAGATATTCGACCCGAACACCATCTCAAGCTATAATGAGAACGCTCGAGCGTATTATGGGAAGCCTCCCTCGCCGCCTCCTGCGGACATTGCTTCGGATCTTCCTTTGCGGAATAGCTCGCACAACGCGACATTGAGAGAATCCTTGATTGATCTCGACGCTTCACTCCATGGTAGTGACCTCTCAAGATTCGTCGACATGAACACCGTAAGGGCCAGTACGCGACGATCTAACGAGTACGATCTCGGGGAAGACTACAGTCGAGCCCCGAACAGCGACCCGGAAACAGTCCTCGCGGCAACCAACAGGAAGACACAGGACTGGAAGTTTCCTACCATGGTACCTCCGGCGTCTGCGAGCGCGGAAATGTTAAATTTCCCCTTCAACGAGGACCGTAACAGCAACCCCGACTCAGCCAGTGACTGGAAGTTTCCTGGGCCTGGTGATCGTCAACCGAACTCAGCTAGTGATTGGAAGTTCCCAGGACCTGGTGATCTCCAGCCTGTTTCGGCAAGTGAGTGGAAGTTCCCCGGGCCTGGCGATCGTCCACCATTGCTTCATCATCCCACCGAGCCACTAGGCTTTTCGCCAGCCTACAGCGACAGCCTCATGGTCCCTCGAGCGGCCTCGCAAATGGACAATCGCGCATCAGTCAGCAGTCTGATTGACCTGGATGAGAGTCTCCCAGAGCCTGTCGCACCAGCGGACATCATCCGCCCATCGACTGCTAACTCGGACGTCGCATCTGATATTGGTGGCGCCTTCGATCTGGAGAGGCATACCTCATACTACCCACTACCGTCTACAAACCGCGAGCCATCAATCTACATCTCTGATGAATCAGATCTGGCCGGAATGGCAGGCCACCGGCAGACGAGAAGCATCAACATGATGGGTGGTATACCGGAAGTGGACGAGCGGCAACGAAGGAACACTGGCGCTTTCATCGATGACGCACATCTTTATTCTGGGGACGAATACAATGGCAGCGAGGACTACATGATGACTGGGTCGTCCACTGCGACCCGCTCCCAGGCCAGCTATCAGCACGATCGGGGCCCCAGTGGGGACTCGGGCTACACCATGACGGGATCGACGGTGAGGACACCATCGACGTCGTCCATGAACTCTGCATACCAAAGAGACGGCATGGCAAGTGCCAGTGACGGCAGCCTCATGCCACCACTACCAGCGCCACCCTCAGAGCGGGTGATGATGGGAGAGGGAGGGGAGCTGATGAGGGACGATTTCTTGAAACTGCTCGAGAGCATGACAAGCCACCTCAGCTTTACAGGGGAATTTGTGGCAAACCTGCCGACCAGGAAGTCCGGGAGGGGACAGGAAACGCAAAATGGGCAGTGAAAGCCGCGCCGGGAGGAGCGGAATGTATGATTATAGAATGTGATGTATACACTTGCTGGGGTTCTACTGGGAACTGGCATTTGGATTCTGGGAAGCAGCGCGTGCATGGGAACTCGGCCTGCAACCTGGCAAGCAGAGACCTCAGAAGGCAGGGGAACAAATACTGGGATCGGTCACTAGGGATATACGGCGAACACGAACACGCGAAAACGGCATCAACGGGTTGGGTTATGTGTTTATGGCTTGTGGGATGGATGAGCGCTGCCGATCTGGGCTGGTTTGGAATACTTGCTGTTATGTGGCACAGGAACACTGTCTCCGATATTTGCTGTTTTTTTTATTGCTGCCAAAAGGGACCAAATTCATATTTAGCATTATTTCCGAGGCATGAGGTTGGCCGCTGTGGTGATGGGCGTTTGTAATTTTGGTGTTGACCGACTGTGTGAGCTCGCCACTTAGACTAGCCCCGCTGCGCACCTCAAAAGTTGAAGCTCTCCAATGACTCAACGCAAAACTCGTCCGGGATATCAACCAGAGTTCATCATCTTGCGCCAACTACATCAGCTTGATATCATACATGTTTATCTCAATTGGAGGTGTGTTAACTTGATGGTCGTCTCGAAACTCATTCGATTTCCCTCAGCCGGTCGACTTTGGGCGGCATCTTGTATAGCGACTCTGCCATTTCTGCAGACATTCCCATCAGCCTCATCCTCACCATTGCCGTCGGGGCCAAGAACCTTGACCACTACCAGCACAAGACTTGCGACCATGAAGACGCGGACACTGAAAGTCCCACAGGGCAAGGACCCAGGACTGTTCACATCGCCGGGAAGCCTCGACACATGGGAAGTCTCATCAGACCCGTCTGTGCAGGACGTCATCGAACCCCTGCGCGAGGCAGCCACCCTCCTCCAGCAGAGCGACATACCCGTCGCCTTTCCCACAGAAACGGTCTACGGCCTCGGCGCAGATGCGACACGCAGCGCTGCCGTCAGGGGCATCTATGCGGCCAAGGGGCGGCCCTCGGATAACCCGCTGATCGTGCACGTCTGCGACCTGGACATGCTCCGCCGCCTGCTGCGACCTGCCGCCACCACCAACGGCGACGGCTCAGCAGCAACAGCCACCGCCAACGGTCACCTCCGCAAGGGGGAGGAGGAGGAGGGCGAGGACCAGGACCCCATACCACCGATCTACAGGGAGCTCCTGCGCCGGTTCTGGCCGGGCCCGCTGACGGTGCTGCTGCCGAACCCGGCGGGGTCGGCGCTCGCGCCCGAGGTGACGGCGGGGCTGGGGACGTTCGGGGCGCGCATGCCGGCGTCGGGGCTGGCGCGCACGCTGATCCGGCTTGTAGGGCAGCCGCTCGCCGCGCCGTCGGCCAACGCCAGCACCAAGCCGAGCCCCACGGCGGCGCGGCACGTGCGCGACGACCTGGACGGGCGCGTGGAGCTCGTGCTGGACGGCGGGGCGTGCGGCGTCGGCGTCGAGAGCACCGTCGTCGACGCGCTGTGCGGCCCGCCCGTCGTGCTGCGGCCGGGAGGAGTCAGCGTCGAGGAGCTCAGGGAAGTCGAGGGCTGGGAGGGCGTCGTCAAGGGGTATAAGGATGCCAGCGAGGCCGGGGAGCCCGGCGCCGGTGCCGGTGGGCCCCGCGCGCCGGGGATGAAGTACAAGCATTACAGCCCCCGGGCGAGGGTGGTGCTGTTTGAGGCCCGCGCCCGCGCCCGGGTCGAGGATGTCCTGCGGGAGCTGGGGAGGGTTGAGGGGCCCAGGGATGTGGTCGGTGTCGTCCGCACGCACCGGTGGGAGAGGCTGCCGGGGCAAGAGCTCGGGGCGGAAGAAGGGGATGCGGATGGGGAGGAGGATCTGAGCTACGAGATGCACACGTCTGTGGTAGACGGATCGAGGGTGCTTGATATCAACCTGGGCCAGGACAGCAGGACAGTTGCACAGGGTCTGTTCTCGGCGCTGAGGGAGCTGGATAGAAAAGGAGCGGACGTCATATTCATCGAGGGCATCGAGGACGGAGATGACATCGCGGCAGCCGTCATGAACCGCCTGCGCAAGGCGGCTTCGGAGATTAGAGCATAGACGGCCCATATAGACATATCCGACATAGACTTTTGCTCATTCACACCAAAGAGATAATCTCATTATTTCTCAGACTTCTTGCATGGTCTTGGAATTTACCAAAAGCAAAATGACCCCTTGACTCCTCTAAACGTTTAGACGCCCCGGATATACCGCCCCTCCACCGCATCATAGCCCTTGCCGCAGCCAGTCCGTCAGCTTTGCCTTTCCTAATTGCGCCAGGTTGTTGACGCCCTGCTCGCTGAAGGGGTCGATGCGGCGGAGGTCGACGTCCTGTGTGGGGGCCTTGCTGACCCTCTGGACAATGATGGTCGGGTCGGTCTCGAGGATGATGCCGTCGTCGACAATCTCGTCCACGGCCAGGGAGACAAGGTCGTAGCTCTCGATGATGGTGCGCTTGTCGACCGAGGCCTTGAAAAGGAGGTGGAGGGAATCGCGGAGGGCGAGGATGGCGTTGTACAGCAGGACCTCGTTCTCGTCGACGCTGCCGACGAGGTACAGCATGACGTCGCTTTCCGACTTGTAGAGGACGATGCGACCATCGAATAGCAGGATGTCCCCAGTCTGTTTCGCCGTCTTGTCCAGCAGGGCCTTCTCGAATGCCTTCTGGGACTTCACGTCGGGGTATGGGTTCTTGGAGGCAGCTTCGGCAGGGTCAGTCAAAGGCATCGTTACCAGGGATGTGTCTCAAATAGCGTACGGGCATTCTGTCCTGGTGCAGGTGCGGCTTGGTGCGGTGAGTCGTAGTACTAGGAGACACGGTGAGCTTCCAGTTTTCGCACCAACTAGGAGCGGAAAAGATAGGCGATGCTCACTTTCGCATATAGTCTGGAGCCATCCTCCTACAATATCAAAGCCGTGGTCAGTAAGTGAACCGCTTGTGAGGCGCGGGTGACAAAGTCGCAGGGGCAGGAAGCTCCCAAGGTGATGGGATCGTCAAGACACGAGCGGCGCAGAGCAGAACAGGCAGGTCCTTACAGCTGAAAGGATGAGGATGGCATTGACCGAGTAGAGCGACATTCCAGGAGCCATCTTGACTGTTTGCGACGCTGGACGCAGTGTTGACGGGGTTTGAATGAAGCGAGTCGCAAGCAAGGCCACTCACTGACAACAGACAGCAGACAGGTCCCCGTGTCCAGGTTCAATGCTCCGTGTCAAGACCGATTGACCGGCCGGCTCGCTGTGGCGGTGCTCCCCCGTCCTTGCGTGGCTTGACACTAATGATGGCGCCTGGGGCTACTGTGGGGCGGTCTGTGCACCACCTATAATAAGGGACTCCTTATCCCGGATAGGCACCCAGTTCTTTTTAGAAAATATAACTATATCCGCCCCCCCTTAATTCTCTTCCTAAAATAAAAACCTCTTATCCTAAACTATTTAGTATCTATATCTCTAATAAAGAAGTTAGAAATCGGATTATCGTTATATATATAGCCGAAAGCTTAATTTAAATTAAATTATTTTATCGATTAAATACCTTTCCCTATTCCAGGATAATAAATCTATACTCCGGAATAAAAACCTATAGTTATTTAAGCTATTATAATATTATTTCTATATAAATACTTATACTATTAACTAAAATTCTTATAAAAACTTTTCTATATTATTTATTATAAAGCGATTAAACTTATTATTAAAAACTATTAATATTATATTTATTTACCTTTATTATTATTAAGATTAATAAATACCTTTCCCTTTATTTTTACCTTTATTTACCCTTTCCGGATATTTCTTCTTAAATTAAAATATAAATTACCTTTACCTTATTATATCTTTCTTAATTAAGCGATTTTTATTATAAAAGTAATAATAGTAATTTAAACCTTTTTAAATTAACTATTTTTAAAGTAAGAAAGGAAATTAAAATAAATTTAGAATAATAAGTAAAATAATAAAGTATTTAAGAAAAATTAAAGGCAATTATTAATTAAATTACTATTTAATAACTTAATTTAGTATATAATATAAACTATTTAAAGATACTATCTTTTTTATCCGGTAATATAAATACCTTTTACCGGAGAAATTTATTTAATATTATATTACTTATTATCGATATTATAAACCCTAACCTATTTATTTATTAATACTTTATTATAGCTAATTAAATAGCCTTTATTAATACCTTTATTAGGTATTCTAAAAAGAACCCCTTTAAATATATTAAGAATATTAAAATTTATAGCGAAAAGGCTTAGCTTATAAATAATAAGTTAAGGTAATATAAGATATAAGCTATATTTAAATAAGGCTTATAAGATAATGCTAAAATTAAATAATATCTTTAGCTATTATTAAAAAACTATAAATAAAAAAAGGTAAAGCCTTTTTTTAAAAAATATTTTAAGCTTTATAAAGCCGATATAAGAAAAGGTATTCGGATTTAAGTTTTTAACTTTAAATAATATAATAATAAGTCTATTAAGGCTTTCCTAAGTTAAATAATAAACCTTTTATATTAATATTTCGATAAGCAGTTAAAAAAGCTAACCTATTACCTATATACCTATATATCTATCCCGGAATACTATATAAACTATAACTTAAACCTTTAAATCTAAAAGTAGATTTATAATAAATTATTTAGCCTTAAAAAGATAATTAGTAATAGGGTAATTAAGGAAGGTTATACCTTTAATAATATTAAAAGATATATTATAGATTATATTTAATAATTAGGAGAAGAAAATAACGATAAAGGTGCTAAGCCGCCTATATAGGAAATAATATTATTTAAAAAGCTAATACTTTAAACTACCTAGCTTATTAAAAATCTTTTAATTAAGGTAGTAAAGCTTAAAAATATTATAAGCTAGCCCTATAACGGAAGCTTTTTAATATTATTAATAAATACTTATCCCAGGTATAATATAAGCTTTATAGTACCTATAGGCTATAATAGTTAGCAGGGCTAATAAAAAAATATAGGTTTTACTTAATATAATAGATATTAAGCTAATAGTTATTAAGCTAATAGATAATAAGCTAATAAAGGTTATTAAGGTATATATCGGCTATTTTAAAACTATAGATTATAGATATAATAAAGATTATTAAGCTAAAGATAAGGCAGCTTTAAAGGTGTTTTTATTAATAGTAATAGAAGGAGATATAATTATAAAATAGGTAATAATTATATAGTAGTATAAATCTGCTTTAATTATAGCTAAAAGGGTTATAGAATTATATTATATCTATATAATAATTACTTTATTAATATTAAACGGAAGATTTAAGAGTATATATAAATTAAAAGGGAGGTTTTGGAAAATTTAAAGGTATAAGAAAATATATTAATCTATATTAATATAATAATTATTAAAAACCTAAATATAGTTTTATTAGTATTAGCCTTTTTATTTTTTAGTAAATTATTATTTTCTATAAAAACCTTATAAGATAATTAGAAAAAAGGGTTAAATAATTAATCGGATAATTAGCATTTTTAGCTAATACTTTTAATCTTTATAGGAGATAGCTAAAGCAGTTTAATAGAGATTAATACTGCTAAAGCAGATAATAATAATATTATAATAGCCGATATTCGGTTACCTACCCCTATTTAATAGCTATTTAAACCTGCCTATACTCCTTTATCCCTGGTTTTTATAAAATTAAAGTTAGAGAAGGTTAAATAGGGCCGGGATATTATTATCTATTTAAAAGATTAATTAAAGAAAGCTTTAAATATTATAGGGAAGAGAAAGAATATTATTCCGGTTTAACTATTTAGTTAAAATAATACTAAATGCTTTAATATTTATAATTAATTATATAATATAGATATTACCTTAATAATAAGATAATTAATAAATTATAGCTTATAAATCCGATCCTAAATAATATATAAGCTAGGTTTAGCTAATTATAGCTAGAGAGGCTAAAAAATAAAGAAAGGGATATTTAAGCGCTAAATATAATTAATAATAGCTAATATTATCCTTATAACCGTTAGCCGAATTATATTTTAAGATATAACCCTTTTAGATATTAAGACGATATATTTAGCTTATATTAAAGGTATTATTAAGGGAGTTAATATTAATAAAGTATTAATTAATAATAGGTTTTTTAGAAAACTTATCGGATTAGTATTAATTAATTAATTTAGCTTAAAAAGATATAAAATAAAATAGCCGATATATTTAAAAATAGCTAATAATTTATCGATTCCGATTAAGTATTATACCTTAATATTAGTAGTAGTTAGCGGTATTATAACTATAATATAAACGTATATTATTAGATATAATTAAATTTATAATTTATTATTTAGGTAATTATAGCTAATTTATAACTATATAAAATATAAATATAGCTCCGATAAGTTAACCTTATAAGGGTAAAAAGGATTTTTAACTATAATTATATTATAATCCTATAGAATTAAGCGATAATTAATTAAAAGATTAAAAATTAAAAATAACTTTAAAAATAAAAGTAATTTAAATAACAGCTTTATAATAGAAAAGTTTAATAATAATAATAATAGATCGGGCGCTATAAATGCAGATACCCTAATTAATTTAATAAATAAGGTTAAACTTTTAGATATATTAAAGTTCCTAAATAACGATTTTATTAGCTTTACTATTAAGACTGATTAATTAAAAAACGCTTAAAGAGCTTTATCCTTAAAAAGGTTTTAAATATAATAAAACTAAAAAATAGTTATATAAATAAAACTATTTAATTTTCTAATATTAATATTATTATTATTATTATAATTAAAAATAATTTAAGGTTTATTAATATAGGTAAACCTTAAGTGTAAATAGAGAGCGATTTAATAATTATTAATTAAATATTTAAGTTAAAGAAAATATAATAAAAGAATAGAGTTTTAGAAAAGGCCTATATAATACTAACCTTAATCCCTATAAGTAAAGTTATTAGTAAATTATTTATATACTTTTATTTCTAAATATATTAAGTTAGTATAAGGGATAACCTAAGATATACTAATTCGGTAATTAATAGATTAAATAGGTTTAAATAAGCCTTAGATATAATATTAAGAAAGAAAGATATTATATATTATAAGTTTACTTATACGGTATTTCCGGTATTTAGAATAATATAATAAAATAAGCATTACCTTAATTAATTAAAATAATAGGATTTAACTTTATCGGCTTATAGGGTTTCCGATAAATAAATATAAAAATATTAACCTATAATATAAGGGTATTAGTAAAACCTAAATATCGGCTATTAACCTAAATAAAGAAAGCTAAGTAATATATTATAAAGCAATATTAATTAATAGTTTTTTATATCCGGGATCTGGAAAAAAGAAGCTATATTTAATAAGAAGAAGAAGAAATTAGCTTAACAATTAGCTTATATATAGCGAGACTGCTTTACTTTTACCTTAAAGAATATTAAAGCTATAAACCTTATTACCTATAATATTAATATTATTCCGGACGCTATACTATACTACTTAAAGCAGCTAAATTATTTTAAAGATATAAGGATTTTTGCTTAAAGGTTTTATAGTAAGTTAAAAAGGGCTAGATAGGTATAGCCCAGAATTAGTAAATAAGCGATATATATACTATTTCCATAAAAAAAAAATAAAACCTTCCGAGCTATTATAGATTATTAGCCGGTTAATAGCATTATAATTATATTATAATAGCTAATATATTAATATAATTATATTTTTAAAGATATATTATAATCCGGATATAAGGTATTCTTTTAAAAGAATGCTACTTATAGATATTATAAGGTTTATATTACTTTTAAATATAAGAGTAAAACTGCGTTTATAATACTTAATTTATAACTATTTATCTATTATATATCTTAAGATATAACTAGTTTTAGATATACCTTTTATATATTTAGCAATATAGCCTTTAGCAAATAGCTAGTAATAGAAGGATTTAAAAGGCCTGCTTTATTACCCTTAATCGGATATTAGTTATAATAAGAAATATTATTTAATTTATTTATTAATAATTATAATACGTTAATAATAGAGTTTAAAAATATATTTAATTTTTTTTATTATTATTATTTCTTATAATTATATTTTATAAGGATAAACCTATTACCGATAAAGATTATTTTATTTATAAATAAGGTTAATATATTAGGTTTTTAGCTATTAGCTAAAACCTTTTAGCTATTAATTAAGTATTATAAGCGGTTTATATAATAAGCTTAAATAGAGAATTATTTTAAGAGTTAGGCTAAATTAAAAGAGTTTTTTTACCTACTTTTATATCTTAAGAAGCTTATTCCGGAATAAGTAACCTAAGCACTAATATTAAAAACAGTATATTAGGTTTAAATATTAAAAACTATCCTAAAAGGCTATATATTAAAAATAAAAGAATAAAAGGATAAGCCCTTTAAATAAATTATAAAATATACGGCCGTATTTTAAACTATATATTAATAGGTTTAAGAAAATGTAAATATAGCCCTAAATAAGTTAATTTAATTTTATTTATTATTAAATATGTTAAATATTATAATAAGGGTAGTTTTTTTCTAGATTATAGAAATATTATTAGATATATAAATAACCGATTTCTGGATAAAGTATATAAGAATAATAATATATATATTATTTAAGTTAAAAAATATAGAAACGCGATATTTAATCGGAAAATAAAAGATATTAAATATTATTAAAGCGCTTTTAAAGGTGCAGAGATATATACTTTCTTTACTATATCCCACTCTTATTTATATTAACTATCTTAATATAATATTTATACTCGGGATTAAGGAAAAACTAATAAGGAAGATAGCCTTATAGCTAGATATATTAGGAATATTTAATATTTAAGTTATATATCGGCTAAATTCTTTATATATAATCTAGATTATAGATAGCCTATTTAAGCTAATAGGGCTATTAACTAATAAAGTAGGAAAAATACCGATAAAGTTATTAATTATAAGGTGCGATTAGGTCGATAAATAGTAAACAATAATATTAATAGCGGTTTTAACTATATTTAAAGTATTACCGTTTTTTCTAATAAATATATCTATAATAAAAAAGGGTATTAAATTAAATAAAAAGTATATTACCTTTGGCTAGTATTATAATATTATATTATTTCTACTTAGTAGCTTAAAAATATTAATCGATAAAACGGTATTAGAGAAATATCTTTTAATAGTAAAGGTAATTAAATATTAAATTATATAGGGTGTATTATAATATTATAAGGGAAATAAGTTTTATACTTTATATATTTTAAAAAAAGAAATTCCTGATATACTTTAATAGGCTTATAAGCTATATAGATATTATATTATACTATTAATATTATATTAATTATAGGGAAAAATATAGTAGCCTATATAATATTAGAATATAAAGATATTTATTTTAAAGTATTAAACCTATATTATAATTAGTATATATAGCCCGATTTAAGTAAACCTAATATTTATAGTTTTGCTATTATTATAAAATCTAATAGGGATTAATTATTTAAGGAGAATTATTTTATTAGGATATAAAGAAAGCAGTACCTTCTATATTAAGATAGACTATATATTAGGGTTTATTATAGCTATCTTATTATCTGAACCTATAATAAAGAGTATAAAGTAAAATTAGGTTTAAATAATAATATATTTTAGATTTCCTTAGTAAGTTTATTTTAATAACGCTTTATATTTCCAATCTGCCCGAATAATAAAATTTTTTAAAAATAAGGGTATAACCCCGACTTTTAGTCCGGTATATAGCTTATTATTAATAGGGAAAATAAAGATAGCCGTATAAATAGTTAAATAAGAATTAAAGAAATAAGCTAGAAAAAGAAATTATAAGGGATTAAATAGGTAGCTAGATATAATTTTCAAGATTATTATATATATAAATATATAACTAATAAAGGGAATAAAGTATTTAGCTTATAAAATTATAATAAGTTAACTATTACGATTAAAACTTATACCGGGCATTATTATAAATTAAGTAGTAAATTATATGGCCCGGGAAGCTATTATATTTATTTAGAAAAGATTCTTAATTAAAAATTAGATATATAAGGTAATAATAAAAGGTAAAAAAAAGATAAAAAAGGAATATTATAAAATCTTAATATAAAAGGCTATAGATTAAATGTTAATTATTAAATAAGTATTAGAGCCCGGATAAATAATATAGGAAAAGGTATTAGCTAATTAAGATTTAAAGGTGCGGAATTATTATATAGGATAAAGGCTATAATTTAATAATAATATATGTATAAAGGCCTTTAAACTAAAATAGACTAAATTATAAGAAGTTATTATATAGGTATTATACATTATATATATAATTATAAATCCTATAATTAAGATATAAAATTAAAAAGTTTATATTAATAACTTTAAGCTATACGTAATATCCTTAAATTAATTTATATTAATAGGATTATTAAGGCTAGATTAGATAATAATAAATAAATAAAAGGATAAGCTAATAAGGAAGATTAATAATATTATTAATTTTAAAGCCTTAATTATTTAAAAGTTTTAGATAATAACCGTTAAATTAATAAAAATAATAATAGTATAATAATAAAAGGGGAAGGGTATAATAAAAAGAATTATAGTATTAAGCGCGTTATAATATATTAATTTTAAGATAGCTAGCTGCTTATTTAAAAGTAAAAGCTTAAAGTTAAAATAAATCTCTATTAATTATAAATAAAAAGGTAATATATTATTTACCTATATTATAGCATTTTTCGATAAAGACGGGGTATAATTAACTATTTTTAATTTATTTATAAAGGTTAAAAATTAGCTAATAAATAAGTTATATTAGGTAAATATAATAATTATATTATTATCCTACTTTTAAGCCTTTAATTAATAATCTATTTAATATATCCTAATCCTATTAAAACCTTTATATACTTCCTTTTTTATTATATATAAGCCTTTTCTAATTACTATTATATTAATTAACCCTAAGGTATTACTAAAGATTTAAAATTAGTAAGGTCTATACCGATTAATAATAATAGATAAGAAAAGAGATCTATTAAATATATATATAATACTATATAGATAATAAGTATAGTAAGCATTCCGGCTTTTAACTTAAAGCTTCCCTAATAGCCTAACCGCTATATAGAATAACTTAACTTATAACCTATATACGTTATATATGTTATAGGATATAATTATTAATATCCCTATATTAAGCGGGTATTATTAGCTTCGAGATTAAAAAGGATTAATCCCTATACCTATCCTATATATCTATATATATACAGTAAATTAAGCGGCAAACCTTATATTTAATACCGATATTACTTTATTCTTTTAAGCCGATTAAATTTAAAATATATTAGTATAGATTATAAAGGACCTTAGTTAAGGGGATATTAGCTTTAGAGTAGTAAAAACTAATCGATCTAATATTATAAATCCTATAGCTATATATACGGTAATATACTATTAAGCGCTATTAGACCGAATAATATAGCTTACTTATAATAATAATAACGAGATAGGGCATTAAAGGGGGTTACAGCTTTTAGATACGATAATAAGAAGACTAAAGCTGTTAAATATAACCCTATAACGATTATAAGTAATTAAAAAGGGTATTTAACGGGCAGGTTTAAAATAAACTAATATAAATCTATATAAGGTGCTACGGTAAGCTTTAAGAACCATCCGGCAGCTGCTATTTTATATTAAGCAATATACTTAATAGTTTAGAAAATACCGGAAGGGAGGTAGTTTAACTAGCTAAGGTATATCCTAGAATAAAGATAAAGAGATATTAGTAATACTAGCGGCTTAAGCTAATTAGCAGAGCGGGATAGTAAACCTATAAACCTTAATTAAATCCGATATAGGAACCTTAAAGGGAAAAGGTTAAATAAGTATATATAAGCGATAGATACTAGCGGTAAAAGGACCGACCCTTCTTTTTATAGCAATTTTAAAGGAGATATAGATAATGGTTAAATAGATAGATAAGCGGTTTAATAAATAGCTTTTATTTCCGGAATTAAATAACCTAGAAAGATAAATTACGGCCGATAATATTTATAGGCTAATACTAGTACTATATTATTTTATATATAATTTAAGTAATAATAATTTATAAATAAATTTGCCGGATAAGGTTATTTATACTTAATAAGTTTTTATTTTAAAATAAATGCCTCTTATTATCGATAAGATAGCGTGCTTATATATTATAATGCTTTTAAATATAATCTTTTTCTATATTTAATTTATAATTTAACCGATTTAAAGAATTATTAACCTAATAAGGGGTAAAGGCTTAAACTCGATTAAACCGGTATAGCTATACCTATTATACCTAGTTTTACTTAAAATGCTTATCTGCGTAAATCTAATTAATTAGGAATATATATTCGGAATAGCAGGGGGATAAAATATATAATACTTTATAAATAACGGAATTATTCTATATATTAATAAGCAGGGTAACCTTATTAATAGCTAAAAAGAAATTATAACGGAGGATATATACCCTATTTTAGTTTTAAAATAATAGTTTATTATTAACTCTAATAGAATAATTAATAATTAAAGCGTATATAATAAGTATACATTAAGATTTATAGGCGGATAATTAATACCCTAATTATTAAGATAAAATATATAAGGAATTTAAATACTAATAAGCTTAAAATTTAATTAAGAAATATAGGTTACTTTCGGTAATAGCTATTTATAGATAAATAAGATTATAACTAAAGTTATAATATTTTAATTATATAGCCGATTTATTTAAAATTAAGCCTTAATAGCTTTTGCTTAAGTAATTAATATATTTATTAATATAGATGTTATAGCTAAAAATAAGGCTATTAAATATAAACTTAATTTATACCGGGATTATTAAATAAATATTATAGCGGTTTAAGTATTTATTAAAAGGCTAATTATAGAAATAAATTAAGGAATAGTAGATAATATTATATAAAAGGTGGTAGCTATTACTATATAAGTGATAATTATAGTATAATTATAATATAGTTAAATTATACCGGCCCTTATTTAGAAAAAAAAATATTATATAATCTGTTAATAAATTATTAATCTAATTATTGCTAACCTAAATAAAATATATTATAGATATAGTAATTAAGAATAATTTAATAAGTATTTAGACCCGATTATTAAAGATAGCCTTAGCCGAATAATCGGATATATAAAGGTAATAAATATAATTTTTATAATATATTAATAGGTTAAAGAAGTAAATATTAAGATTATAAACCTTTATAATCTATATAAATAAAGGGTATAAGGATATATTATTATTTAGCAGCTAGAAAGAATAAAGCGGCTTTAAGCTATATTTAATAAATTTAAAGAATTTTAAATAGCTATAAATATAAGCTTTAAGGAGAAAAAGAATATTAATTATAAATTAAAGAAGCCGATTTTAATTAAAAAGATATAAGAAATGCTAAACCCTATATCCTTAATAGTAAATATATTAAATATTAAAAAGTAGAAATATAAGGTATTAGCTATAAATAATTATTAGGAAATATAGCTTATTAATATATAAGGAAAGCTTTTAATATTTATAATTAGCGGATACTTTATTATACTATTATAACCTTAGTTATAGTAGCTTAACCTTTTAATAATAATTATTTCTAGTTAAAATATAGGAGTATTAAATCCGATATTTAATTATAGTAATATATATTATAATCTTTTAAATCTAACCTTACCCCTATTAATACTATAAGATTCTTTTTCCGGAACTGCTAAATATAGATCTATAGATTTAGATTAATATTTAAATTAAGCGGCTATTATAAACTTAATACCTATTAAATAATATTGCTAAAAAGAGATTATTAATATAGGATTATATAACCGGAATTATTAGCCGGCTAAAATTAATGCCGGCTTTAATATATTATAATTACGCTTTATTTATTTAAAAATAAGTATTAATTTAAATTAATTAATAATAATTCTAAACTTATTTTTAATTATATAAAATAAGGCAATTATATAAATATATTATTTAAGCCTAATTAATAATATCCTAGAAATTTAATAGGCTAAATAAGGATATAGATTTTATTATTAAAGGGAAAAAGAAGTAAATTCCGAAGAATAATTATATTAATCGGGATATATAGCTAAAAGCTAGCCTTTTTAATAACTATTATAATAGTTTATAGCCGGTTAATTATATAATAGTTTAATAAAATAGCCTTAAAGTTTTGGCTAAGATAAAAAAGGGTATTATATAGGGCAGTTTATATATTACCTATAATAAGGAACTTCTTATCCCGGATAGGTACCTAGTTTTTTTTAGAAAATATAACTATATCTGCCCCCCCTTAATTCTTTTCCTGGAATAGGAACCCCTTATCCTGGACCATTTGGTGCCTATATTACCTAAGTCCTGTGGGGCAACTAGTGCGGCTGGAATAGGGAGCTTTACAGCAAACACACCTACGTTTATTGGGCGTGGCTAGGCGTGTTGACTTACCTAGGTGCAATGTTAACTCATTAGCCTTTCTTCGACAGATTGAAAACTGCATTTGAATTTAGGATACGGTTAGTTTTGGCTCGCGATCAATGCATCCATCATGTGGCTGTTGCACAGTCTTATCAAAGTACCTAGGTACCCATCTACCCAGACTCCTCTCCCAGTGCCGATAGCAAATTGCAGGGGGTTGAAGTCGACGGCCCAGGAACGCTATTTAGATCCCTGTCGGCTTTTTAATGGGCGACGCGAGCGAGTCGCGTCTAGCAAGTAAAGTCGCGTGGGACGCGCCTCCAAAAGATCTGTACCAAAATTGGGTTCTCTTGCTCCATGAATTTCCCGTTATCGACACACGAACATTGAACTCCCTCCATCACAACTCCACTTTGACTCTTCCATACTCAAAGCCTCTCCTTGCAGCCTAGCACAGCAGCAATCACTCACTCCCCATCACAATGTCGTCTCCAGCACGGCGATCAACTCGCAGCTCGCAGGCGGGGACTCCTGCCCGCAACACGCGAAGCTCTCAGGCTCGCAGCAGCCCAGCAGCCGGCCCTTCTGATGCCGCGCCTGCTGATGAGGCCGAGACCCCTCGCCGGACGCGCGCATCACAACTTGCCTCCAGCCCAATGTTCTACGAGTCCTCTCCAGCCAACGGTGGCGCCAATGCAGCACCGTCCTCGCCCCTGCGACAGATGAGCAACTCTCAGACTACCGACAACGGTCCCACTCCAAGTTCTCCGCTACGCCAGCAGACAGAATCCCAGACAATCAACGATGGCGAGCGTACCCCGCGAGCCAGCGGCATGCGCATCGGTGGTAGGGCTACCCTCTTTCTTGCCAGAACGCGAACATTCCTTTACTGATACATGTGCAGACTCTTCGCCCGTTCGCTACGATCCTAGTTCAAGCCCTGGCCACCCCCAGACAGACCTCCGAAGTGAGAGCAGCGGCCTCTTCGTCGACTCTTCCAGAAGGGCTCCCCGATCTCGGCGCGGCGATATTCATTCTGAATATTCCAGCAGGACACCCGTACCACCGCGCCGCATTGTGCTCGGCTCCGATGGCAGGGTTGTGCAAGAAGCGCCAATCTCTGACGCTGCCACTTTTTCCAACAACAACCCAGGCACGTCAGATGCGGATGCTCTTGGTGGTCAAAGCCAGAGCTTGGTATGGGGAACCACCATTGCCATCGATGACACTTTCAACGCCTTTAAGAACTTCCTCAGAAATTACAAGATCAAGTACCGTCTCATCAAGGAGAATCAGCCTGATGAGCTTGTCAACGCTCCAGAAAACCAAGCCAAATGCTACTGGGAAGCCCTGGAGACAATGCTGGCCCTCGGAACGAGCAAGTTGTATTTGGATGTCCACGATCTCAAGGCTTACCCTGAGACCGAGAAGCTGTGGTACCAACTCCAGGCCTACCCGCAAGAATTGGTCCCCATCATGGATCAGTCTGTTCACGACATGATGATTGAGCTTGCTCGCATAGAGATGGCCAGGCAACGAAGCCAAAACAACTCCGCGCCACAGGCTTCCCAGAGTTCCGAGCCTGCTATTCCCAGCTCGGACCGTATGGAGGATGCCCCGACACCTCGCCCTGCACCTCAGAGGGAGATCACCCTCGAGGATCAAGTCGCTGAGACTATTTACATGGTGCGCCCCTACGGTATGGACAAGACCACCAATCTTCGAGATCTGAACCCTTCGGACATGGATAGAATGATCCAAATCAAGGGTCTCGTCATCAGAACAACCCCCGTTATCCCGGACATGAAAGATGCATTCTTCAAGTGCAGCGTCTGCAACCACGGCCTGCTTGTTACTCTTGACCGTGGCAAGATTCGAGAGCCCACCGAGTGCCCACGCCAACGCTGCGGCTCCAAGAACTCCATGCAAATTGTTCACAACCGCTGCAACTTTGCAGACAAGCAGGTCATCAAACTGCAGGAGACCCCGGATGCTGTGCCAGCAGGCCAGACCCCGCATTCTGTCTCTGTATGTGTGTATGATGATCTTGTGGACTTCTGCAAAGCCGGTGACAGGGTACAAATCACCGGTATCTTCAGGGTCAGCCCTGTTCGTGTCAATCCGCGACAAAGAGCCATCAAGAGCATTTACAAGACATACGTCGACGTCCTACACGTGCAGAAGGTTGATCGCAAGCGAATGGGAGCGGACACGACTACTCTTGAGCTGGATGACGACGAAGAACTCCAAACTGATAACCCTTCCGGAATGGACGAGTCTCGCAAGGTGACCCCAGAGGAGGAAGAAAAGATCAGGGAGACTGCTGCTCGTGATGACATTTACGAGCTGCTGGCACGTTCTCTTGCACCTTCGGTCTACGAAATGGACGATGTCAAGAAGGGAATCCTACTGCAACTCTTCGGCGGCACCAACAAGAGCTTCCAAAAGGGTGGTAGCCCCAAGTACCGTGGCGACATCAACGTCCTACTCTGTGGTGATCCATCCACTTCCAAATCTCAGATCCTGTCGTACGTGCACCGCATTGCACCCCGTGGTGTTTACACCAGCGGCAAGGGCTCCTCTGCTGTGGGTCTCACGGCATACATTACGCGCGATCCTGAGACGCGATCGCTTGTGCTAGAGTCGGGTGCTCTTGTCTTGTCAGATGGTGGTGTCTGCTGCATTGATGAGTTCGACAAGATGTCTGATTCTACTCGCTCCGTGCTGCACGAAGTCATGGAGCAGCAAACAGTGTCTGTTGCCAAGGCTGGTATCATCACTACTCTGAATGCTCGTACGAGCATTCTAGCATCAGCCAACCCGATCGGCAGTCGTTACAATCCTGACTTGCCTGTGCCACAAAATATCGATCTCCCTCCAACGCTGCTGTCTCGTTTCGATCTGGTGTACTTGATTCTGGACCGGGTCGATGAGAAGAACGACAGACGTCTGGCAAAGCACTTGATGTCCATGTATCTGGAGGATACACCTCATTCTGCTCAGTCGAATAATGATATTCTGGTGAGCTCCGATATGACACCCTCCTCTTAGCTTATAACTAATTGTGGCAGCCCGTCGAATTCCTCACCTCCTACATCTCTTTTGCCCGCGCCAACATCCAGCCCACCATCACGCAGCCCGCAGCTCAAGAGCTCGTCGAGGCTTATATTGAGATGCGCAAGCTCGGTCAAGATGTGCGATCCGCCGAGAAGCGCATCACTGCGACCACTCGGCAGCTCGAGTCTATGATTCGGCTCGCGGAGGCGCATGCCAAGATGCGCTTGTCAACCGAGGTCACCCGCGAGGATGTTCAAGAGGCCAACCGTCTGATCAAATCTGCCCTCAAGACAGCGGCAACTGACAGCCAAGGCCGTATCGACATGTCCCTCCTGACAGAAGGGACAAGCTCTGCGGACCGCCAAAGGAAGGAGGACATGAAGAATGCAGTGCTGCAACTGCTGGACGAACTGACGGCTGGTGGCCAGGTTGTCAAATATGCTGAAGTCAGCAGGAAGCTGAGCGAGAATACGGGAGTGCCTGTTGAGCCGAGTGACTTTGCCGAATGTGTGCGCGCCCTGGAGATGGATGGCTCAATCACAGTGTCTGGCGATGGCGCGAGGAAGAGCATCAGGAGACTCACAGCTGTTGTTTAAGATTCGTGCTTGGTCTGTATAGATGTGTGTGCTGTCTCACAGTCGGCGTTTTGGATGTTTGGGTTGGTCATTTTCATACTACTGCTGTAATCTGTAGCCAGGAACGCGATCAATGAGACGATGCCTAAATACATTTTTTTTCAAGGACACTGCTACCATCCTATCGAGTCATCCACGCTTGATATTGCACACTCGATGCTAGTTTTACACCACCCACTCGACAGGTATCTCCATCAGCATTGTAGAGGTTTGAGAAATAGCACGTTCTACCTACGCGCCCCACATCTAGCTGGTATCTACGCAGACTTGCCCGATGAGAACTTCAACTCGACACCTCCAATGACGTACGCCGCGACGAATGTGGCCAACATGCTGCCAAACACCACGAGAGGCTTGCGAATGCTCACCAGGAACGGAACGTCGTAGGACACGATCAGCTCGCGGTCGCGGAAGTCATCCACCAGGTTGCGCGCCTTGATGATCAACGCAGTCCGTCCAATGGTGTCCAGGAAAGTCTTGTGGATCTCAACATCGGCGCTGGCGATGGAGCAATGCGGAACAGTGGTGTAGTAGTTGACATTCCTATGAACTCTGGTCAGAGATGGACTCTAAATAGGAAGGACGCGAAACTTACTCGGCTCCCTCAGGCAGGATGACGCGGACCACGACGTTCTCGTACTCGACACCCTCGGCTTGCTTGGGCCCCTCAAGGAAGGGCACATTGAGCACGAAGCCACCGCCAGTGGTCCTGCGCAGGAAGTTCTTCGCGTCCGTGTTCCAGCCGATGGTGAAGGGGTACTTCCAGCCGCCAAAGATGGGGTAGCGAGGCTTGGTGACCAGAAGGGCCTCGCGCTTGCCAGTTCGGAACCTGGACGTGGACACGTTGCCAATGACGTCGTAGTAATACGGGTCAAGGCTGCTGGCCGGGAGCGGGAAGGTGAGCTCACTCAGCGCGTAGGTGCTGGGGTTGTAGTGCATCATCTGCTGCCACTTGACCCGGTTGAACAGGGAGGAGAGGTTTGCGCCGCGGTGGTACAGGGTGTATCGCTCCTCGAAGGCGATGTTGCCGCCCCAGTGGCTCACTTCGATGTCGCGCTCCAGGTCGGAGATGTGAGTGATTGGCTTGGAGAACTCGTACCGAACCTCGATGGGCAGCTCGGCGCCAGCGGGTATGTTCTCGTATGGGCCGTAAGTCAGCTTCGAGCCCTGCTTCTGCGGGAACTCGGAGACATCACCGCTGCCGGGGAGCTTGGTGTAGTCGGGCACGTTGGACGAGGGAAGCTTAATCTCCGTCTTCTGCTTCGACGTTGTGTAGGCGGACGGGACATAGGCGGTAGACTTGTACAACAGGAATTGTTTGTCATCCTGGCCAATGGATGCCGGAAGGGGCCTGTAGGCGGAAGTGTAGTAGTATGTGATAGAGAGTGTCTGCTCGCCGCCAGCCTTCAGGGGTTCGGGGAACTTGATGCGGTAGTACTGCACAGTGCTTTGCGGCGAAACAGGTCAGCGGGTACGTCTCCGTGGGCATGAGCGGACATGATTTCCATCTTACCTGTCCGGGTCGAACTCGACTGCCTCAACTTGAAATGGACCAGCATCGGCGTTCTTCTTGTCCTTAACCTCGAAACCTCCTATCCTGGACATCTGGTCTGGTGTGAAAGGCAGGAAGTACTCATCCTGGGGCTCCTTTGCTATGTTCTCGATCTTGGTGTTGATCACCTCCTTGGCGTAGTTCTTCTCCAGTGAGAGGATATGTACAAGATTGGCATTTTTGAAGACCTGAGGAGGCTTGAAGGTGGCAGGCAGGTTGGTCTTTGAAGTTGTGGTGGTTGTGGATTTGGCAGACACCAGCGACAGGCAGGAAGCCAGCGCTGGCAGCAGAGCTGAGAACTTCATGGTGGAAGCGCAAACTGAGTGCTCGTGTGGTGGCGCAACTCAGAACAAGAAGAAAGGAAAAAGGAAAACAAAAAGGGAATTTGAAGGCAGTGTGATCAATTGGTCATTGATCACTGTTCACGTCGTATTTATCTGCTTCACCACCTTGTTTGGCCACCTTGGTTGGAAGATTGACCCTGGATTCTGCGACGAAACCAAAGGACAGCTCGCCGTTGGAGCTCCCCCAAAAAGATTACGTTGCTCGCAGCTTGCTGCGCTTGCTGCTGCTGCCCATGCCCGCGTTGCTGCGACCGCCAAGCCGGGAGCTAACGCTGGCCACACGTGATGATAAGTCTGATAAGCGGATTACCGGCAGGCAAATGCGCCAAGTGGCCCAGGCAACGCCGCTGGCAGTTAGATAGCATGTGGTAGACTATGACATACGGGTAGTGCAGCTCTCCCATCTCTCCCTTCCCTGCCAAGGTGTGAGAGCCGAGCCGAGGAGACCAGGTGGGGAGAGGGGCGAGTCTCTCTCTTAATTCAGCGAGCAATTGAGGTGGGATGGCATGGCGGGGTTCCAAAATTCAACAATCCAGACCACCATAAGTTCATTTGCTGCGATGCCTGAGCAGAGTCACACCACCATGTCGTTGTCGTCCTCGTTTTCTTCCCTACGTCTCGGCTTCGAAGAAGTCTTCGTCCGTGCTACATTGATACCCAACAACCTGGACTGGCCGGACCTTGATGTGCTGAGATACCTCGACATTTGGTTGAGGATATATTCTAATCTGTAGAAAAAGCTTTTGCATGCGTCCAAAGACACTCCTACGAGTTTCATGTGCCTCGACGTAAATGATGGGCAAGGGATTGATTTCGCTAGATCTCCCGCCAATGCTGGGATAACTGGACGCCGGGGACTCCCGGTAGTGGCAACGTCTGTCACAAAGGTTCCCGGGGTCGGCAGTCTGAGCTTACTGCAGCAGGGCTTGGGTACCAGGGCTTGGGTACCAGGGCTGTGGGTTGGAGCTTGAAGCTCAGTTTTCGTCCAACAGACGCCTCGTCGGGGTTGGCATCAAAGAGAACCCACGGTCCGTCGGGGGAGGGCGGGCCAAGCTCACCCTAAGCAAAGGTAGCCTCTGCCCGCCCGTTCATTGGAGACGAGGGGCATACCAGGGGCGCCAAGATAGACAGAAGCCAGGGAAACTTTCGGACATCGAACATTCGGGCATCTCGTGACGGTCGTGAGAGGAAGAGAGAGGAAGAAGGAAAGGAGACATATTACATACACTCACATACACGGATTCATATGCATCTCCAACATACTGTACTTCATCCTCGTATGGCAATCTTTCTGCATCTCAAAAAGCTCCATATTTCTGACATATCCCATCAGAATCTGAGCCCAAGTCAGGGTTACCTTTCTAGAGCCTGGAGGACCCACTCTGACCGCCTCCCTACCCACGCCCAGACTACTTGAACCTGACTGAGCTCCGGATCGAGTGGCCTGCCCCAACCTCGTCTTCTCGTCGCCCTGAAGCCCAGAACCGTGTACCCTTCGACTTTTGTTCACCTCTTGATCTCAGCGGGTCTCTCCACACTTCAATACAGATCCTTGCCTCACGGCATTCCCTTTTGGATATCATTATAGGACATAAGCAGTCAAGATGGTCGGATTGGGTCCCAAGAAGCCGCCATCCCGCAAGGGAACCGGTACGTCACACTCGATGTTTTCCTTGCCGCTTTTCTTGAACCTCTCAACGGGACCCCGCTTCGCCGTGGAATATTTTGTGCTGGGCTGTGATCCGTTCCATCCGTAAGACGTGTTTGCGCAGGACGAATTGGGGGTGGATGAGGAATTCGGGCAAGACTTGGGATCAAGGAGACGGGCCGCCAAGTGGCGTGCTCTGCACCCAAGTGGGAAGGAGCATATACTTCAGAAGGAACTGTATTACAGCTTCCCAACTCAAGTCCTTTTGACCTATGATCTTGAAATTGCTGGCAAAACCGGTTCTAGGCGAGGAGAAGCCCAGAGCATACTCCTAGAACAGCTTTGCGCCTAATTCAAGAAGCCTCGTCCTCCTCGCATCCTCACCTACAAGTCTTGCTCATATTCCTCAGATCAGAGCAACTACAAGTCTGCCTAGATCTTTGTTTTCCCTCCATCCCCTGAACACCTTCGTTTGCCTTACAGGAAATCGTCCTTTTGTTGAGCTTCAAGCACCAAAACCAGCCGGTTCCACAAGATTCACTCTGTAGCCTACATCATCAACAAGATGGCGCTAGACAGCCACATGCCACATTTCCCTCCCCACGACAAGGCACTCTGCCCCAAGACCAAGACTGCCCACGCCTTCCATCACCACAGACACTCTTCTGAAAGTTCGTTATCTGTGCTTTTGGGGTCGCCCTCCAGTTTTCTTCACACAACTTGCAACCATCAAAGCTAACTTTGTTTGCAATTCGCTCGATGCTACAGGCTCGATGATGGATGTGCCCAAGAGCCTTCTGGCAGAGATCAAGTCTCTGGAGGAGCAGCTGACGGTCCAAACCGACAAGCTGAAGGCCATCACTGACCACTTCGTAAAGGAGCTCGAGAAGGGTAAGCCTATACCTAGACTTGGATGATATGCGCAGTTCTCCACTAATGCGTTTGAAACAGGTCTGAGTGTTGAGGGTGGCAGCATTGTGAGCTTTACGCTGAACACATCGTCTTATATGACCCTGAGATGAAAGAGACTGACCAAAGGACAGCCCATGAACCCTACCTGGGTGATGGCCTTCCCCGATGGTTACGAGACAGGCACCTACCTGGCCCTCGACATGGGTGGCACCAACCTGCGTGTCTGTGAGATCACTCTGACCGACCAAAAGTCCGAGTTCGACATCATTCAGTCCAAGTACCGTATGCCTGAGGAGCTGAAGACTGGTACCTCTGAAGAGCTGTGGGAGTACATTGCAGACTGCCTGCAGCAGTTCATTGAGACCCACCACGGCGGCGTCAAGCTGGACAAGCAGCTTCCTCTGGGTTTCACTTTCTCCTACCCCGCAACCCAGAACTACATTGATGAGGGCATTCTCCAGCGCTGGACCAAGGGCTTCGACATCTCTGGCGTTGAGGGCAAGAATGTTGTCCCAATGTTCGAGAAGGCTCTCGCTGAGCGGGTGAGTTGACTGCTGCCATTCATTTCAAACAACTTGGACTAACACACGATGAAGGGAGTGCCTATCAAGCTCTCTGCTCTGATCAACGATACTACTGGTACCTTGATCGCCTCTGCCTATACCGACACTAAGATGAAGGTTGGCTGCATCTTTGGTACTGGCTGCAATGCCGCCTACATGGAGGACTGTGGCTCCATTCCAAAGCTGGCCCACATGAACCTGCCTCCTGATGCGCCCATGGCCATCAACTGCGAGTGGGGTGCCTTTGACAATGAGCATGTGGTCCTCCCCCGCACCAAGTACGATATCATTGTTGACAAGGACTCTCCCCGCCCTGGTCAACAGGCCTTTGAGAAGATGATTGCTGGTCTGTACCTGGGAGAGATCTTCCGTCTGATCATGGTTGATTTGCATGACAACCACGACTGCCACATCTTTGGTGGCCAGGACATATCAAAGCTCCGCAAGGCCTACAGCATGGACTCGTCTTTCCTCTCTACCATCGAGGAGTATGTGCCGCCCGTCCAGCCCTTATCTTATCTATTCAACGTGCTGACAGCTATCCCCAGTGACCCTTACGAGAACTTGCAGGAGACTTTCGACCTCTTCCTTGACAAGCTAGACCTTCGTCCCAATGGCCCAGAGCTGGAACTCATCCGTAGAACGGCTGAGCTCATCGGCACCCGCGCCGCCCGCCTCTCCGCCTGCGGTGTTGCCGCCATCTGCAAGAAGAAGGGCTACCAGTCCTGCCATGTCGGTGCTGACGGCTCCGTCTTCAACAAGTACCCTCACTTCAAGTCCCGCGGCGCTCAGGCCCTCCGTGAGATCCTCGACTGGCCCGCCAAGGCCAACAAGAGAGACGAGGACCCCATTGAGATCCTGGCAGCCGAAGACGGTTCCGGTGTGGGTGCAGCTCTGATCGCTGCGCTGACCTTGAAGCGGGTGAACCAGGGCAACGTCGCTGGAATTCTGCACCCAGAAAACTTCACTTAGACGGTTCTGCGTTTTGTGAGGAATTTTTCTTGCCACTCTCGATGCGTTTTGGTTTATCAATTGACAGACCCCTGGCAAGTCACACCGACACCTGAAGAAAGTGGATGTTGGAAACCTCCAGACCCAGTTCCAGGGTACAAGTCGAGCCAGGAGCAGTTCTTCAGCCCAAAAAGGTGCAAGTAGGCAGCCGATATTCTGAGATAGAGTCACGTTAGAGCTGGCGGCCAAATAAAAATAAAAATGGTACTCTGGAAGTGGTTCTGCTGTAACTTACTGTCCAGTGTCCAATACCTCCTCTTGACGCCCTCCCACTCGCCCTTGCCAGCCTCCTCCAAACCTTTCAAGTCCACGTCGATTACATTCCACTCCACATCCATGCCTGCATCGGCCACGTGCATCTCTACGACCTTTGTGTATACGTCGTAGCAGACTCTCCTATCCGCGCCAAGCCCGTTGAAGAAGCCGAAAACACCGTTTTGGTCCAGAAGACCGGGGATATATTCAGTGAAAAACTTGCGCAGCTGGCTGTAGTCCTCTCCGAAGGTGTCGAAGTAGATCGCATCGTAGACCTCGCCCTGCTCCAGCAAGATAGGCACGATGTCCTGCCACCGGCCCCTGTGTATCTTGTAGGCGCCGTCCTCCGGGCCGCCCGCCTCCCAGGCGGGGCCGAAGCTCGACTGGGGAGAGGACGTGTGCTCAAGGACCTCCTCGTGCGCCTCGATGATGTGATGCCTCGCGGGCTTGGTCTCGGCGAACATGCTGTCTATGATCCCCATGCCGAAGCCAATGTTGAGGATCCTCTTTCCGGGCGGCTTGCCGGGCAGCAGGGCGTCAACGCTCCGGCGCATGATGTCAGTCTCCCAGGCCATCATGACGCCGTTGCCGTCGTCGTCCACCAGCTTGCCGTCCGAGTATGTCAAATTCGACCGCAGGTACTTCTCGCTCTTGACATCGGTCTCGGCGTCGGGCCTGGGCGGCTGGAACTTGGGCTCTGCAGTCTTGACCAGCTCGGGCGCGTCGTCGCCGTCCTCTGGCGCGCCGGTGGGGCCGTCGTACTCGACCTCGATGTGGGCTGGCTCCTCCTCCTCCTCCTCTTCTCCCTCGGCTTCTGCCATGTCCTCGTCGTCGGCCTCGGATCCAGAGCTGAGCGCCTCATACCCGTCAAGCAGCCCAAACAGCATCTCTGCACGCACGCCGGCCTGGACACACATCTCGTATAGCTCCGACTGGCCTAGCCTCAGCGCGACGCACCCGGGCGTCTCGTTGTGGTCATCGACGTCATTCCATATCCCGCCCCACAGCAGAAGCTCCTGTACTGTGGCCTTGGCCTTCTCGAGGCTCTCCTTGTCCGCTGCCGAGTCCTCCACTGCCGCTGTTGCTGCAGGTCCACAAGACCGAATCGCGGCGTGCAGGGGCGTCTCGCCTGTCTTGGGGTCCTGGACGGAGGCCTTTCCTGGGGCGTCAAGGAGCTTCTTGATGGCCGGGGTGTCGTGCTGCCATGCGCGCAGGAGGATCTCGGAGGTCTCGACCGAGCTATCGGGGGTTATGCGGGCGGAGATGGACTCGTCGAATGGCTCGGCGACGGAGGAGGCCATGGTCGCGGTTTGGTGCTCGAGGCTGGTGGTGCTGGATCACGATAGTTATCTGTAACGTAGATGCTTCTGAACCGAATGTAGCTTGGCCTAGCCGCTCACAAACAGACCTCTCTGTTTTGCGACCGCGTCTCACAAACACAAGCACAAGAGCACACGAGCAGGCACCGCAAAAAAAGGTCCAGATCTGCAGAGCTGCCCCTCCAACTTCCCCCCCCCCTTCGGCTGCCACCCGTGGCCGATGGAGTCGCTGCAGAAACCCGCGCTGCACAGGGGCAGAGGGGCAGGGGAGCTTGCACCCATTGGCCAATTGCAACTACATTGGCCACAACGTGCCCAGACCAAGTGGGGGCCGACTCCGACCAAGCGTCACATGGCGGCGACCGGATGCTTCTTGCGTCCGGAGCTGGAGCCCGCAGCAGCCTCATCACCCAACCTTCACTTTCCCAGGTGCTGCGCGGGCCATAAAGTTCGACCAAGACTGCTGCGGAGTTGGAGCTGGTCGAGTTTATGCCATGCGAGATTTTATAACGTGAATGCTATTGATCCATCACTTGGTCACTAATTAGCTTTTCGTTTTGCTCTTCCATTCGCTGGTCATTCCACTTCGGAATTGGCTTGTCTCTTCCTCTCTCTCTCTTTTCTCTCTTTTTGAGGTAAGCAATGCTACTGGATTGCTTAATCGTAATCCATCAACCACCTCAACAAGTTTTCACCTACTGAATCTCTTTCCTCCACTGCGTATTGCATCTTCACTTCAGCTATTGCCTGGCCGACCGAGTTGCAGCAGACAGCCTCGTGTAACATCCTACTACCGCCATGCGCCCATGCTGATTATCCGCGATCTAAAGACAAGCAGAACCACCTGGCAGTCCCGCCGCCTCCATTCGACCTCGACCTACTCCAGACCGTTCAAGCGCATCCCGCCCGGTGTCATCGTCATGAAGTTCGGAGAGCAGCTGCGCTCCAGCGCTATAAAGGAGTATCAGTGGTACTATATCGACTACGAGGGGCTCAAGGCCGACCTTAAGAAGTCCAGCGGCCCGGTCGTGGAACAGGACGCCCAAGCCGGTAACAATAAAGGGACCAGGAAGGGAAAGGGGAAGGTCCAGAGGCAATGGACCGAGGATGACGAGAGTCGTTTCGTATACCGGCTCGAAGGAGAGCTGCAGAAGGTCTACCAGAAACAACAACTAAAGACCATTGAGATCCAGCGCCGGATTCAGGCCAGCGAGCGCGATGTCAATGACATCGTCTCGAGGCTAAACGAGCGCCGGGCTGGCGAGGATGGCCCCTCCGAGGAGGAATTCATGGTGCTCGAAGAGGACCTTAGCGATATCATCGCCGATGTCAACGACCTGGCCAAGTTCATCCAGCTGAATTACACCGGGTTTTACAAGATCATGAAGAAGCATGACAAGATAACCGGCTGGCACATACGACCCGTGTTCGAGGCGCGCATGAAGGCAAAGCCATTCTACAAGGACAACCACGACGAGCTGCTGGTTAATCTGTCCAAGCTCTATGACATTGTGCGCACCAGGGGCAATCCGATCAAGGGTGACAGTGCCGCTGGTGGGAGCCAGGCAAACTTTGTTCGTAACACGACCAAGTACTGGGTGCACCCGGACAATGTCACCGAGGTCAAGCTCATCATCCTCAAGCACCTACCGGTTCTAGTTTTCAACGCCAATAAGGAGTTCCACCCGGACGATGCTGCTATTACCTCAATCTACTACGACAACCCTGACACGTGGGAGCTGTACGAGGGCCGGCTCAAGAAGACTGAGGGAGCTGAGGCCATCCGTCTCAGATGGTATGGCGGCATGAGCACTGATAAAATTTACGTCGAGAGGAAGACTCATCGTGAGGATTGGACAGGCGAAAAGTCCGTCAAGGCCCGCTTTGAGGTACGCGAGAAGCAGGTCAACCCGTATATGAAGGGCGAGATGCTTCCGGCAGCTGTAATGGAGAAGCAGCGGAAGACGGGCAAGAAACCTCAATCGGCCTATGACGAAGATGAGAAATTGGCACAGGAAGTGCAATGGGAAGTGTTGAAAAAAGGATATGAGCCCGTCTGCCGAAGCTTCTATCACCGCACTGCTTTTCAGCTTCCCGCGGACGCCAGAGTCCGTATCTCCCTCGACTCGGATCTAACCTTGATCCGCGAAGACAACCTGGGAGGCCGAAAAAGAAGCGGCGACAACTGGCGTCGCATGGACATTGGCGTTGACTACCCCTTCTCCCAGCTGCCACCAGAAGACATCTGCCGGTTTCCTTATGCGGTGCTGGAGGTCAAGCTTCAAACACAGGCTGGTCAGCAGGCACCTGAATGGGTGCGTCAACTGGTCTCCAGTCACCTTGTGGAGGCTGTACCAAAGTTCTCCAAGTTCATTCACGGCTGCGCTACCTTATTCCCGGATCGCATCAACCTGCTCCCCTTCTGGTTGCCGCAGATGGACGTCGACATCCGCAAGCCTGCCACGCACAACTTTGGCATCCAACGCGGTGGCCATTCCGGTACCACGGGCACATCGGAGGACGAAGATGACGAATTCGACTCGGACGATGAAGAGGCAAGACCAGCTCCGCGAGGTCAGGAAAATATCAACAATGGTGGTACCTCCAACGGATTACCATCAGAGACAGGCGCGCACGGAGCTGCGGTGGCACATAGGTTGCGCCAAGCACAAGCCGATGGGTCCTCGGATCTAGAAGATCAGACGCGACTCTTGCCTACGAATGATGACGCCTACGAGCTCTACGAATCAGACGAAGAGGAAGAGGAGCAAGATCGGTTGGAAGAAGCCAGAAGAGTAGGCGGCTTGACGTATGCTTTCACACTGGTCCAGACCAAAGCGAAGGCCGCAGGTCGTGGCGTGTCCAAGTTAGGCGACATTGTCAACAACATAAGATCTGGAAGCGAAATCCCCGTACACGAGAGGACTATCGCGTTGTACGGCACGACCCAAGTTCAGAATAAGAAGTTCGTGGCGCCTCCAGGGAAGAAGATATATGTGCCCGTGAGGGTGGAGCCGAAGGTGTACTTCGCGGCTGAGAGGACCTTCCTCAACTGGGTACGTCCAACCACTCGTATAACCCGACAAGTACGTTTAGACGCATATGCTGACCTCCGACAGCTTGAATTTTCCATTTACATTGGAACCATCGCCACTACTCTTCTTAACTTCGGTAGCAAGCCGAGCAAGATCTCTTTCGTCGTCTCTGGTATCTTCAGCCTTGTGGCGATTGCAGCCCTCTTTTATTCGGTTGGAACGTACGTCTATCGAAGCCGGTCCATTCGTGCCCGTAAGGCGGCCAAGTTTTACGACTGGTGGGGCCCGACGCTGCTGTGCTCAACATTGGTCATTGCTGTTATCGCGAATTTTGCCTTTGAGGGATATGAGCGGCATTGGTGGTAAACTGTGCATTCCTAAAGCGTGGCTTATGATTACCCTGCTGCGATACTCCATTTTCTTTTTTGGATCGGGTTTTCCCTTCTGGGTGTCTGCCAACTGGGCTGAGCGGAAGTAGTAAAGTTTCGAGCAGTATTATCAATTACCAGGTCAGGTAAATAGCATCAAGCCAGATGTCCATCGCTTTCACGATCACTCTATTCCCACCTGCCCACTATAGACCAATATTCAATATCTCCTCTACAACCGTATCTACGCCCTTGCCGATTATGGTCGGCCTTGCTCGCCGCTTGCGAACATCATCGCCGACCCCGAAGACGGCCTCCCCGAGCCGGTCAACCCAGCCGGTCCCGGCGCGGTCGACCCACGCACTCCTGATCCCCACACTCCGGGCCCCGGCCACGTCGAAAGGGTTCGCACTCACGAGCCACACCACGGCGTCGTTGTCCTCATCGGCTTCGGCCTGCAGGTGGCTGTACGCCTGGGCGGTAGGCTTGTACGTCCGCACCTCGTCGACGGTGATGAGTTTCTTGAACAGGCCACCGCCGCCGCCGCCTCCGCCGCCGCCTCCGCTCACGAACGGTTTCAGATCAGGCGACGAGCCGACCGAGGTGCTCAGCATCTTCTCCGTGCCGTTGCTGAAGATGACGGCCTCGACGCCGCGCCGGCCCTGGACGGCCCTGAGCCCCGGCAGCGCGTCGGGGAACACGGCGAGCGCGTCGTAGGCGCCCATGAGCTTGTCGGCCACGTCGTCCGGGACGTCGATGGACTCGAGCTCGGCGGCGGCGTGGCGCAGGGCGGCGCGGGTGATCTTGTCGAAGGGCTTGTACGTGCCCATCGCGGTCACGCGCCACGTGTACTCAAGTTGGTACTGGCGCCACTTGGCGGCGACGGCCTCGGCCTTTTGCCTGCTGATGTTGAGGTGCACCGCCAGGTCCTTGGTGATGGACTCGGTCGACAGGATGGTGCCGTAGAGGTCGAAGGCGATCACTATCTTGGACTTTTTGGAGGCCATCCTGTGTGAGGCAGGGTTTTTTTCTATTTGTCCCTGGTTATACGTGCGAGGCAGTGGTCCGCGGCGAGAGTTTATCCTAAAAGTACGTCCGGGATGTCGTGAGGATAAGTGAAGTAGTTATAAGTAGACTACCGGAACGGGATAGTTGGGGGGGACCAAGCATACGGCGCCAATCACGGTGACATCACGCAATGTGGGGAAGGCGACTAACCAACAGAGACGCCGGAGGTTTGGGGGAAGCTATTTTACTGATACCTTGTTGATCAATTTATTCGCAGAAATAATTGTTATAAGTGAAACAAGTATCACCTGGTACCTAGATAGGTACTTGTATTCATCGCAACTCCGCAACCACGCCCCATTGATATGGCGACGGGTTCTGAGTGTTTTAATTATGTAGTGAAATCGCCGTTGAAAGACCAGCTAGAGACATATGCCGTTCTATGTCTTCTAGACTACATAAATATGACCAAGTGCTTAAAAAGTTGAGGCGCGTCTGATTTACAAGGAGTCTCTCGGAGGAAATATTCTACTGTATCCCGTTCGCCCTTTCAAACTCAACTGACCGCTTTGGCTTCTCCTCTTCATTGACAGCTGCTGAAAATAGTACGAGAATGTCTGTATGCGAATTGCTTCAACTCAACTGCCACCTGCAGCATTCTTCCTCTTGGATATAGAGACTAAGTGGTCGGGTCCCTCTTTTACCCCTATGATGCCCACCACTGGCCGGCCCACGTCTGGCTCCGGCATAGGAGGACTGCCCACCATCTCGATATCAAAGCGGCGGAGTAGCGTGGCGACGAAGGCGGTGACGAAGAACTTGGCCAGGAACCTGCCGCTGCATATGGTCCTGCCCGCGCCGAACGGCCTCCAGGACGGGTTGCTCGGGAGCTTGCGGCCAGCCTCGGTAAGCCAGCGCCGAGGGTCCCAGGCGTCGACGTCGGCGCCAAAGACCCGCTCGTCAAAGTGGGCGAGGCGATGAGGGACCATGACGCGGTTCCCCTTGCGCAGGCGCTTGCCGCCGATGACGACGTCGCCCGTCACCAGCCGCACCGACGCCGACCACCCGGCGACGCGGAGCGTCTCGTGCCAGACGGCGTCGACCTGGGGGCACTTTGCCGGGTCCTGGATGTGGCTCAGGTCTACCAGCTCGTCGCCTTCGAAGGCCGGCGCCGTCTCCTTGCGAAATATCTCCAGGTAGGCCGGGTTGCGCAGGAGATGGGTCAGCATCCAAAAGGATGTCCGGCGGGCGTTGGTGTTGATCCTGCGCAGTTGCCAACGCCACCGTATTAGCAGACTGACTACATGTAATCTGAGGCAACACCACCTTGGAGCAAAGAACACTTACGCAAAATAAAGGTGAAAGACCATGATGGCGATGTTCTCATCATCCACCCCAATGGCCCTCATTTCATCTTCCATGTTGTTGATGATCCAGGCAGCTTGTCCCCTTCTCTGGTCTCGGGGAAGTTGAAAGTAAGTCTTCAGTGATGCCATCATCTGGTCGCGTGGTGCCGTCATATCCCGGCAGAGAAAGGACGGATACTGATAGAGCATCTTCCAGACGACCTCATCAAAGACGATATAGGCATTAGGATAAGTCGGGTCCACCTTGTCTAGGACATCTCCAAAGTACACATGCTGCCCCAGCCGGACGAAGTAGTCAGATGTCCACTTATACAAAGGCAGCTGGATATGTGTTGGGCTCCGACTAGGGGAGTATGTGCACTCCTTGGCCAGAACGTCAAAGTTGAGGTGGCAGTTGATCCACTCTCGGACTTTGCCTCGGAGTACGAGCATATTCTCGCCTGGGTGAAGCTGGTATATGTGCATGCGCTCAGCAAGGCCTATCAAGGAGAGACCCTCGGGGTTCGGGAAGCCTGGCTTGTCACGAGGAAGACGAGTAGACACTTTTTTGATCGTGGCCTCATCATTGCCGTTTGTCCTCATCAGGGTCTGAACGAACTCCTCAAAAGAAAGCGATGTGGTGTCCTTGTACACCGCGGCTGATTGCTTTGCGTGGGTAACAACGTAAAAGGTGTGACCAAAAACTGTGAGGGCGAAGGGATCGTCATTGCCGCCAAAGTGGCTTCTATTCAGGGGTGTAAGTGAAAGTATCGATCCATATCACCACACGGCCACTCCTTTTCAACTTGCCTTGCTCTTGTCAACAGTCCATTGGAATCCCGGAAGAATGACGTTCCATGGCCTACATACAAGTAGTATGTTAGGTTTAACAATGTCTGCTTTGTTGGGTTGGACCAAAATTCTCACCAAGCACTGTCAGATGGTCACGAGTTAATTGGTGAGCCCGGGCAGGAAGTGTGCTCTAGACATATTACTTACAAGGAATCAGGTAGGGCAACTCGATAGGCTCATCAGGATGAAGGATCGGGTATAAGGTGAATTTCCAAAACCGCCAAACAGCCCATGCTCCAAGTGTGAGCAACAGGACGCGCGATACAGCAGCATTTTCCTTCGTGGCCAGGACGATTCTCTGCAGAAGCTCCTCGAAATGCTGATCCGCGAGGTCGGCAGACATGGTGGCGCAGGATTCACGGCAGACAGCCGGAAGTGACGGGGAAATGGAGGACAGACAGGTAGGCAGTCGAAGCAAAAAAGGGTACACTGCATTGGGCGGCCCAGAACTTTCGTCACCCTGATAGATAATTATATTGTTCGTTTGCCGTTATGACCAAGAGCTTAGGCAACACAATTTAGTGGGAACAACTTGGATATGGGTATCACTCGTTTAGCTAGGCCTTAAAGCACACCTAATCCGGGACATAAAGGGGGAGGGCATAGAAATACAGTAATAAAGGGGTCGATAGGGGTTATATTTTCTAAGTTTTAACTATCTACTTACCCCTACTAAACCCCTATATAGCCGCCTAATCGGGCGCACAAGCTAATATAATACTACTTTTCCCCCTAAACCGAAACTATAAGGTTCTTAAAATCGTTAATAATTCTTTAATTAAGATATCCGGAAAAGTATATAAAGCTAGATAAGTAATCCTAAATAAATTAATATCCCTTTAATCTTTTAATTAAGGTTTATATCCAGAAAATATTATAAAGCCGATAAACTAATATCTCGGATAATTTACCTTTAATTTATCTTTTAAATATCTTTATAAATATAATATAATAAATTTTAGGATTAAAAAAGGTATTATTCTATAAAGGATATTTAAGTATATACCTTTATAATATAATAAAATTCTTATTATATTAAATATTAATAGGTATATATAGGCTTATTAGCTATCCTAATCCGGGATACTAGCTAATCTATACTTTTATTTAAGCCTTAATACCGGTTATTATATATAATTTAATTAATAAGCTTATTACTATCCGGATATACCTTTTTTATTTAGCTAATTAACTTCTTTCTTAATAATAAGATATTTTTATTATTATTTTTAAATAGTATATTATCTTTAGCTATAAGGTTATTTTTAAATATAGGGTTATTTTTAGATTAGGTATAGCCTAATAAGTCTTTTAAATTAAAGAATAGTATATTTAAATAACCTTTAATATATTAATTTAGGTTAAGGTTAAAAAACTTTTAAATATACTTTAAGTATTATAATACTATAAGATTTATTAAGTTTTTAAATTTCGAAAGGCTTTTCTATATTTATAGTTATTATATATAATTATTTTTTAAAAAAGATAATATTTATTATTTTTAATCCCGGATTACCTTTTTAGCTTTTCTTTATCTCTTTATATTATATATAATTTTAACTTATTATTTAATTTTTTTAATTATAGCTTTAGCTTTATAGATTATAGCCTTAATTTATCTCCGCCTTTTTAGATTATATATAATTTTAGCTTAATATTTATATTTCTAGATTATATCTTTAGCTTATATAGCGTTATATTTTTCCTATTTCTAAGTTATATATTCTTTAGCAGCTTGCCTTATTAGTTATTAATCTTTATAAGCCTTCTATTTAATTATATATATTAATATTTATAATTTAAAATTATAGATTTTTTTATTTATATCTTTTAAATTTATTAATTCTTATATAAATTAATTTATCTATTTTTTAATTTAATCTAATAGGTATAAATCTTAATTAGGTTTTATTATTATTATTATTATAGCTTAGATAATTAATTAAATATATTTATTAGTTATTATTTAGTTATTAATATTATAAAACGCTATATTATATCGGGCCCCTAATACCTTTAATAATATATTTTAAATTAATTAATATATTAGGGTTTTTTTTATTGCTTTTATACTTATACTAATTTAGATTATATATATTTAATAATTTTTATTATTATTAAAAGTATCTTTTTAATAATCTCGGCCTTAATCCTAAAGCTTAATCTTTATATTATATTAATTAGCAATTATTTTACCCTTTAATCCTAATAAAACTTTTCTTTATTAGGGTTAAGTAGGTTAAAGCTTAAACTATCTATATTTATTAAGGCTTCTACCGATTTAGTAAATTATATTAATTATATAGAGCGGCTTATTTAAATATATAATTAGCGTTATTACTTTTAAAGAATATATTTATATTACTAAAGATATCTATCCTTAAAGGAGAATTATAGCTAATCTTTATTCCCTTATAGCTTAAAATTCGCTATTTATTCCTAAATTAGTTTTTATTTAAGTAAATAGGGTATATTCTATATAGCTATATCTCTTTTTTTATATTTATTAATAAAGCCTTTATTCTAAATAGTATATATAGAATTAGCTATTTAACGTTATTTAAAAAGTACCGGCGGAAAAAGAGTTAGATTTAGTTATCTATTTTCTCTATTAACTAAAGCTTCTTTTTTATCCGAATATAGCTTAATATCTCGTTCTATATATACCGCTATTCCCTATATTTATATTTAATTATTTAAGATATTTTATAGTTTTAATTATTTTTAAACTAATATCGCTTTTGCTATTATTATTAATAGATATAGTTTTATTAATATTTCTTCCGGATTAAGTATTTACTAAATTATTTATATAATTAATTAAACTCGGAATAATATTATTTCGATAATCTATTAAATTATTTAGTATATTAAGCTATTAGTATATTAGGGTATTTAATTAAGTATAGCTATTTTTATTATAAAAATAATTTTATTTAGTAAATTAAGTATTACTTTTAGATCTTATAGCTTATAAATTAAATAAAAAGAAAATAGGTGCCTTTTTTCCGGTATCTTAATAATAATAAATCGCCCCTTAATTAATAATCCGGGATAAATTAATTAAGGTAATTCTTATAATTTAATCTATATAGGTATATTTATTAATTTATTAGCTATTACCTTTACTCTTTATTTACTAAAATTAAATAATTTATTAATTTCTATAGATATTACTTTTAAATCTTTTAAGTATAATATAGATTAGCAGTTAAAGGTTATTAATAAATTTGTTTTTATATTTATAGGTAATTATATATAAATATATAGACGCTTTATCTATCTATCTAAGTTATTTCTTATATTTCTCGGCCGTATATAGTAAGCTACCTTAGTAATATTAAATAGTAATAAATTATTTAATATTTAAGCCTAGTATATTAATTTCTATTATTAAATATTACCTTATTTAAAACTATATATTCCTTATAGCTTTTTAATCTTTTTAATCTAATCTATTACTTTATAATAAGCGCTCTTAATTAATAATCTGCTATTAGAGGTATATATACCTCTTTATATTCCTATCTTTATTTATCTATAATAAGCAATCTAGATAATATAGCCGTAGTTATCAGGTATATATAAGGTTGCCATTATAGGGATTAATAAATATATCTTATCTAAAACTCTTAAATTAACTATTCCTAACTTTAAAATCTTCCTGAAAACTATTAATCTTATTTAAATTTAATCTATTCGGTAATATTCTCCGATTTTATAAAAATTTACCTCCCTTATAAATATTAAGTTTACTATTATAGTTGTTTATTTAATTGCCTTATATAATAATATTATTAATTTTACCGCTTAAAAATCTTAAATATACTAGCTTAATATAAAATAATTTTAAATGCTATTAATAATAATAAATAATATATATAAATCTACTTATTTATTATTATAAATTTCCCTTACCCCGGATATAAAGTTATTATCCTATAAATAGGTTACTATTTAAAGGATAGCTTAAGGCTATAATATTTTACCTTTCGGATTTCTATTATTTTTTAAGCTTAAAGGCCGCCTTTAAGGTAGGCTTATTTATAATTAAATATATCTTTTAAGTATTTTATTAATTCTTTTAAGTTAGATTAATAGATATATATAATAGGATTTTTCTAATTAGCTATTATATTATATAGCTTTAAGGTAAGAAAATAAAGTAATAATTAGGGTAGTTTATTTTAAATAAAGTTTAATTAATTAAGATATAGTAATTAATCTCTTATCTAATTGCTAATAATATAAGCTATTATTTTATTTGTTTAAACTTTTTATTTTAACTTTCTGCTTAAATAAAGTTTTCTTTTAAAAATCTACTTTTATTTATTTTTTCTAAATTTTATTACCCTCTTTTACCTTATATCCGGAATAATCGTTTTTATTAATACCTAACCCTATTTCCCCTATTAAATTATAAATATTTATAGGTTAATTTCTATTAGGCCTTAGCTTAATAATTTATTATTTACAATATATTTCTTTAATAGTAATTAAGTTATTATTAGGTTTTCTAATTTAAAACAGTTCTTTTTAATATTATAATACTTTAAATTTATTATATATACCTTTTTTACCTTCCTTACTATTTCTAGTTTTATAATTATATATACTATCTTTAATAGCTATATAATTATCTCTTATAGGCCTATTTATTTAGGTTTAAAGGTTTTTACCCTTTAATTTTTATCCGGAATTAAAAGTTAATTTAATCGGTAATTTTAAATTTATATATCTCTCTTTTTAAGTATCTTCTCTTATACTAGCTTTCCTACCTTAAATTTAATATAAGTTACTAAAATATTTTTTACCGCTCTTTATATTAAGCGGCTTTAATAATTTTCCTAGATATAATTATATCTTTTTATAACCGCTTTTTTTAGCTAATCTTTAATTATAACTTTCTAATCTATTAATAAAGATATTATATTTAACTTTTACTTTATTAATATAATAGCAATTTTATCCGGAAGGGGTTTAAGCTTTAAAGGCTATTTAAGAATTACTTATATAGCCGAATAATATATACCTTATATTAATTAAAAGTTTACCTTTATTAAAATCTCCGGGATAATATCCGGCTATTAATTTAAATTCTTATAATTATATTATCGAGCTTATTTTTTAAAACTCTTCTTTATTATTCGGATAGCTATCTTAATTTTATCTATCGATTATAAGCTATATATAGGTCTATATATAATCTTAATTTCTTTCTTCTAGAAGAAGGTATATAGCTTTTTTAAAGTAAAGTATTAAGCGTTATTAAAATAAACTTATTATAAATACCTAAATATTACCGTTAAGCAAGTTTAACTAGTAATAGTTTTATTAGCTAAAGGTTTTTTTATAGCTTTATTTATTAGAAACCTAGATATATAATCCATTATTAAATAAATATTTATCTACTTAATATATTTTTAAAGGCGTACTATATCTAAATAATTAATATCTATTAAATCCTATAATTTTATAGCTATTATAGGGATTAGTTTTATTTTAAAGGGATTATATATATTAACTAATATATATACTTTATAGTTTATAATATATACTCTTATATTTGGATATCTTATTAGCTACTATATAATTTTTTTAAGTTAATATAGGGTTAAGACTTTAGTATAATATCTATATAGATAATAAGCTTATTAAAAAGTATTAGCTACTTTATCTTTTAAAATATATAAAATATATACTTTAATTCTATCTTAATACTTTAAAGTTCCGGTATATATCCGATATTAAACTGATTTAGCAATAATTTATCTTTAAATATAATTTAACTCCCTAGTAATAGCCTTTTATCCTTTAAGTAAAAAATAGATAACTTCTAAATACTATTTAAAGGAGATATAGGGTTTATTTATCTAAATCCCTCTTTTTAATCTAATTAGGCTAATTATATTAAATAATAATATATCCCCTTTTTTAATTATTATTATACCTATTATTAATCCGGAAGTTATAGGTAGATATAATAAAAGCAGTTCGGTTAATATCTTTTCCACTATATTAGTTAAAGGCCCTATAAGATATAAAAATCTGTTAGCTATCTATATTACTTAGGATATATTTAGCTAATATACTATTTAAATATTAAATATAGCTAAAATATCTAACTAAATAGTAATCTTTCTAATTAATATACCTTTTAATAATAGTATAGAAACTATATTTAAATAATCTATATATATAATTATTAAATAGAAAAAAGGTAAAATATACCGTCGATATTTTTAAAGCACTTTTATTACTCTTAATATCTCTCTTTTCCTAATTAAATATCGGGTTTCTATATCTCTAAATTTAAAAAAAATATATATTATAATTTATATCTATTTTATTAAATTATTAATTATTTAAATCCTAACTAGAATTCCTATAATCTAAAATAATACAGCTTTTATAGCTTTATTTAAGATATCCGAAGATAAGTAAAATTATAATAATTTATCCGGGGTATTATTAATATTTTCTTATATATATCGGTAAACCTAATAGAATATAAATATATATTTATCGGTTTATTCGAAAGGCTTCTTTTTTTATTTTATTTATTTAAATATATATCCAGTAAGTATTATTTTAAATTCCTATTTTTAGATTACTATCTTTAAGATAAATAATAATATAGCTTATCCTAAAATTAACTTTTTAAGGTATAATAATAAATATAAGAACTTTTTTAACTATTTATAATTAGCTAGGTAATTCTTTAGCTATACCTATTAAGTAAATCTTTTCTAATACTTTTTAAATAGTTATAATATCCCGGAAGCTAATTTAAATCCTAAGAAAATAATTTAATCTATAAATAAAATTATCTTAAAGGGAGAAAAACTAATGCTACTAAATATAATCCGGGAAAAATATTAGTAATATAAAAAGTTAAATATACTTTTAAAGGATTTTAAAAATCTAATATAATTATTAATAAAAAAGTTAAATAAAGTTTCCTATTTAGAATAATAACTAATTAAAAAGGGTAAAGTAAAACCTATAAATCTATTAATTATAAGCTACTCCTTATATATTATATCTCCTATTATATAATATAAGTATATAAATTCCGCTATCCCTTAAGGCATTTAATTAATAAATAATTAAAGGTTTAAGGTTATAAATACTGCCTTATATTTATTACTTAATATAATCTATATTTTATAATAGCTATAAGCTATATTACCTTAAAAGAATACTTTATACCCGGCTTATAATATATCTTTAAATATATAATCCCTTTAATAAGTAAGCTATTATAAAAGAATTATAACGCTATTTACCGGATAATAATTTATTACTGCTTAAAAAGTATTCTTTTTAAAAAGAAATTTAATATAAATAGCCTATTTACTTATTTTAAGCTATATCTATCCGGCCTTCTATAATTCGTTATAAAATCGTTATATAAATATATATTAATTATAAATATATTAAGGCTGCCTTAGCTTAAATAATATTGCCTTTAGGATTAAATTAATACTATAAGTAATAAGATCGGTTATCCTTATATCTTATAGTTTAAAAGTAAAATAATCTTTCTATATATAAGCTAACTATTAGGCTAATTAATATTTCTTCTTTATATTAGTAATACCGCCTTTCTAAATATCTATCTTATTAAACTATTAATTAATATTATCCTAGCTTATATTTAATAATAGGCATTATCCCGGTTATTAGCTAATATTTTTATTAAATTAGTATTTTTAAATTATAAGCTAATAATTAGAATAAAATTCCGCTATTTCTATTATTGCTAAAAGTATAATAAATTATTATATAATATCGAATAAATATCGATTTTTAATTATAATTCTAAAAAAAGGTAGAACTATACTAGAATATTTATATCGGATAGCCTTTTAACTGTCTTTTAAAATATTTAATATTTATCTTAACCTATCTATACTATTTATTATAGATATTATTAAGCCCTTATTATTTCTTATATTTATATATTATAAAGATAATACTAATTAGTTTATTTAAGTTTTAAAGGCTATTATATTTATAGGCGTAAAAGGTAATTTCTTTATATTTAATATTTTCCTTTTATCTTTTAAAATATATTATATAAGTTTTCCGCCTTTTAGTAATTAGTTTATAATTACTAGCTTATTAAGAAAAATAAGCTCTCTTTTTTTAAAATTAATATATTATTAAGCAACTCCGGTATTATTAATATATATTATATTTTTTATAAATTAAATATATTTAATAATACTTATTTTATCTAAATTTATCTTATCCGGGGCCTTTTTAGGTTTAAAACCCTTTAAATATTTTTTAAATTTTCTAAATCCGGATATATTAAATCTTTATCTATATACTCCAGAATATTTAAAAGCTCGGCTTTATTTATTAAGCTTATTAAGGCTTCCTATTCCTTATTTTACTTTTTTATAAATATTTCCGATAAGTTATTTAAGTATTTATTATCTAATTTATCCTTATTAAATATAATATCCTAATTAAAACTTAAAAATAATAGCTCTTTTTCTATATTTTATAAATATAACTTAATAGTAATAATATACTTATTAGCACTATATAATATAAGGGTATTAGTTTTATATTTATAGATAGCTCGATTTCGGATTAATTATAAATATTTTAAAAAAAGGTTATATATTTAGCTATACCCGGTTATATATATTTAAACCATTATTAAAATTCTGCTAATTATTATTAAAATTATAATATAATACTTAATTAGGATATATAAGTTATTAGCTATTTTTAGAAATATAGGTTATTTTATATTATATCTCTTTAATCTTAATCGATTTATTAAGGCCGGTCCGATTAATTTCCTTAAAGAACCGTTATTAATAAAGATATAGTTTACCTTTATATCTTTAATTATTCCTATAATATAGGTAAGGTAGGTTATTTTTATATCCGGTAAGGCCTTATTTTTAAAGGTAATTTAATTAATTACTAATAGAACTATATTTATAATTACCGAATAAGTCTTTTTCTTAAATATTACTCTTTTAATTTAATAGCTATATTAGCCGTAATCTATATAGCCTAATTTATATATTATTTAAAATCGGATTTATAAGCTTTTATTTAAAAGTTAACTAAAATTTATTATAATATCGGTTTTTTATAGCTATTTTTAGATATTAAATTATCCTTTCTTATTATTCTTAAATAGCCTTACCGGAATTATATCCTTCTTTTTATTTTTTATTTTTAAAATAGCCTTTAATTAGTTTTTAAGGTAAAAAAAGGCCTTTCTTTTTTTCTTTACCTTTTCTAATTATTCCTTTAATAAATATAGCAATTCTAAAAGTTATAGCATTATCTTAAACCCTTTAAAAAAAGTATTAAGAAGTACCTTAATTATATATTTATTATTATTTTATAATTTTATAATTTAAGCTCTCTTTATAGCTTTAGCTAATCTAGGGATAATAAATCCTTTTTATTTATTTAAATTTATATTAAATCTCTTTTAACTATTTAAGCCTTTATTAAATCTTATTTAATCCTTTAAATCTTTAATTTACTTTTTTTATAATAATTAGCTTAAAAATAAAGGCTTTATAAATAATATTAAAGCTATTATAAATATAATTGCCTTTATATCTTTATAAACCTCCGCTATAATATAAGGTTAAGCGGAATTATTAATTTATAAATAGTTTAGGATTAGCTTATTTTATTAAATTAAATTTTAAATTTCTTAACGGATATTTAAAAATTAAATATTATAGGAATAAAAGGTTAATCTATATTCTTTATTCTCGTAATTATAATAGGTTTAATTAGCTATATAGTTAGTAAATAAACCGGCTTAGCTATTAGGATTTTATAATAACGGTTTTTATTATCTGGATAACTATTTTAGTATTCCGGCTTTATATCCCTAATTATAAAATCTATTACCTTATCCTATACCCTAGTTTTATAGCTATTAGGATAATCTATATATTTAAAGGGGTTAATATATATTATTCCTTTAATTATTACTAGAATTTTATTTAAAATTTACTTATCGGATTTAATTATTATCTTACCGGCCCGAAATTTATACCGTATATATAATACCTAGATATAATCGGCTTTTAAAACTTAATAAATTTAAAGATTTCTTAATTAAGGGTATTTCTTATATCTTAATAACTTTATAGGTAAGCTTCCGGATAACTTTTATTATTTATAAGAAAATTTCTTTATTTATTATAATCTTTTAAAGGGCTAATTTTACCTTATTCTTATCTTTAGCTTCCGGATAATAAATATATCCTAATATATATTCTTTTATATTTTTAAAATTACACTTATCTTTTAATATACTATTTTCCGATATTTTTAATAAGCTAAATAATTTATTTAAAACTTACTTTTAAATATAATAGTTAAATTTAAAGTCTTAATATCCCTTTTTTATAGTTAAATATATATAAAGTTTATACCGAAGCTTCTTTATCTATTTATTTATATATTAGTATAAAAGCTTTATTACTTTAGATATAAAATTCTAGATAAACTTAATTAGCCTATATTTTAAATTAAATATTTAAGCTTTAACTTTATATCTTATATCTACTTTATAGATTTTAAATTATTTTATAAATAATAATTTTATAATATTCTATTTTTTATTTTTAAATAATAATTATAGGTATTATTTAATTTTAGCCTTACTTTAAAATCCTTAGTAAAAGGCAGCTTATATCTCTTATTTATATACTATATTATTTTAAGGCTTATACTTCTTTCTATAAATCTTTATATCTTTAATATACTTAAGGGGGTCTTTTTTTAAAAGGCTAATAAAGGTGCTATTAAAAATAACCTAGCCTAATATTCTTATTAATAGATATAAAAGTTATAAGGTAAGCGGTTAAATAATAATTAAGTTATTAATAATAAGTAATATTAGATTTTAAATATTTTCTCTTTAAAAGCTAAATAAGATATTACTAAATAAAGATAGGGATTAATCTAATATATTTCCGGGGAATATTTTATTTAAATAATTTAAAGATAAATAAATAAAAGTATATTTAATATATTAAATGCTATCCTTAATCTAGCTTTATAATAAAGTTTTAAATATAGTTTTAAATATTTAATTATCTTCCGGATTTATAAATAAAGGCCTTTTATCCGCTATTATAGTTAATAGTTTCCGGATATAATATATTAAAGGTAATTAGAAAAATATAATATTTTTATTATAATATAAATTAGTTTTAAATAGTAAAGATATAGGAAAAGGTATATCTTAAAAAGTAAATAAAGGGATTTAAAGTTTATAAGCCTTTATAATAATATATACTTTAAAATTAGCTTTAAAAAACCGTATTATTATCGGTAATCCGGGAAAATTAAGGAAATAATAGGGTATATATATATAATAGTCCTTATACTTTAAATTTAATAAAATAGGCAATACGCAGTATTATTAGGATAGCTTTTCCGATCTCTTCTTAAAGATCCCGGATAGCTTTTATATATAATAATTCGGCTTACTTTTAAAATAATAAGTTAATAGCTTTCTTAATAAAGGTAAATCCTTCTAGATAATATATATTTAAACGGTTATAGTCCCAGTTTTATTATTATAAAGTATACCTAATCCGGGATATAAAGGAGGAGGGCACGGAAATATAGTAATAAAGGGGTCGATAGGGGTTATATTTTCTAAGTTTTAACTACCTGCTTACCCCTACCAGACCCCTATATAGCCGCCTAATCGGGCGTACGGGCTAACAGCCTCCCGCGTCTTGCTCCCTTCCAGACGGGACGAACCCTCGGCCCCTAAAGCTTACCGGAGACATGCGTTATCTCTCCCAGGGCCCATAACTCCAGCCGCAGGGCATGAGTCAACACTAGGTACGAATCGAGAAGTCGAAGTGGCTGACGGGACTAGATGACCGCTTGACGGATACCAAACGATTAGTCCTAGTAGTAGTCCCTGCCAAGTTCTGGAGCCGAAGGACCTTCCCAGGCCTCCTCGTTGCGAAGAAAGGGTGAGTGGAGCTGGCGCTGCGGGCTGCAAGACCGAATTTCTGTATTTCAGACCCCAAAGTTGATCCTTCGGACGTGGCCTTCGACCCTTACCGGAAACGGGCTGGTTTGTCACCGATCATGTTGAGTGATGCCCTTCGCCGGAGTTGATATCTGACGTTTGCTCACCTCCCATTTGATTCCTTCGAAAGAAAAACAATTCTTCTCTCGTGCGGGCATGTACATCAATCAGCCTTCGGTGCTACAGTGTGTATGCTCATACGTGAGTGAGATCTTTATTGGTTGGTCCTCTAGCTGAGAGACTCCATTGTTCTATTCTTCTTCCTGCCATCAAATCACCATTGGAGCGACACCATGGACCCGTCAGAGTTGGCTGGGGTTGACTTGTGCACCATCCCCGCGGGGAAGTCCCCAGACGGGCACTACAACTTCGTGAATCCGACGTCTCTTGGCCCAGAGATTATTGGCATCGGTGTGGCCTTGTGCACGATTTCGGTCGTTATGGTAGTCGGACGGATCCATATCAACCAGAGAAAGCTAAGCGCTGCCGATTGTATGCCAATGGTCCATGCTGAAGGCGGGGCGAATATGTGCTGACCCTGCGCAGACTTCACGATAGTCGCCTGTATCTTCAATATTGGCTTCACAGGCATCCAGCTCTCCTGTAGGGGCCCAAACAGAATTGACTTTTTGCTTGTACGTCTGGTCTGACTTCTGATCTCTACAGCTTGGAGGATGTATCGCCACCAGTGGAACATACCAGTCTGCTGGTTCACGCCGGGATACTTCAAGACTCTCTTCGTACAGGAGTGCTTCTTCGCCCCCGTATACTTCACCTCCAAGACCGCCATCTTCTTGCTGTACCGGCAGCTGTTCGCTATCAAGAGATGGATGAGAATCGCGATCAATGCTGGCATATTCGTCACATTCATCTTGTACTTTCTCAACATCCCCCTGGCCGCTATTTACTCGGCGCCCCGGGTCGGCGGGTCTTGGTCATCGATCCTGACATCTGATGGGCCCACCAAAATGATCTACTGGGGAATCGTCATGGCCGCTGTCAGTACCGTGCTGGACCTTTACATCTTCTTCCTCCCACTTCCCACCATCGTACACCTGCAAATGCCGCTTGGGCGACGGATTCAGCTCGTTGGCGTGTTTGCTACGGCTCTTATGTGAGTTCAGAAATCCAGAACGGTCATCATTGTTTCAGCAAAGCTCATACAATCATCTCCAGGGGTGTTGTCGCGAGCGCATTGTCGCTTGTCTATCGTGTCAAGCTTCTTCACACAGACGATAACCTGTGGCCGCAATCCATCGTGTCCATCTGCGCGTAGGTTCTACATACCCAGTCTTCTCTCATCTCCCCATGATTCCGGTCCCTGTTCGCACAGCTAATGTCCTTGGCACTGTCTAGCCTCATCGAGTCCAACGTGGCCATCATCGTGGGCTGCATGCCAGCATTCGCCCAGCTGTTGAAGATACATGTGGGCGGGTCTGCGCTGTTCAAATCACTCCGCTCCCGGCTCCGGGGCAAGAGCAGCATCGGCAGCGACAACTCGGGAGCAAAGGAGAAGAACGGGACCCCGAATCTGGCGCACTGGCGCACGCCCCGGCCGTCTGGGAAGCCGAGGAACCATTATGAGATGTCGGACACCAACCTGCTCAAATCACAGGTCACATCTTGGGAACAAGGGCAAGGGCCTCTGGTCACATCCAAGGACGGGATTCTCCGCTCCGTCGACATTTCCCAGCAGTGGCGATTCCAGACAGAGAGCACTGAAAGGCTGGCTTAGGAAGAGAATGCCTGTGAAGATGAGACTACCTAGGCATGACTGTCTGGGGGTGCGAAGTTTAAGGTCTGACCAAAGCGTCACCGGCCTCTCGACCGATTGTATCAATGGATGGCAGACCTGACGAGGGGCTACCAGTAGAAACTCATTTTTGAGAATCTGGTCTGGGCGAATTCCAGAGCCCAGTGTCGGGCATCAGGTGATCCGATCCGGTGGGAATATTGCGCGAGATTGTACACACGGTACCTAGGTAGTCTACTCGTTGGGCGGATCACAACAAGTTCGGGCAGAAGCGGGCAGAAGCAACCTCGTAACCCGAAGGATCAGACATGAGCTCAGCTGACAAGTTGATTGGCACGAATCTCCAGCCATGGACGAACTTGTTGATGGTCTGGACGAATTATGTATGTATCCTTACAGGAAGGTGGCACAGATATGGACTAGGTCTTACACCCGCGTGCGTGGGCTGCACTAGTCAACCGCTGCCACCTTTGTCCGGCAGCTTCGGAGCCTCGGAGGGCTTCTGGCGCAGTTGGTCGCCTGGATCAGTCTGTTGGGAGCCAGAGGAGTGCTGTGATGAGCGGTGGTGGCCAATGGCGTCGTCAAGGGCCCAAGTGCTCGAAAATATTATATATGAATCGCCCTGTTCCATGGCATCAGCCTGCCTCCTCCCTGCAAAACCTGCTCACCACTCACAAGCTTCTACCACTGCAGCAACACGCGAGTCTTGGCGGCTGATAAGTGAGACCTCCCTGGCACGCGCTCGGCGATTACATTGCAACCCCACCCTGACCATGACCGACAGTACTAGTCTGCGTCGCGTATGTGTAAGGTCCTTTTTCTTTGCATGTCTACGTGCCAGCCCCCCCACATGTGTACCTACTCTCCACTGCACCTAGGAAGAATGCGTTCGAGAGCTGACCCGAGCTCCACCTGCAGTGCGAGGCGCTGGTTGCGCTGCTGGGGGCCGAAAAGGTCTCGTTCCCAGGCAGTTCGGCCTACAATGCGACCCTGTCGTCGTATTTCGCCCTACAGGCCTCTGCTGTGCATCCGCTGTGCTTCGTTACGCCGCAGACGGCCGTCGACGTCTCAACCGTGGTCCAGTCGCTGGCCAACAACGCCAGTGCCAGTGCCAGTGCTGCTGCCTCGGAAGATGACAGCAGCAGCTCGTGCAGTTTCGCCATCCGGTCTGGAGGCCATATGTGGTTCCCAGGCGCATCCAACGCACCGGGCGGTGTGACAGTCGACCTGACCAGCCTCAGCTCGATCGATGTGAACGCGGAACACTCGACCGTGTCCGTCGGTCCGGCGGCAACGTGGGACGCTGTCTACGCGAAGCTGGACCCCCTGGGGCTTAGCGTCGCCGGAGGTCGCATCGCCGGCGTCGGGGTGGGAGGGCTGACGCTGGGAGGTGGCCTGTCTCACTTCGGACCTCGGTATGGTTGGACGTGCGATACGGCCACGGCTTTCCAAGTTGTCCTGGCCGACGGCTCGGTCGTGGAAGCCAGTGAGGAGCAGAACACGGATCTCTTTCATGGGCTTCGCGGCGGGTCCAACAACTTTGGCGTCGTCACCCGGATTGACCTCAAGACGTTCGAGCAGGGCCCCGTCTGGGCGGCCACCATCTACAGTCCCCTCTCGACCGTAGACGACCAGATCAAGGTGTTTGCCAAGCTCGCGGCAGCTGAGAACTACGACGAGTATGCCTCGTTCATCACCGGCTTTGGATACTCACAGGGCAAGAACCTGACAGTCATCACCAATGACCTGGTCTACACCAAGGCAGTGGAGAACCCAACATACTACCAGGGATTCCTCGATCAGCCATCCATTTACAACACATCCTCCCTTACCAGCATGACGGCGCTCTCGCAGCAACAAGCGAGCTATCTGCCCCCGGGGGTGTCCAGGTAAGCGGTGCTTCCCCCTTGTCCCCCGAGACAACACGTCATCTGCTGACCGGAAAACCAAGATATCTGTTCGCAACAACGACTTTTGTCCCAACCGAGGCGATGCTGCGCGCGGCGTTTGACGCCTACAGTAGCAGCCTGGAAGGGGTCAAGGATATCAACGGCCTCACGTGGACGCTATCGCTCGAGCCGCTGCCGCCCCAGATCTACCAGCGCGACGCGGCAGGGAACGCCCTGGGGCTGGCCGACCGCACGGGGTCCCTTGTCGTGTGCCTCCTGTCACAAGCGTGGGCTGACGAGGCGGATAACGACCGGGCCACCGCCGCCTCTGCCGCCCTCCTCGCCGCCATCGAGAAGGCTGCGCGCGATCTCGGGGCCTACGACCCGTACGTCTACCTCAACTATGCCGGCAACTGGCAGGATCCCATCCCCAGCTACGGGCCCGCGAGCGTGCGCCAGCTGCAGGGTGTGCGGGCCAGGGTCGACCCTCGTGGAGTGTTCACGCGCCTCGTCCCTGGCGGGTTCAAGATCCCATCGTGAGCAGGTAAGGTAGCACTGGCACGACTGGCTGACTTGGGGTGACATGCTGGGACTGTACTGGATGTGGAAAGAGAGAACGACTGTCTCCCTGGCTCCGGCATTAGTTTCGTCAGCACACGGTCTAGACTAATGCAATCAAAGCCACAATACCAGATCCTTTGAGACCCACACATGCTGGAATGTTCATCAGGCCCATATTTGCTCTTTATCTCCCACCAACACGTGTCTGTAGTTCAGTGTTACACTGAGTGGCCAGACCTGGCACTTGGCCAATGGAGGGTTACACTGCAGGTAGAAATGACAGCTCTGCAGCTCCCAGGCATCAGCTTCAGACATATTGCCTTGATGAGGCTGGTGCTATGACGATATCTTTGACACAATCGTGTCCACCTCTTGCTGGCTTCAGTATTGATAGTCACGATAGTGCAGTGATCCTTCCGTGCGGAGAGGATCCTATTGCAACTCTGCTTCCGCAACTACTGGGATCGAAAGAACCCTGTTTCATACCTACTCAATGTGCTTCTGTATTGTACCCACGAGTGGCCTAGTGGCGCTATCCAGAGCCTCGGTTGGTTCCTTGAGCACATGGCAATTTAGCGCGGCTAGACTGCTGTGTGCCACACCTACAACTGTGAATTGTACGCATAGTTTCGAGATATGTGCATTTCAAGTAGAGATTAAAGTCGTACGGCAGTATTGGAACGTTCGTCCTGAATGCCCTCTCTGGGTCATCATTGCCCTTGTGCGGGATTCATTCGATCTTGAAAACACGCTCAGCTCTGATCTTACGGGAGCCCAGGCGAGAATATGGAACGACGACGGGGAACGTTGATGAGAGCAATTTTGGCAGGGGGGGGGGTCTGCGTCCAGAATGCGAGGGCTTTGCGAGTAGGTATGGTTCATTACATTCCGAGTAGTCCGCCTAGTCTGACACTGCGACGCTGACATGCAGCTGTAGCTCGATCAGAGAGGCTGGCGTGGGCATTATTCCCTGCAGGGTGCAGGGTGTTGGATCCTTCAGGGTGTTGGATCCTTCAGGTCTCGAAGCGCAGCGGATATGGCAAGAACTTGATTTGACGCCCGTGGTACAGTGGACTACACGGGCAGATACAGGTAGTTTAGTTTCGTACAACACCAAAGCGGGGGTCACACACCCCGAGGGTCTCCAGACGCCCACGGGGTATGAGACGTTTTTGTCCTTGCCCTGGCACACTTCCGCTTCCCAAGGGCTCTTTTCCAACGCCATTCGGACCCGGCTGGCCACCACCCTAACCACATACGCAATGACAGCTCCCAACGGCACGATCCTCCTGACTGGTGCAAATGGCGGTCTCGGCACCGCAATTGTAGACGCCATCGTCTCGAGACCAGAGCTGTCTGGCTGTCACGGAATCTACACGGTTCGAGATCCAGAAACCGCAACGTCTCTCAAGTCGGCTCTGCGAGCTACCACGTCTCACTCACACGACATAGTGTCGCTTGACCTGTCGAGCCTAGAAAATGTGCGCAAAGTCGCGCAAACTGTCAACGCCAAAGTTTCAGCCGGGGAGATCCCGCGAATCCGGGCCCTGATCCTCAATGCAGCCTATAGAGAATCCCAGGGCCAGAAACGGACCGAGAGCGGCTTGGACATCGCCTTCGCGAGCAACTACCTGGCGCATTGGCTATTGGTCTTGTTGCTGCTGCAGAGCATGGACAAGGACTCTGGTAGGATAGTTGTCGTGGGGAGCTGGGTTCACGAGTAAGTACCAAAACCCCAGCCCTGAGTCCCTTGACTGTGCTGGATCGGGGCCTAATTCCTGGGGTTTGAAAGCCCTCTCGACGAGGCCAACAAAGTCTCTGGTGCGTATGTGGATGAAAAATGGAAGAAGATCTTTGTCGACGCCAGCAGCGAGACTGTTGAGTCTGTCGCCCAGGGGAAATGGAGTCCGCCCGGCGACCCTTCCAAGGACCGTTACGGAACCGCAGCAATTCGACGTTATGGGGCCTCAAAATTGTGTCTAGCCATGATGATGTGAGCGATATACCTTTTTCCTCCAGGCACAGAGCGTCAACTAACACAGAGGCTCGCTGCTCAGTGTCGAGCTCCAACGCCGGCTCGACTCAGACCCCGAGCTGAGCGGCATCTCGGTCCTGGGCGTCGATCCGGGTCTGATGCCCACCAAGATCACCACGGGCGGTCTCGGCTTGATCATAGGTTCCATCTACACGCTCGTGATGCATATTTCGGGCCGCATCTGGCCAAACGGCACGCTGCGCTTGACACACAAGTCGGCAGGCGACGTCCTTGCAGCTGCCACCGATACAAAATCGCCCTTTGGCGAACGGCCAAAGGCCTTGTACATGAACGGTTCAGAACCCAAGAGTGTGAGCGTCGAGGCGCAGGATGCCGAGAAGAGGGCCGCTGTGTGGAAAGCGAGTATTAATTACGCTGGGCTGAAGGAGGGTGAGACTTGCCTGGCTGACTGGGCGTGATGAGCAGTAATTGTTGTCCGCTTTGGCCATTCAAGTTTGTAGAGAGATTATTGTATGTCGTGTCACCGATTACTACCGTAGATATTGCCCTTGAGGTCTTGGGGTTGAGAATTGATAATGACTGTCTCCAATGATTAACCTAGCTGAAGTCGAACACGACCAAGCTTTGAAAACGTCCGATTCCAGAGTCCTATACATTCTCTGCCCCCGGCAGGTGACTGAAGAGATCGGGGACCGCGTGAAGTCTGATAGTCTACCCATCCACTTAGACGATTTTGGCAAGGGCTCCTGGACAACAGGGGTAACATGGTGGGTTCAGCCTTACCAGGATGGGCCTGTAGCTGCCTGCACGTTGCATTTGTAGCTACTACAGTGGACTAGCAATCCCCGGGTTGCCAAATTGGTACCCTAGAAAATCAGCGTGGGGCATTTTTAGACCATAGATCTATGCTGCAGTGTCACCATTCCCTTGGGTAGTCTACTGGCCACATGCATTCACCTAAGCATCTTTTGAATTTCCTCAGGAATTACTCTCGACTCATCAAACATCAGGTGGTCCATTCGCCGACCGACCCTCGCCCGCCACCAACGTTGGCAGCATGATTCTCTCACTGCTCCTGGGCTCCACATTGGCCTACCTAATTTGGAGCATCATCTGTCTGGAGCGCAACGTGCGCAAGGTTCGAGCATTGAATATCCACGCTATCCGTATCCCCTTTGACGTGAACAACTACGTGTGGGTCTTTTCCCAACCACTGCTATGGAAGCTCTTGGCCTACCTCCCAATCCCCTGGAGCTCGTATCCGGACTTTGTGCGCTTCTCGCACCGTAACTGGCACTTCCTCGAGAAGAGCAGCCCCGCTGCCCGCTTCGATTCCGCCTGGGCCACCGTCTCGCCCAGTGGATTTCACATCTATGTGGCTGATGCAGATGCCATCCAAGACATCTGCTCGCGGTGGCGAGACTTTTTCCGCCCTATCGAAATGTACCGTAAGTTCCCACAATTCACGATTGCCCCTGCTTGTCAGATTATCGAGCCGCCTAATTCGAAATTAGAGATGTTGTCTGTCTACGGCCCCTCGGTCTTTACCACTGGACTGCAGGACTGGCCTCGTCATCGCAGAGCAGTAGCAGCGCCTTTCAATGAGTCCATCATGAAGTTCGTGTGGGACGAGTCGCTCCGTCACGCAAAGTACGTTTCTTCTCTTTGTCTTGTCTACTACCAAGAGACATAGGGCTGCCAGCTGACATAACCGAAAGTGCCATGACTACTTATTGGGAATCCAGATCTAAGGCTGGAATCCCTGGTATGCAGGAAGATTTGCAAACCTTCACCCTGAACGTGCTCGCGTCAGCAGCTTTCCGGGAGTCCTACGACTTCAGAGGCTCCGCCCAGTCACGGAAAGCCGATTCAAATATCGAAAGCTACCGAGACGCCTTGTTCATTGTACACAAACACGCCATATATCTCATGCTCATTCCCTTCCGCGTTCTAACGGGACCTATGATGCCGAAGGATCTGGCCAAGATCGGACGGGCAGCCGTGTATCTGAAGGATTACATGATGAACATGGTCAGGAACGAAAGGGCAGCACTTGATCGAGGGGAGCCAGGATCAGGCGGCCTGATCACGCAGCTCGTACGGGACCAAAAGGCGACCCAGGCGACGGACTCAGTGGCCGCCGCCAAGTCTGGGAGGGGAGCTCTTTCGACAGATGAGATCCTGGGGAACCTTTTTGTGATCAACTTCGCAGGTTACGACACAACCGCAATCACGCTCTCCTTCGCGATGATGCTTCTAGCCGCGAATCCAGACGTCCAGGAGTGGCTCTCACAGGAGATCATCGCCGTCACCCAGGACAGACCCGTCGAGGACTGGACCTACGAGCTATTTCCGAAGCTGAACCGGTGCCGGGCCGTGCTCCTGGAGACACTACGGCTGTATGGGCCTATCACTGGACTTCCCAAGGTCTCGTCCGACAGGGTACAGCACCTCCGAGTCGGCGATCGAGTGCTTGCTATCCCGCCTCGTACCGAGACGATACCCATGATCCACGGTGTTCAGACTGACCCGAGATACTGGCCTGGCGGCGATCCTCACGTCTGGAGGCCATCGCGCTGGGTTGTTTGTCCAGAGGCAGCTGTGGAACCTACTCGTGAAGAGCTACTCGTCCCTCGCAGAGGATCATACCTGCCGTGGGCAGATGGCGCACAAGGCTGCGCGGGGAAGAAATTCTCCCAGGTTGAGGCGGTCGCTGCGCTAGCATGTATTTTTAGAACCTGCCGCATACGCCCAAAGGAAGTGCCAGGTGAGACATCGGAACAGGCTGAAGAGAGGACTCGGAATTGTGTCAACGATGTCAACTATCAGCTGATGCTGAGAATGAATCATCCTGATCGGGTCAAGCTAGAATGTGTAAAAGTGCAGATGAGCTCGAATCTGACCACAATTTAGTTCCATACATAGGGAGGTCAAATTATGCATACCTAGGTAATATCAGCAGCTCTCTTCCCAAAACAACTGAACGTGGATCTTGGAAGTGTTCTGGCCAGTCGGCAAAACCTGACACTTGTATAGAAAATTGTTCGCATAAGTAAGCTTTGCCAAAAGGTACCTAGGTATGAGGAATTGCCCTCAATCTAATACTGTAGAGTCAACAAGTGTGAGGTGTTCATCTTAAATGGTCAAAGACTCAGGTGAGAACATTCCATACGTAGACACCAGAGATAAATAAGCCAGAATAAGAACATAGATTGGCGAGAGCAACAGCTACGTATATGGAGACTTGACTACCGAATGTTTCCTATCGTTGCGTTTTTCGTACCTAGGTACCAATAATGATTGCCTGCTTAAGTATTGATGAAGCTTAAGTGCAGTCAAATAGATTTATTGCTATGTACCTAGGTAGGTGAGAAGGCATGTCCGCAAGTATTGGGGACAATTCTGGTTTTTCATCGTGCTTTAGCTGCACCAATTTTGTTTCCTAGAGACCTCAAAACTTGAGACACATGAGTATAAACACAGTCAATGTTTTGAAATAATCTTAAATCTTTGCAAGTCAAATGCAGGTGCGCTACCGCTACAAGAAGAGCAACGCAAACCATGCCAGCGCAAGTTACTTCGAGAACTCGTTAACCTTGGGATCGGATAGGTTTTTTTTTATCCTGCCAAAAGTGCCTTCCTTGTTCAAGGATGTTAGTGGTCGTCTACAGAATTTGAAGCAAATCACGGGTCACAGCCTTACTATGACGTAGGGCCGGAGCAATTTCGCTTTAATATAGGTTTGAAAGACTAGCACGATGTTCCTGTCTTTCTAAGAGGGGGTAAGAGGCGCCGCGATGGGTCGGAAAGAGCAGAAAAGGTGCTCGGGTGTAGGCGGCGCGGTTACAGATGTGGTCATCGGATAGATTGCCAGGTGCCGATGCTGGTGCAAGCAACGAGGACGTGAACGCTACCGCTGCGAATGCACCGGCAAACTACGAGCGCGATAAGCGTGACGTTTTTAGAATTCCTGATTTCCATGTCTCAGCATAATTACTTCAGATTATGCAGTATTCTGAGGGGGCAAGTTGCCCAGGTGGGTTACATTAGCCTGTTCAAGAGACAACTGCCGATAAAAGTGGTATGTAAGACTGCATTACCGGGCAAAATCAAGTAAGACGCACGCTTTTAGCCGCCATGTTGATCTTCTGGTTCTCTATGATGGCTCGTGTTTTGATAGCAACGGGCCATCCGGGTGGACAAGTGATCATCAGGGCTGTGACGCGTCGTGTCTTCGTCAGCTCACCCACCCACCCCGTTTGGTTCCCACCGGCACCAGTTGACGCCTATCATTAAGCTGCAGACATATTGATTATTCAATGGTTCCAAATCAGGCTATACGAGTCTTGAAGCCCGGAACAAGCATGCTCAAGCACGAATATATTTTTGCATGAGCACTGATTTGTTTAGAACCGTTGTTTGAGGGTATAATCTTCATATATTTGCGAGGCGCATCTTTGGCAGAATTAGGAATTTTGATCTTCGTGATGCCCAAGATCTTTATAATAGTAATGGTCAGATATAGTTTGTAGAAAAAGGGGCGAGGGACAGATCTTACACATTCAGTGGTTGTGCAGCAATTTTCAAATTGCTAGGAAGTGTATTCATCCTATTAAGCTGAGGAGGAATTTTTGATAGTTTTCGGATCCTTCCCGACAAGCTGAAAGAATCCACATTTCAGCAAATTTGGGCCAATTCGGTGGGTATATATTATTCATTACGCGGAAGTTATTAACGATAGGAACGATAGTTCAAACTTTCTTGGTAAAGTATGAAATCAAAAAATAGACGTTTCGATGAACCAGTCTAGGCCAGTGTTCCAAAACATTACGAGTCCGAAATAAATCGAGCATCGGAACACCTGGGGCAAGCGGTAGCAGTCTCTGCGAGGATCATACAATGGAAGATATCCCGCTGATAGATGCCACGCAATTGCATGTGCCACGCTACTGCATATAATCGACGATGGGAATTTGATCGCGTGCATGAACAATTCGAGTATGCACATGCAGGCTGGATTGTAGTGGTGTGGTCCATGGGTCTGTTTCGTGCATTTGAACCGAATACCACCTACCCCTTCCGTCACCCAAAACAGCAATTAATTGGTCTAGAAACATACTACGCGAGCTGTCAGGAAGGCCAATGAGATCCGGCTGAATTTGTTGTGACGAGAGCGAGTCTTGAGGACGGGTGCCAAGCATGGCATGCTGGGATCTGCCAACAGTTCTTGACTCTGTCCCCATCTGCCGGGTCAGTTGTGGGCACCTGGGACATGAGACGCCACGGTCTCAGACCCCTCAGCCCCTCTGACATGCGCGTGATGAACCACTGGACCCCAGCCGTTAGTCGTGGACGATGAACCTGACAAGGGGTAGCTCTTGGATATCGGATTGGTGCTCACAGGCAGGCACACGGAGCTTGGGGTGGTAAAGCCGTGATAGGCAGGCAATCAAATTATGCACCCCCGACGTTGTTCAACAGCCGTCATGGAAAGGGGGGGGGGACCACGAGATGCAGACTTGTTGCAAGTGCTGAGACAATCAGCTTTTCCAAAATTCCACTCACAATCCCGGGATTCGATCCTGAGATGTTATTCCTGATTCGGGTAAGTATGCCGCCGATGGAAAATGGCCTATTTCTTCATGGGCTCTTTGCCAGCTACCTCGGCTCATATACCGGGCACCATGTTTGACAAGACTGTGCTTTTTTGTTGTCCCCGCCATGATTACAACTTCAGGACGCACTGAATGCCCCTCTATCCCAGCCCTGGCCCAATAAGCGGTGCCACTTTGTCGGTGGAGATACCAACACGATGGGATGGTTGAACAGTTGGAGCGTGCAAAAGACACATCCATGGGATACCTCACAGGCTCGCCTGGCCGCTGATGATATCCACGATGATTCATCAACCTTTAACCTTCGAGACGACAGAAGCAACGGCAGAGGCAACAGCAGGAATATAAGACATAACATCGGTGGCGGCAGAAGAGGCGACCAAGTCAACAACCAAGGCGGTGACAGAGGCAAAGATAATTGCGGAGGCAATAACGGGAACAGAAATCGTACGTCTGAAAACGACCTGTAGCTTTTGCCATGGGTTACTCTAATATGACCAGAAAAAGATGGAAACGGTGGCAAGAAGCATTCGGATTCCTCGAGCTCAACGCAGCCACCCTCTTCATTCACTACGACTATAGTCTCCGTTCCGCCTCCAACGACAGTAATTATTTCTTCGGCAACCCTCACTTCGGTTATTATTACGACGACAGAAATCTCAACAACGCCAGTGCAGATAACAGGGGGTACAGCATCCACAACTTTCACGATATCCGTTACCCCTTCCGTCTCACTGTCATCATCCTCGTCCTCAGTAATAGGACCATCGTCCACGCCGGAGACACCAACGACAATGATTTCGCCTCCTCCATCGACCTCAACCTCCTCCTCCCAAGCGAGCCCTTCGCCTTCGACAGCTCCTGACTCAACACTATCCAACGGGGCCAAAGCCGGCATCGCAAGTAAGAGCTGACCCCTTGACCGCAGTCTCCTCCACGAATCCGATACTCACCTCCTTGCACAGTCGCCGCTATCTCCGCGTTTTTCCTCGTTCTTGGGGGCCTCTACCTCTGCTGGCGGCGCGGAGCGGCCCAAAAACCGAATAGTCCAATCTTTCCCGCGGGACGGCCCGCCAGTGTGAGATCGTCAGCGTCCAACGCGCAAGGCTCCCTGGCCCAAGGAGCCGCCGAGGTGGCACATGAAGGGGGGAACCGCGAGGTCCATGATTACGGCGGAGGGTTTCTAGTCGACACCTCATCATGGCGCACATGGCGACCCCCCGACCGCCCACCCTCAGCCCAGTCCAACGCCGCAGCGAGCGCCACCGCGGCGCCCGTGAGCCCCTTGGAAGCACCTGCCCCGGCGTTTCAGAGGCCGTCCCGCGGCGCGCGGACAACCCTGGGCACCTGGGAGAGCTCCGAGCCCGATTCATCAGCGGCCGACTGGCTCTCGGCCACTCCCTTGGCTACGTACTTGTCACCAGCACCCGGTCGTCCAGGAGATAGAGCAAAGGCTGCTGGAGCGGAAAATACTTGACGCGGAAGATTTACCTGCGCTGATGGGAAACAAGCAACAATACGGTTTGGAACGAGCAAGGATATACCCAATGGCACTGAAGGTCGATAGCTTGATCGAACACCTTCAAATCGAGTACTACTCACGTTTAGTGGTCTCCCGAATTCAGAGGCGGCCCCAGTCCGGTGCTGATACCCCGTGTTACATTCATTCTGTTATCACGCGGTGGGGAAAGTGGAACAGAAATCATCTATAACTCGTCCGGGCTCCCTCTCACGCCACCTGAAATGGCAGCTAAGTCTTGGTGGACGAACGCTTCACCTCCGCGATTATCATCCCCGAGGTCCCGTACGTGTCGGATGTTCTTCCCCACGGGAAACGCGCGCCTGCCTGTGTCCACGTTAGTCCGCCAGCCGGCAGACTGCGTAGCCTCTTCTACCAAGCGCAGAAGAGACAGGTCAGTGCCTGAGGTGTGTATTAGCATCTAGAGATTGATGACTTTTGTACGCGGGAGCCAGAAATCCCACTGTTGGTGACATACCTCTGGCGCCCATCAACGACACGCTGACGGGCCTGTACTCCGTCGATTCGGTCACGCGGGACTTGTAGGGAAGCTGGGCGACTGAGGCAAGATCGTGTCAGCTATCGATGATATAGTGCTATTGAAATGAGGCAGGTTGACTCACATGGTACAACTATCTGAGGGGTGCCGAGCACTGGTGATAGGAGTGTTGTATTCATGCCCTGCACCCCTTCGGGCTCACTAGACCGCGGTTAGTAAATGGGAAATTTGCACGAGACCGTGGGTTACCATGTAGACAATAACCCTCGGACACTGAAGATGCCCCGTCGTGGGCAGTTGTCAACTTACTTTGGAAGCTCGTCTCGATATTTTTGCCCAGCGATGGCAGATGGCAATATCATGACAGCAAAATCAGAACCGCTGCTCAGGGGCATGACCGTCACATCAAACCATGTCTTGAAAGTTTCAAGTCGAGCGAGATACTTTTCATAGTCATCGTTTGTGACGTCTTTACCGATGCTCCTAAAGCACGAATTTAGATCCAATAAACTTGTGAAAAAGTCCAAGGAAGGCGGAACTTAACCATACCATCGAAAACGGGGGGACGTCTCAACAAAGGGCTCACGGCCAACAGCATCAGCATATTCGGACCTGAACTGGTCGAAGCGATGGTAGTAATCGTGACACAAGGACCAGAATGGCGCCTACAAACAGGTCAATCAAGACTTAACCTCTCTCTGTTGGGTAAAGCACAATAGTCGGACGATATTTACCTTCTTCAAGTAGTGCTGTAACGACAGACTTTTTGCTAAAGAGTCGGACGGGGGTAACTGCTCCCACAATTGAGTAATATTCACCACGGTTCTTTTGACACCCAGATGAGTTTCTAGATTCTGCACAAATATCTCAACAAGTCTCTGGTGCTTTGGATCAGAGAGAGGAAAGTAGTCCGTTGGATAAATGATTCGACGAGGCGTTTCAACGCTTTCGACAGAAACATCGAGGCTGTGCTTTGATATAGAGACAAGGTCGTCCAGGCGACGGCCAAAGAGGCCGACAGTGTCATATCGCCTGGAGAGACTTGGTCAGATATGTCATTCGATGGCTTCCAATGGAAGAAGAAGAAAAAAGGATGCTCACTCAGAACTGATTTTGATGCCCTCTAAAGACTCGAAATCGAATGATGGCCGAATCGCATGCAGTCCATGGTCCGCTGCTGAATCCCGGACACCCCCATCGGCTACGAAGGCGCCACAATTGTCAGCGATATATGGCGGACGAGAAACAAAGGGTGGTGGCCTCACAATCTCCCCCAACAGCAAAATCGAGCCATTGGTAACCAGCAAGCGAAGCTGCCGCCCCAGCGGAGCCCCCAGAAGCTTCGTGGTACTTATCACCTCTGGGGTTCACAGGCGAATGATAGTCTACCCACTCTGCCCCGGTCGCGAACTGCGTCGTCTTGGTCTTGCCCACGACCACAGCACCCAGGTCGAGCAGCTTTTTGACGTACGCGGCGGAGGAATCGGCGGCAGGGTACAGCTGAGCCCAAGCCCTGCTGGACAGTGTCGTCTTTGCGCCTTTGACGTCGAAGGTGTCCTTCACAGAGACACGCTTCCCAGCCAGGGGTCTCTTTGAGGTGGGGCTGTGATAGAGACGGCTTGGCACCGGGATAGTCTTGGAGATGCCATCTGAAGAGAGCGATGCTACGGCTTGGAAGCTGTTGCTATGGTTAGAGTAGACGTACCTGTGGGGATTGGGTGTCAGGGTACCTCTGAGGATCGAAAGGACTGTCCGGTAACAGGCCAAAGGTGAAGGCGTCGAGGTCGTCAGGGTAGAGGCGCCATGCCTGATGCAAGTTCTGCCCGCTCAGGAAGTACGGACCAGAGGGCAACAAGTCCCTCTCTCCATACGTACCAGGCCCGTGTGTCATGTGAAAGATAGTGAATGGGCAGTCTAGGGGTGCCTGTGCATCTGCTGCGTTACAGGCATTGTCAAGAGCCACACGGGGTTCTGGGCCAGATCCGGATGGCTTGACGACAATGATGCCGGTAAACTCTTCCGTGCAGACATCGTCATTGTCGACGAGATACTGTAGGGTCCTACCGAGCTTCTCAGGGCCGGCATTGACTTCCTCCTCACTTAGAACGACGACGGGAATAACCTGGTCCGCCCTCACGCTCTCCTCAACGCTGCCCTGTGATCTGTCAGCGGTGTCACAGAAAATGACAGAACATGACGGGAGAGAGGTCACGGCCAGTCATACCAGGATCTGAGGGTGCACGAGGTAGTCAATACCTGCTACAATACATGTTATGAGGTGCTTTAATGCCATTTTTGGGATGGCGGATGGAGTCGGCTAGGAACAACCGTCTACGGAGGTTGATGGTGTGGTCCCCGCCCGAGCGACGTCCCTATGTGCATGTGCAGGGCATCTCCAGGGGTCGGTTTAGATAAGCCTCGGCCGCTAAGAGCGCCTGAAATCCGGTTCGCTTCGGTGGCTTCCTTGGTCCCGCACTGCAGAGCACGCCTAAGAACCTGGAATCAACCCAGATCAAACTTGTCCTTGACCGGCTGTGTATTTAGATGGGAGATGCAGTGTCTCGAAGATTTCAACTGCACTGCAATATACCCAGTCAATCCCTGCCAGATGATCGTACATTATCTCAGCAGCTCAGATCTGTGCCCTCAACTACGTCGTTGTCCCCTCCTGAACGTGTCAGCAAAAAGGGCTAGATGAGCACCTCCACATCAAGGTCGAAAGAAAGGCCCGCCAGCCGTTATAATCATGGAGCACCGGCCGCTCCTGCCGCTCTGGAGGACCGGCAAGAACTCTCGATGTCTCTGATCCTTGTCCGCCTTGCAAGCAGCCTTCTTGCTGGGCTCAGGCTTGGTTCTGCAGGTTGACGTCGCCACACACACACACCGTGTCGACACTAAAAATGGATGGCGGTGACCCACCCGAGAGGGTGACATTCGAGAGAGAATCGCAGCGGGAAAACAAGCCTGCCCACCACAGTCCGATCAGGATACGTGTGGGAGGCTCGTTTAGAGTTTTGTCATCAAAATGCTCCCATCAGCCCTGCAGCGTCGTATGTCGCAAGTCTCATCAAGTCCGCTGCCTTCTTCACACACAAGGAGGGGCAAAGCTGGGGAATCTCCGCTCCATCTCGTGCTGCAGAGCACTCTACATGATGTACGTCGCGTGCCGTCCATTCCGGGCCCTCTTGAGCCTCAATTCGTCGTCATAGCTGAGGCTCCAGACCGTCCAGGGAGGAGGCATTGTCCTTCCAGAAATCCTCCCAGCGGCCAAGGTTTGTGTACTATGCATGTGCCGGGTGGTTGTTCGGTCAGCAGCGGCCGCCAATCACACGGGGAGGCAGCTGATGCGAGGGTGTACATCGCAGGTGTTCGCATGGATTAAACCTGGTTTTGTGGTGCATTCGGCCGCATCGTCCTTGTCTTGGCACTGCATCGCCGGACATAGCCCAGGCTGTGGCACTCTTGGAGTATCGATGGGGGAACGAGAATTTCCTGATCATAAATATGTTTCGTGTCCTCACCCGCCTGCTTGCTTCAGTGCACTCGACTATCATTTACTCTTGTCTTGTACGACCTTGAGGGAAACCCGTCTAACAAGGTCTTACCTAACTTCCAAACCACCGAATCTCTGCCTTGCCTGCCTGTGTCTAATTTTCCAAACTTCCAAAATGTGTTTCGGAGTGGAGCCAAGGAGGAAGAAGAACTACTACTACCGGGAAGAGGTGGTGCCGGCGACGAAATACCACCACCACCACAGCCATCACCACCCGGCACGAGCAAGCTACCACAGTCACACATCCCGACACTCCCACTACGGTCACAGCCCAAGGGCCAGCTATCACAGCCAGCGTACCAGTGGCCCCGTCGTGTATGAGCAGCGGACAACCCGGCGCTACGTATGAGAGTCGGCGGCGAAAGAGGACAAAAATTTGTGCCGAGACAATACCTGCCCGTTGGGCGCATGATGAAGCATTCTCGGTGCCGGAGCATCGTCATGGACATCATAATATCTCCACTACATGATCTTCTGGCATGTCATGTATAATCTGGCCCGGCTTTACAATGCCAAAAAAAAAAAAATTTGTCAGAGCATGGCCAGGTCTGGACTCCGGGCGGGTCAAAGGCGTCAGTCACATGGGTAGAGTCAGGCACTGGGGTGATGGCAGCGAAGCTGTGTGGGCGTTTATTTCAAGGTGACATGGATGGGCATGGAAGTTGTTAGGCGGTGTTGGCGGCAATTTGATGGGGGAGGGGCTGGGGGGAAAAGGCAACGTCTCGAGGGCAAGGCGCATGGCGATTTTTCTTATGATAAAGATGATCAGACTACAAGTAAATAATCAAAAGCTGCAGGCTAGGGCAAGGACATTATGTGTGTTTGTTTATTTCTAGGCGATCCAAACATCCAAACATTACATCTAACCTTCCCTTGCCGGCACACCAATGAACCATGACGTGGGATGTGCCGACAGCCTGACAGAGACTGGACCGTCTAGCATGCAGGCATGGTGGACTATGACTAGTGTTCTGTAGAGTGGTTGCAGCGAAGGGACAGGGGGGAGGAGCAGCAGGGGACCCCTCCTGACAGCCAGAACAGCCCACCCAAAGGGTCCTCTGAGTGACGTCAGTGGCTTGACGCCTCTAGCCGCCTGTCTCTCACGCCAGCGACCAGTTGGACGCCTTTTCTTCCCGACTCTGCTCAATTAGGTCAACCTCGACCAGCCCATCGTGGGACCATGCCGCTACTATCGAGACACAATGGGGAAGGGAAGGGGTGATCCCGCGATCTAAGACACGTCTCTCAATGATGACGGCTGCATGGCCGGCTATCTTCATGCCCATCAAGGGCCCAAAATCCCATAGACTAGGTATATATGAATGTGCGATATTCTGATTGACCTGCATGCCAGTCGTAGCTGTCCGCAGAGCAGTTACATTGTTGTCAACTACGGCTGACCAGTCCCGATTCTATGGTTTGACGTCTCCTAGCTTATAGACTCTTGACCCCGCCTCAAAGTCATTTCGACAAAGAGTGACGGCATCGTGCCTTCTCACTCCTGTTTTCCTCTCGACACTTCGCCAGAGCATTCCTTGTTCTGAGGCTTGACATTTCCTTGTATAAGTACAAGCAAGCAGTAGCGTAACTCCTATCGACAACAGAAGGAAGCACCCGGCGAACACACAGTAAATATCAACAGAGGACTCCAGGCGCTTTTCGTACTCGATTTCACCATGTAAGTTCGCCCAATACCTCGTCCCCTTGGCACATATCAGAATCCGCAAACATGCCTTCGTGGTCACGCAAAAGCTCATCGCGTAGCTCAGAGTGGTCCAACCGAAGCTCTGAACTAGGCAGCCTAGGCTACAGCTCACAACCAGCAAGGAAAATGCAAGTAGCAAATATTCGAGGCTTGCTCTGCATACCATATCCCCAACACTTCTTAGTCCCACGCGGGCCAAAGTTTTACTGACCATAACCCAAGGCATCACAGCCTCTCCATCCGCTCCAACAAGACGGGCGGCGGGACTAGCTCGTCGGGCGGCGGCGGCAGTCGCGTGGGCTTCTCGCTGTCGTCGCTGCGCGGGTCGATCCAGCCGGAGCTGTCGCGCAAGCTGTACAAGCTGATAAAGACGTCCAACAACGTCATCAGCGCGCACGAGTCCGCGGGCAAGGAGCGCGTCAACATCGCGACGCAGCTGTCCGAGTGGGGCGAGCAGACCAACGACGAGGCCATCAGCGACGTCAGCGACAAGGTCGGCGTCATCCTCAGCGAGATCGGCGAACAGGAGGACAACTACGCCCACGCCCTCGACGACGCCCGCGGCACCATGAAGCAGATCCGCAACACCGAGAAGAGCGTCCAGCCCAGCCGCGACGGCAAGCGCAAGGTCGCCGACGAGATCGCAAAGCTCAAGTCCAAGGAGCCCGAGAGCGCGAGGCTGCCCGTCCTCGAGCAGGAGCTCGTCAGGGCTGAGGCCGAGAACCTGGTTGCCGAGGCCCAGCTGACGAATATCGTGAGTGATGTCATCATTCTTCCCTTATTGTTCTTTTCGATATGCATGTGGTGGTTGGAGGTCCCTCTCGTGGGATGCCAGAAAACTGACGCGTATGGTGTCCCGCTGTCTTAGACCCGTCAAAAGCTCAAGGAAGCCTACGAAACCGAGTTCCTCGCCACGATCGAGCGAGCCGAGAAGCAGATCATCCTGGCCCGCCACGGGCGCCGCCTGCTCCAACTCCTAGACGACCCCGCCGTCGTGCCGGGCGACGAGCGCCAGCCCTACACCCACGGTGCCCAGGCCCGGCAGATCCTGAACGATGCCGAGGACGACATCCGCGAGTGGCAGCCTGAGCCCGAGGACCAGCAGCTGGGATCACCACACCAGCACGAGACCGCCCACGGCCAGAAGGAGCCCGTCCAGCTCGAAAGCCCGACCATGTCGAGCGGTGGGGAGCTGAGCCCCCGAGATGCCACGCACGGTGGCGGTGGTGGTATTGCACAGAACATTTCTGGCAGCACGGGCGGTGATGTGGCAGACACCACTTCGACCGCTCATCCTCAAGGTGAGCCCGCGTCCGCGAAGAGAAGAGAAGGTGGAGGAGGTGGAGGGGATCGAGTTTATGGCAGGGTCTATCGACACCGCCGAGGAGCCTCAGACACTGAGATTGAACCACAGTCACCGCAACAGCAGCTTGAGGGAAGCACCATGATTGCGGCTGGCAGCCCTGTCAGCAGCGTGGGAGGATGGAGAGATAATAATGATGTCCTAAGGCACAAAGAATCCGGATTGGCATTTTGAGATACCAGGGTAAAAAGATTGTGACGGTAAGGGTTTGTGTTTGGGAACATCATGTTAGCAGTGGGCTTGGCTGGCACACGTAATTTTGCCTTAGGCTGTTGGCATGTTTTAGGTGGTTGGGAACATGAATAGCGATGGGCGCACACTTTTGTTCGAAGTTGACTTTGGTGGGATATCATTTTGCCTCTTGAGTACATTGCCAGTAATTGGAGAACAGGAGATTGCGATTCAATGTTTCACTTATGGAAATAGCCCGCCGGAATACATCGGAGCTGGGTTACCCAAGAAAGAAAAAAAGAAAGAAAAAAATCAACATCCGGGGTCAAGTATTTAGTATTGCATTGTGTGGAAGTTTCAAATGGCGCACCGCCTTGATATTACTCAAGGTTTCTGAGTGTGTCGCCCGCTTAGAATGACCGCACTATTTGAGCCAGCATATCAAAACTGGTGATTCGGATATAGTGTGTTATGCTATGTAGAAACAGTGGCTTACTGGTATCCCCAGCTATACAGTCAGCTGCGAACTCACGGAGTACCATAACTGTCCGGACAACATCCTCTTCCGTCCTTTCATCACTGCATCTCTATGCTGGAAAATGATGCGAAGAGGACGACCGTCGGTGGCGGCCCCGGGTGGTATCATAATAGCCATGGGCTTGATAGCGAGACATCTTTATCCAAGGAAAACTGTAACCTGTGTTTTAATGAAATAAAAGAGAATGCTTGCACATAGAAAATTTAGCTGTAATAACTTGTCGTTGCTGCAGAATTTCAAAGAGAAGGTTGAAAGGTGTATATATTGAGAGTTGGTAGGCGATGAGGATAGACAATGAAGATTGGATAACTGAGAAGCATGAACGATGATTTTAAAAGACAAGAGGAAAATGATTACACTTGGTAGGCAACGTTCTCGACTTTATATTGAGTTGTGAAGTGTCAACAACCCGCCTTCAAATCCATGGATATAATTCCTGTCATGACGAACTCCCGCCTTGAGTGCCCTCCAGGGCTGTTGGTTGAAAACTTGGGCCATGCATAAAAGACCATGAAACGGCGAGACCCAAAGTGGCACATTTCATGGCCTTGATGATTTAAGTTACCCCTGGGTGTGTTCATGTTCCTGGTGTCTCCGGCTATCATGAGTCTTGCTGTTTGTCTTTAGTGGTAGTGTCGACTGGTTGGTCCTATGCTAGACCATTTCCAAACATTTGAAGCCAGGTCATCCACTCCGTGGGCGAGACCCATGGCGACACGGAGAACTATTTTTATGTGCAACGCCACCCAACTCGAATGGAAAGGGTCTGCTGGTGGCCAGAATTTGATGTATCTATCGCTGCATTGAAGTTTGCAGCAGAGGCGATGCGGCGCAGCACCTGGGCAGGGTCATGACCCAGATGACAGCTGTTAGCAGGCCGGGTCTGGCTGGGTTGCAGAGGGTTGTGATATCAATAGAGTGATTTCAGGTCACCAGTGGGCCACAGGGTTCCACCAACGGTGAATCCTACTCTGTTGATGAGGGTGGATTTATTCTCAAAATCTAGGTAGATTTAAGAAAGCGATAAAAGCGCTGCACCAGGCACATCAGCCCTCTGCACCACGTTGGTCCGTGCTTGGCCTGATCCATTAAGTACTGTACTGCGGGAACTTGCTGCGTCACAGCTTGGCAACCTCCTCCCTCTTTTCAACCTACAACCTGCAAAGAGTGAATGTGGTCACTTCCCATCCAGCCTCTCCTGTAACCCCTTGATATCTCCATTCTTTTGTTTTCGAATCATGACATGGCAGAACAAACGGAGAGTCCGCTTGATGAGCTCGATTTCTTCCCCTATCCTTGCGATGAAAGGACAATCGAGGAGTTAGACAGATATAAGCGGCATGGCTTGCATCCTATTATACCAGGAGACGTCCTGCCCAAGCCAGCGACGTGCGTCAGCCATCCACAGAAACAACCACGGTATACAATCTATGTTAAGATTGGATTTGGTGCCTTCTCGACTGTGTGGCTTGCACAAGATGCTGATACCAGGTGAGTAGCATTGAATGAGACCTACTAATTATAAAACCCGATTCCCATGTTCCTACCACAGAAAATAGAATCAAACCACCCTTTATAAGTCTTCAAGCTTACTGAGAAACTGCCTATAGGCGACTTGTTGCAGTGAAAGTCGGTCTGGGAATGGATAATGCTTCTCTAAGCACTGAAGGTCAGATTTTACAGCATACTCGCCAGACCAAGGGCCGTGGTCAGGAGCATATTATTCAACTCTTTGATCTCTTTACTATTAGCGGTCCGAATGGGTACCACGAATGCTTTGTAACAGAAGTTGTAATACCTCTTTCAGCGCTTGATCTTGAGACTCGGAAGAAACTCCCTCAACAAAGCCTAAATAGGCAGATTGCCCTCGGATTTGACTATCTTCATAGTCAAAGGATTATGCATGGCGGTAAGCAAGGCAGATATATGCTTTATAAAGCTTATTACTAATAAAGTACATCCTCATCTAGATCCACACCCTGGAAATATTGGCATTTTTGTGCCCCAGATCAACCAATTTGACGGAGTTGATCTCTTTGATCATATTGCAGGACAACTCGAGATGGCACCTGTAATACCAACAAATACATCATACCCTATGGAGACTGTCCCTGCTTACCAGGTAGGATCTATATCGATCTTTGACTTTCTGCGAGCTGAGAGTGCTTTCCCTACCAACGGCCAACCTGCTATTAGAATCCTAGATTTTGGTAGAGGTAAGTGTTAATTCTAATATGTATTAGGAAGTGATATTAGTATAGAATAAAGACTGACATATATTTACCAGCTTCTTGGATTGATACACCTTGTTATCTCAAAGGTGCATGTCCTATGGCATACCAACCTCCTGAGGTTGCTATATATGGGCCTGAGATATCAAATGGGAAGGCAGGGTGTGCCTGGAGCCAGCCATCTGATATTTGGGCAATCGCATGCCTTGTAAGTCAATTCTAATCCTTCAATTATATATTATAGTAAATCTTATTGACTCCCTTTTTTTTCAAGTTCTTCCGAATTGAAACGGGCACACACCTCTTCAAGCCTAGAGGGTCGTTAAGAGATCAGATTGCTCGTAACATAGAGCTCTGCGGGCCGGTGCCACAAGAGTGGTGCAAGTATTGGCCCCAGTCCGCAGGTGTACAAGGTATTTACCACCTTGTCTATTCATGTGTCCTTCCATATGAAGATATCTGTACTAAAATATAGTATATTACCCTCTACAGAGCTTGACTGCCAGAAGGTCGAGCAGGCATGGCAGTCGCGTATGCCGACAAATAGTGCCTTGCGTTCTTTACTGATGCGTATGGTCAACACCAAGCCAGGAAGCAGACCTTCTATAAGCGAGATTCTAGCAGACCCTTGTTTAGGTCATGTCGAATCAAGCAATGATACGTTTAATAGCCGAGGTTGACAGTACTCTGGTCTGGGACTCTAACGAAATGTCCCCACCAGAATTCTGGTGGTCAGGTATGCTAGAATAACTTTCGCGACAAGTGCCCCAAGTAGCAGCCCAAGACACGGTCGACACATCATCGCACATGCACTGAAAGGCTTCCATTGCGGCTCTCGATGACTCAGGCTGGCGAGGCGAGGGACTCTTCAGGATATCCTGACCGAGAAGCACTGGTGTATCTGTCCAAAATTTTAAGCCAGCCCAGACCCCTGAGCCTACCGTGCCACAGCGCGCTAAATCGAGATCAGCAAGACTCATCGAAATGTTCAACTGTTTCATAAAGTATAACTGACCTCCAGTGGCTCTATTCCTTGTCTTGTCTCCCAGTGGAATTTCGGCTTCAGACACACAGCCTGCGTAATGACTGAAATGAGCGAATCTTATTTGATCTTGTGCCCACGTATCATGATTCTGCATGATGGATGGTAGTTGATCATAGAATCCAGCTTGAAACTCTGAATCTGTTACTTCGTCCACCCATGCCCCTATTCTCTCCAATCGCTCCGCAAGGGTTTCCTGAAGGCGGAAGACCTCAAGTGAATGTGATTTCTCCTGTTCTAACGATATTCTTTCTGTCCCACCATCTATTTCGTCGGTCACAGGTGGTCCCCCCCCGTCATCATCCGCAGCGCCGGTTGGCAAAGCAGCGATTTTCCTGCTAATTGGTGTTTTTGCACGGCGGGAAAACCCGCCAGCCTTCTTGTCGATATTGGGTGAACATTCGAGTCCCATGGACATGCAGCGATCGCACTTTTGCGGCCATTCTCTGTCTGACGGAGTACACTTCGTTGCCTTTCATCAGTCACTCGGACCCAAATATCATGTCGCAAATATTTTTACATACCTTCTTCTTATCTTTTCGGCAGAATGTACATTTACTGTAGTTGAGGCGTTGTCTCTTTGGTTCCTGCTCCATTGCTCCGCTTGTCCACAAGTCGGAAGTCGCAGCGGTATCGCAGTGTCGCGGTATTGTTGAGCTGTTCAGAAGCTAAGATGAGGCCGGGGATGGGGAAAACCTTATACTATGTAGGTAGGCAAAGGCCCGCTCAGCAAGTTCTTATAGCTCACAGCCACCTTCATGGTTTGCTCAGCGGGGCTTTGCTCTGGGCTGTGTGCAGGTCGCGGTAAGATCTTGCAGCACAGCCCTTGCAGTCTTTCTCACGGTATTGGCCTGAGAGAACAGCGTGACCGCCAGCACTAAACCACATTCAGAAATGCGTCAGGGCTATCGCAGTTTACACCTGCGGGCTCCCGCGCTCGAACTGAAATTACATACTATAGTCGCAGTGTCGCAGTTCGTCGCATCGTTACCGGTAGCACTTGTCGCGCTTGCCGGTCCACGGGTGTCGCAGTGTCGCGGTCGTCGCAGTGTCGCGGTCGTCGCACTTTCGCAGTCGTCGCACTATCAACCTACGTGATGGCAGCTGTTGCTGGATTTCAGTATGCCTCTGGGTCCGGTCACAGCCGACGTGGAAAGGCACCATCTCGAGAAAACCGGTCGTGGGAGGCAATCAGCCTGGCGACCTGAGTTCTTCATATAAGACGACATGCGCTTGAAATCCCCCGTCTCAAAACCCAACACATGCCACCTTTGAAATAACTTTGAACTGTAGCAGGCTTTTCTGATATTAATCCAGCCTTTCAATTTTTGACCTACTCGTCTCCTTCTCCCTCGCCTGTCCCAGCTCTTCACTCAACTACACCGGAAGGAGAAGCCGCGCAAGACAGGCATATTTGAGTCAATTTTTGCGACCTTCATCATTAAAAGAATCAATGCTTCCTCCCGATGCTATTGTGTCAATCGCCATCGGTGTACCTTCTGTACTAGTTGCGTTCCTCGCTCTCTGGGTTGCATTTCTGACACTGGGAGGAACAAGACGGCCTGGGAGACAAGCGCCACTACAACAACCTAGCAACCACTGGGAATCCTTCTCAACCTCGACCTGCTCGGCGTTCCCGCTACCTCGAAAGCCTGACCGGATATACCATGCCTGATCGAGGGGATTCGCTGCTCAGGTGCGGTCGAATGTAGAGGATGAGCTCCAAGCAGAGCGTTACGGAATTTGGATTCGCAGTAAGTCAACAAGAGAACGGGCATCTGAAGTCACTGGATTTTGTAAATGCAAGCCTTATCGGCAACCAATTGTTCCCTTGCTAGCCTCCTTTCGAATCAAGCGCTATTCATGACTAACGTAATACAGGTGTTGTGCGGGCTGGATTCTACATTTTCTGGATGTGTGAACTAGTGAAATGGGTAGAAATTTGAGCCCTTTTCTACCGTCTTATGGTGTGATGAGTTGACTATTATATCAAAAACGCATCTTCAATGCTGCCCAAAATTCATCCAATAGACAGATTATTTGCCATGCTCAAGTGAAGAAACCAAGGAAGGCGATTCCATCCAAAAGCATGCGTGTAGGTTCTCCTTAGGACAGTGGTTCTTTTTAGCCGGGGGTGGGGGGGGGGGCGACTCTTCTTAGCAACCAGCCTTGAAACCTCGCGGCTGTTGGTGCATGGATATTTGAATGCTTCAATCTTCATGCCTATAACTTATGACCACTTCGGAATAGATAGACGATTTTTCCTCTGGATTTCGGATGAATTCTAATTGTACTCCAATGCTGTAGGGTCTTCAGGCGTGTTATACGCACGGGCCAAGACGACCTCAAGCATGGACCGGGGTAGCTCGATCCTTGCATGAGGTTAATCGATTCATTCCATCATCGTAAGACAGAAATCCATCCTTTCCCCGTCCGTCACCACACTTGTCCGAGACGACATGGACATACTCCTCCGACGGTCGGCGTCCAATTATCTCTGCCGACGCTGCTCTCGGCAGATTGGCAAATCACTGAGGCGCTCCTACGCGAGCAGTTCCGCGCAGCCAGACATCTATGATGTCGTGTGCGTGGGAGGTGGTCCTGCGGGCCTGAGTCTGCTCACTGCCCTGCGTAAGCTTTCTACTACAACAGACGCGCTTTCGAAGTACAATTGCTGATGATTTTCCACTACAGGAGCGAATCCCGTCACATCCGGCCTCCGAGTCGCCCTCATTGAGGCCCAGGACCTCTCAAAAACCCGGCAGTGGAAGCTCCCTCCAGATCGCTACTCGAACCGCTGCAGCTCCTTGACACCGACGTCCGCCGACTTCTTCGAACGCATCGGGGCATGGAAGCACTTCAAGCAGGAGAGGATACAGCCGTACCACGAAATGCAGGTTTGGGACGGCGTGTCGGATGCGCGCATCGAGTTCGATTGGGGCGGCGGCCCCGGCCAGACCATCGCCTACATGACCGAGAACCTCAACATAACGTCCGGCCTCCTCGGCCGACTTGATGAGCTGGGTGGCGTATCGGTGTTCGATAATGCGAGAGTAGAGGACATCGCGTTCGGCGAGGACAAGGACGGGCTGAACTTGTCCGAGTGGCCAGTCATCCAGCTGGCGAACGGTCAGCGGCTTTGGGCGAGGCTCTTGGTTGGCGCAGATGGTGCCAACAGCCCCGTGCGATCATTCGCGGGCATCGAGGCACGTGGCTGGGACTACGGACGACACGGTGTTGTTGCGACGCTGCAGCTCGAGGGACAAGGCTGGGGCGGCGAGAACACCAAAATTGCGTACCAACGATTCCTGCCCACAGGCCCAGTTGCCATGCTGCCCATGCCCGGGAACTACTCAACACTGGTGTGGTCGACTACTCCGGAACGCGCCTCAAGGCTGAAGAGCTTGTCTGCGACTGACTTCGCTGCCACGGTCAACGCCGCCTTTCGCTTGAGCCCTATAGATCTGGACTTCCTCCACAGCCAAGGCTCAGGGCAAGCAGACGAGGTCTCCTGGCGTTTGCAACACACCTCCTTCGAACCCAAAGCCATACCGCAGTCTGTGGTCGGAGTTCAGGAAGGCACAGTAGCATCTTTCCCTCTCAAATTACGCCACGCCGACACATACATCGGCGAGCGGGTCGCCCTTGTCGGCGATGCCGCCCACACCATCCACCCACTAGCCGGTCAGGGTCTCAACCAGGGGCAGGGAGACATTCAGAGCTTGGCCAAGACCATCGAATATGCTGTCAGCCACGGGCAAGACATAGGCACCCAGCTGTCCCTGGAATCGTACAATGCCGACAGGTACGCTGCCAACCACGTGGTTTTGGGTGTTTGTGACAAGCTCCATAAGCTGTATTCGGTCGGAAGCGGGCCTTTGGTGCCTTTGCGCTCCTTTGGTCTCAGCGCAGTCAACGCCATGAGACCTGTCAAGGACTTCTTCATGAACCAAGCTGCTGGTAACGGATTGAAGTTGTAACGGCTCCAAGCTATTTCTCAAATTGCTTTTGGCCTGAAACTAGTCAAATCACATATCTAGTCACACCCATGTATCAAAATTGAACGCAACGCTCATTCCGACCAAGCATGATTTATTTGCTAATTGTGCAGACGAGCACATGAAGCCACAAATTCCAAAGGCCATTGTACACTGCACAATTTTCACTCCAAAGTGTGACGGCCTACAGATACAGACTGAGTGGTGTTTGTTATGAAGCAGTCAATCTCACCCCCTTCGAGTCAAAAGGTGGCATGGGAAACAGCAAGCCATGGATTGCTATTATATCCCTCAAGCTCGTGTCAAATAACGCGAAGCTCGGCGCGCCAGGCCGGAATAGCCGACTCAAAGTATGGAACATCTGCATCCATGGATGTAGACCAGACTGGTATCCAAAGACCGTCAGTATCCGATTCGTTAAAGCATCTGAAGTTTCAAAAGCACGTTAGAACTTACTTCTGGCCTACACATTGACGGCTTCCAGTTGCAAAAGGTACGAAATGCGCCTTCATGGCTTTCAGCGTGTCGGGATCGACATCAAGCCAGCGCCTGGGCTCAAAGCAAGTCGGGTCAGGAAACATCTCCTCGTGGTTGTGCATCCAGAAGGTGGACATAGAACTAGGTGTCTGTGCAAAGATCAGATCGGACTCTTTGTCCCAGAGGCGCAAGGGAAAAGAGAAACCAAACTGACCCCTTTCGGAATGGTCCAGCCACGGCAGTCGATGTCGTCTTCTGGAAATATTCGTGGAGTCCGATTCATACAACCGATGGCCATCCTAATATGTCCTTCTGTCAGCGTCCACGTTCCCCACCGAACCATCAAATCATCGAGCACACCTGAATCCTTCTGCGATGACCGCGCTGAAATACGGCGCCTTCTTCAGGTTAAGCCAGGAAGGCCCAGCTAGTCCGCCGTTCAGGCTGGCCCGAGACCAAGACTCCTCCAGCTCGTTCCGAAGCAGCGTGGCTTTTTCAGGCTCAAGACGCAGATGTTTAATGATTGTCCCAAGGGTGTGTGACACGTTGTGCGCACCACCCTGCTGGATAAACTGTGCTAGGCGGGCGAAGCCGCCATTGCCGCCGAGCTCCTTGTCGACGAGGTCGCTGTGCACGAGGTGGTCAGGGACAGTCAGTGGTCTCATCGCGTGTCTTCGATTCGTCTGAGGGACGCTTCCGGATCAGCATCACCTTTCCGCGTGCCTTTTCGTCCCATATCGTCCAGTCTGTCACATAGGCGACCAGGCGTCGCAGTAGAGGCCTCGCGACAACGCTGACATAACCTGACCATCCAGGGCATATGCTTGAAAAGTGTAATGCTCATAGTGCCCATTTTCAGTGTACGGTACCATTCCTCGTTGAAATCTGGGGCTCCGGGGTGATCGCTCCGCTCCTCGAATATAGGTAATGGACGAGATAATGTCCGTGGTGAGCGAGCTCAGCGCATTGGTCAGGTGGACCACTTGCCCTGTGCCCTTGTAGGCATTCAACCTGTCACAAAATCTTTCAGTGCGCGCAGTCACACGCGGTTCGATGCGCATAATGCTTGTGCGGGCAAACAGTCTGTCGAGAGGTGCTCTCAGGCGCCGGTGGGCATCGGGGGTCGTCGAAATCGCAGTTATATCTGCGCGATTGCGGTTAATTTGACGGCTATGGCGCAAGATTTGAAAGACTTCACATAACCTCAAAACCAGTGTCGATGCTGAACCTGCGGTAGGCATCTGTCTTCCGAACTGCGCCGGTCACGAAGATTTTGCTGTACATAGAAGAATCCATGACATGGATTTCCTCAGGTGTTACACGAACCACCGGGCCTAATGGAATCAGTGTTGGCGTACAGAATTCTTTCTGCCATCGTTAAGGAAGGCAAAATTTCGACTCACCATATTTCTCGTGCATTTCTCAGATCACCTCAAAGTACTTGCCGACCCGGATGAAGTTGTGCTAGAACTCGTACCAGTGCGTGGCTTTAGCAAGGAAGGGGCCAGGGAATGCTGCCAGAGGGCTCAGGTACACGCGATAGAAGACCAGTGAGATTGCATAAGCGACAATAGATGTGATTAAAAGCATAATAAGGTTAGTACATATCGCTATTGGTTGGGCTTGGGGCCCAGGGGTGTATATACGCAAAAGCAGAAAGCAGTAGGTAGAAATAATTCGATTAACTTAGTTATAATTAGGTTAAAGCTATTATTAAAAGAGTAATAACTATAAGCTAGTTTAAAAAAAGTATTTTAGCCGGACTATTTATCGGGCTAAAAGGCTATAGCTAATTAATTAGCTATACTTATTATAGCTAATTACTATTATTTTTATATTAATAATCTTTTAATTTAGCTATTATTATACTATTATTAAAGATTTTAAAAAAATACTTTTTTTTTAAATTAATAAAATAAATTATATACCTATAATAATTAAATATTTATTTAAATTATTATAATTAATATAGCCCTTTACTTAAATTATTAACTTATTAATATTAATTAAATATTTTAATATTTTATTTAATAATACCTTTATTATAATATTAATATAATTATTATTTCTATTAATTTATTATA
>JALPVH010000123.1:0-156399 GCA_023242295.1 Diaporthe ilicicola | reverse complement strand
ATTATAAATAAATTTAATTATTAAAAACTTTATTATTATTATTAATAATAATAATAAAATATTTAAAAATAAGATTATTATTTATATTAATTAAATATATAAAAAATATTATTAATTTATATAATTTATATTATATTAAACATTTATTTAAATATACTTATAATATAATAATTAGTAACAATAACGGTAAAGCTAAAATAATAATATATATATATTAATTTAAATAGTGGGCGTTATATATATATTAAGGCTATTATATATCTATATACCCCTTTAATTTTATATATATAAATCTTTATTTTCTTTATTATAGCAGCTGCGCGATCTCTTTAAAAAACCTTATAAGCTCTTTAAGCTCCTTATTTTATTGCCCGCTTATTATAGTAATATATATATCTATTAGGGATAATTAAAGCTAATTATTATAACTCTTACTATTTTCTTTATTACTAGCTTTTAAAAAGGCGTATTTTATCCCCCCTCTTTAATATTAAATAGTAGCTATTTAGCCTAAAAATATATTAGATATAGCAATACTTATATACTTATTACCGTTTAAGAAGGAATAATTAAGTATAACCTTTTGCGCTAGCACTGCGGCTAGGTGGAATATATTATCTATACGGGTGTAGTAATGCTAGTTAATAGGAGATGCGACGGCCAACTCGAGAAGTAAGTAATGTGTGGGTATAGACGCAATAACGCGAGTGCGGTATAAACGTATAATTTGGTTGGCCGTCAGAAATATGGGCTCTATCTTGTTGATGGTCGCTCATGTACTCAGCTGAACCGGATGTCCGCAAGTTAAGGCCGAGTCTGAGTAGAGATGCGGTGAAAACGTGACGAGTTCATGTGTTCGTTACCTGATTTGGAGTGCAGGATCTGGGTGGCGCTCTATTCCATTTTACTGCGGATCTCCCCCCCCCCCCTTACGTACAGTTGGTGGTCTGTGTGCGCATTAGGGCGATATGATCCCTAGAAGCAGGTGCTATGCAGCAACAAGTACATGGTTATTATATAGGAACCTCGATGGAGAGACAGAATCGGGTTGGTTTCTAGCTTACAGAGTGGGCGTAGCCCAGTCTGCACTCAGCTATTGAATAGCTAGGTACGTATGCGGTCTGGAACTGTCTGCGGAGGCGGCAGAATCCGAAGTGAATGCCACATATTATCTCGAAAACAGAGATTTGTACAGAAATCGGAGGGGGAGGGTACACAAAGACCCTCCCCCCCACTGACTCAGCCACCCGAGACCGCTGCAGCCAATCAGAGCCCGCTATTCAACCTCACCCCCTCACCCCTACACAGCCACCATCACCACCAGACTTGATTCAGTCACCCCCTATTAACAGCACCTTGAATTAATCAATTACTGACCGGAATTAATTGATTCAGCCTCAATTCCCATATTTAATCGCTCAGATCTCGCTTTCTTAATACTATAGCAATAGCAGAGGTACCAGATTACTCCGGTCTTGAGGCGCGCCGCGCAATAGCAAGCCGACTGTTATAAATAGAACGCAAATATTACTACTTATGGCAGCATTGCCAAGTAAACAGCTATCCGTCGGGGCCAGCAGCCGGCGAGGGGAATTACAAAGTAAGCAAGCCGACAGTAGGAGCGAGCACTCGCATCAGGCATCCAAAACCCACTAGCCCGACATCCTCGGCGGCTTCACACTCAAACACGCAACCAGCAGCTAAAAAGCAGCATACAGGGACTACAGGAAGTATCAACCAATTGCCACGGGTAGATCTGGCTATAAAGGACATCGTTAGTAACAACGACATCGAGAAGGAGATTCTAAACAAGGTTGTGGTCTGTACCCACTAAGTACCACTAAACACCTATTAAACCACCGTAGATTTAAGTGGTTAGGTGCTGTAGCGAGTGTAGCGATAGTACGGTGTAATCGTAGGCTTACATGTATCTGTGTGCCCTCCGATTTCTTCTGTGAAAATCTCCGTTTTCTATTTTAAAGACTTCCAGCTCTTCAGAAATGCTCACTTGCCTCGTCTTGAGTCACGGACGGACGGACGGACGGGTAGCATACCCACTCCGCTATGTGGGTGGGTGGGTGGATTCTTTTGCTTGGCATATGTGCTCTTTTTCCGTGCCTATGTGCCCGATATTGTCCCGTCTCCGAAGACATTCTCATGCTTGCGGACTTTCTCAGCACCGCATCTTCCCGCGCCTCCAGGTCAGCCTGCCAGTCAATAGGGGCTGGATGTCAAGTTCAGTCGGGTTCGGACCTAGTATTACTACACACCCTAGCTATTTCTGTGATAATGGAAATTGCAAAGCCATTTAGTCCCAATTTTTCCATTTATTTCTCTCAAACATACTTCCGTCGATCCCGAGGAGAGAGTCGGGGCCGAGGTCGTTAAGGATAATAAATATAGTCATATTCCCACGATATATCGTATCACAAGACAAACCACCCATCACTGCCATCTCATATCTATCTTTACACTCACTTATCGGACAATCTGCAACAGTAACCATGCTCACTTCCTCTCTTTTCCAGTCCCTTGCTCATGCAGGACTGGCTGTTGCTCGACAGAGCCCGACCGAACGTGGTTGCGACGCCTTACGCGCGCAGTATCCACTTTCCACCATTTTCCCTGGCACCCCCAGATATGATTTCGAGAATACATGTAAGAATATGCATCACTCCTTCACGCACCGGCGAATACCCTGACAGATTGACTAGACTCCTGGACTTCTACTGCATGGCTCGGGCCGGCTTGTGTCTTTGCCCCGACCTCTGCCGAAGACGTCTCGGCTGCTGTGAAGCTTTTCACCAAGACTGGAGTGCCTTTTGCAGTCCGGGCTGGTGGAGGCATGACAGTCGATAATGCGGCGAACATCGGACCAGAAGGCATTTTGATTTCCAGCACGAACATGACCACAATGGAGATCAGTGATGATAATAGTGTCGCGTCTGTGGGTCCGGGAATCCGATGGCCGCAGTTCTATGCCTATCTCGACAACTTCAACCGCACCGTCGACGGAATTCGGCTCGGCAATGTTGGCGTCGTAGGCTTGCTACTGGGAGGCGGAATCGGGTTCTTCTCCTATGAACAGGGCTCCGTCTCAACTGAGGTCCAGGCTTTTCAGGTATGATGTCTTCGCTCCAAACCACAAAAAGGTCTGATAGCTAAGCAATTACAGTGCGTGCTTGCAGATGGAACCATCACCGAGGCTAGTCTCACTGAAAATTCTGACCTTTTCTGGGCACTGCGCGGAGGAGGCAACAACTTCTGCATCGTCACGCGGGCCGACCTCCGCACCATCGACGTTTCGGCTGTGGATATTGGCTCCGTTTCTTACGGCACCGACAGCCAGAAACCATACCTGAAAAGCCTGGTAGATTTCGCTCAAAACGCTGATATTGACCCGAAGGCTGCGGTGGAGGGCCAAATTCGCTGGAGTCCGTCGACCAACATACAAAAGACCTATGATTCGTTCATTTTCCACAGTGGAGAAGGGCAGCTTCAGCTTGGCCCCCAGAATTTTAGTGCCCCTGGTCTGCAGAACATGACCGCACCAGTGCTTCCAGTGACTGGGGGAGAGGTCGTTCGTCAAACGATGGGCCAATGGTCGAACGCGGTCGACTACGCTTCCGACGCCGGAAAGAGGCAGCTGTGGCACTCCGTTTCCATTCCGGCGGACGCTGACGTCTTCAATATCTTTGTCGACTCGTACTTCAACGGTATCGCCGAGCTAGCCAACGTTCCCGGCTTCTTCACAGCTCTTGCTATCATGCCCATCACTCGTCGTCTCCTTCAGAAGAGCGAAGAAAACGGCGGAAGCGCCATCATTACACCTGGTCAGAATGAGCCGCAGATGTGGTTGGTGGAGAGCGCATCCTGGCCCAATGCCTCGGATGATCAGGTCGTCTTCGATGCACACAAGAAGGCGAACGAAGACATTAAGGCGAATATCCGCGCCGCCGGTTCCGACATCCTTCCCTTTGTTTTCCTCAGCGCGGCGCAGAAGACACAAACCAGCGACGTTTTCCCTAGCTACGGTCAGGAGAACTGGCAGAAGCTTAAGGAAATCAGGGCGAAGTATGATCCCAACTTCGTCTTCACGAAATTAGTGCCCGGGGGTGCGAAGGTTGAGGTGCAGTAACCGAGCGGATGGCTCAATTCCAGACATTCGGACACGCTCTTTCATAGGACGTTTTCTCTTATCGAGTCAACAAAGGTATAGGACTGCGCCAGTTAGTATTAGCTAGAAATAGCCCTGAGCTCCGCAATCCAGCATCTTTTTATATATCTTTCGAGCACTTTGAATCTTAAGGGTCAAGCAGCTTTCATCTACTCAAACTTGGAAGCAGCTTGTACACTTCATGTTCGTCTATCATACCGATTATAAGTTTGACACTATATAGCAGCCGCTCACTCAAGCCGTAATTCAGATGAATGTCTAATGTGGCTTGTGATATACTACGATTAGTCTCATTATCAGCTTCTTGGCTGTTTTCGTTGCGCCTGGCATTCTTGTGTAGATTAAGCCGGACACATGCACTGGAAGATGCCAGGGACGGATCTAAATTTTGAATATCACAAAAGACTTGATGCAAACAATCTGAGCTCGAGTTCAGTTCAGGAAAAGACTGGAGACAGTGTTATTGATACTAGGTCGTCAGCCGACGAGAGGAGACGAGACGACAAGGCGGATCTGGGAACAGCGGAGCACCTCGACGATAAATAGGTAGTTCATTATAATATAAGACAAGGCTGTACAAGCGTTTCACTTACTTATAACATGATTTACCACACAGTGACACAGATCACCGAGTGACGCACTTTCGGTAAAACTGCTAATTTAACCTTGCAGCTCAACCTATTTGGATTTATAAAATAATAGTCGGGTTTTTATATATAAAACTTAAACTTTTAACCTTTTAAGCTCATTTTTAAATTTAACTAGAAAATAATATATTATATTAATTTATTATATAATTTAACTTTTTTAAACTTCGCTTTATAACTTAAGTTTTAATAATTTATATATAGGTTTTTAGCTTATTAAAATTATTATTAACTATTTATTTATTTAAGCATCCTAAGCTATAAAAGAAAAGTTATATTTTTATATAAAGAAATACTTTTTAAATAGTTTTATAAAACTATAATTCTACTATTTATTAGCTATAAATAATTTAAGACTTAAATAAAGATTTAACTTTTAATTTTATTACGCTAATATTAGCTAGCGGAAATTTTTAGGTCTTATTAAGCCACTTATATAACTTCGGTACTTATATATAAAAACAAATAACTTCTTTATTTAGCAGAGCGTATTGTAACCCGAGCTTGCGAGGGGCGCGGTATATAAAGTATTCTTATTATAATTTAAATTACTAAAGTTATCTCTGCCTAAATTAATTAATTCTAAATCCTAATACCTCGATTAGCTAAAGCAGATATACCTCTAAAAGTATTTAGCCGAGGGTTATATAATATTAAGGTTAAAAAAAGGAAGAAAGAAGGTCGAGATTATTATAGCTACCGCTAGCCGTAAGCTTAATACCGTAGGTAAAAGGGGTCTTAAGGGGTCTCCCCTTAAATATTACAATAAATATATTAAAGATTTATATAGTTACGCCCTAAATTAAGCCCCCCCCCCCCTCTCCTTAAAGCGATATATGCCGATAAGCCTTATAAGCTTCGGGTTATAATATACTCCGCTAATTCCTTAAGCGTTCCGGGGGGGTTAGGGCTAGCAATTATATTTAAAAGATTAGGGCTAGCAATAAAATTTAAAAGATTAGGGCTAGCAATAAATATATATAACTATTTGGCGTATTCCCTAAAGGGCCGTAATATGCTAAATTGAGTGGAACGTTTATATATATTTTATTTATCTTAATAGAAGTTGTTTTCTCATCCGATCTATCAGTTAAGTGTAGTTATTTAAATCATCTCCACGTCTTACCAGATAGGAACCGTCAAGGGTGATGACCCAAATGTCACAAAGGCCTACGATTATCGGACCGGCGAAGCCTTTGCGGCATACCTCATTCCCCACTTTAGACCCAACTTCGATATCCTCGACGTCGGCTGCGGGCCAGGCCGTATCACGAGGGACCTAGCAGTTCTCTGCCCGCAAGGAAACACTCTAGGTGTCGACGTGTCCCCTAGTGTCATCTCTCAGGCCGAGTCAAAGTACTCATCCCAGGTGCGGCGGAAGACTTGTTTCAGTTTGCCGATAGCAGCTTCGATGTCGTACACGCGCTCATATGCTTCCTCCACGTTCACAGCCCAGCGGCTGTGTTCAAGGAATTCCTTCACGTCTGGAAACCCGGGGGAATCGTGACGACGCGAGACCCGGCCGCCGAGTGGTCACTCAAGGATGTCAAACCGGACCTTCCTGTTGTTCGCCAGGTGTGGCCGATTTGTTTCAAATGGCGGATTGCAATGGGATCGACACCTGATGCGAGCAAGTACAAGTTGGACTGGGCGAAGGAGGCAGGTCTCGGAGAGGAAGATTTCGTTGTGACTCAATCCTGGTGCTACCAAAGGACCCTGGTAAGCTTGATGGCTAAGCCACACAGAGGGCTGCTGGTCGAGAGAGGGCCCGTCACTCAAGAGGAAGCGGAGAGGTCCTGCAGAGAATGGGAAGAGTGGGAGACTACTGACGAGCATTGCTTTTATATCAAATCCACTGAAGTCTTGTGTTTTAAAAAAGAATGAATGATGCAATGACAGTCCAGCAATTGTTTCGTACTTCAAGTTTGGGTGCTCGCATAATTTAACACCAAATCCAACCCAGGAAGCCTGCCTGAACTTAATGACGATACTCAATTCCCATTGAAACAGAAACAGCAATCAAATCAGGTGAGGTATTATAAAACCCGAGGGATACTGCCTGTGTTTGAAACCATATCACAGCATCACACAGCATCATTTTGTTGGATCCCTTTCTTTTGTCCTCTATGCGCAAACCGATGTGGCCGGCACCCATGAGCGAGTCACGGATGGAAGTAATCCGCTCAGTTGCATTGGCTGGGACTACAATCGACAAATGTAAAGGCTCACGAAATACATATGATTTTACATCGTGGTAATTGAAAGATAGCCTTGTGGCAGTACACGGAAGGGATTAACTATTGCCAGTGAAGCAGGTTTGGTCAACCAGTTAGATTATAGCGTGAAGACTCCTAGTTAATTCACATCATGTATACGTGTGAAAACGGTGACAGCCCCTAATTGTTTCAGAATCATGTTGGGTCATTCTACGTAGGATAGACACCATCCTTTCGGATCATCCCACTCATAACAAATTCTGACATCTATTGAATGTGTGTGAATCACCAGGAGTGACTGGGCCGTTTTGATGAACACACAACGAACGGTATCGGTATCTTGGCAAGCAGTCAGGGTACCATGAGCCATCACTGTTTGCCTTGCAAGGATGACACACGAGGAGCAGTGAATCACAGATACATTGCATCTTGCAACACACACCATGATTGGAAACGATATAATAGCCCGGCCGGCTATCACAACTTTTGAATTGTTTCTTTCCGACACTGCAACGAATCCATCGCTTCACTTATCCACATCACAACCTCTATCAAAGTCACCGAGACGGAAAAAAATTAAAAATTATCAGCAATGTGTTTCTGTGATCGAGACAACGATCAAGAGGCGGTTCGCTTGAGGGCAGCACGGCAAGCGGAGCGTGTAGCACAACGAGCAAGGAGAGACGAGGCAGCACAGACGGACATAGACAGATCTGTAAGAGAAGCTGAAGCTGCTCACAATGGCCAATATTATGGGGGATATGCGTGAACAGCCCACGGTCGGAGAATTTAGTTTCGATGCTGCCGACAAAAGGCACGAGGCCCGCCGCTGAAATAGATCTTTCGCTGCATCGTACGCATAGGGTGACTGTCAAACTTCTGAAACTTTTCAGATCATCCACATCGCCGAGTGAAAGATATGCGAACTGGAGTTCACTGAATGTGCCGTCTCCAGAGCGTCTGCGTACCACATGTGTAATTAGATGCGAATTATATGATCAAGGCTGAGACGGTGCACGTGAGATGCCACACCAAGACGTGATACGGACAAGTCTGTCATCGAAAGAACATTCGAGTATGGAGTCTACTGCAATTTTCTTTTCAATTCGTGGATCTTGCCCATCTGGCAACTACCTGGCTCGGTTCAATAAATAGACGGCTCGCTCCAAAACACCATAAAAACTGATTAGGCCTTGCAAAATGCGGAATTAGCAAAGATGGAAAGTTGACGAGAACCATGGTATCATTGCTTGCCGACTTCGCCGAGTGCTATGCATATAGTTGGCGTCGAACAAATAAATCCAGAGACTCCAAGATCTGATTTCTCGCCGCAATACACGTGAAGCTGGCTGACACTTGAGAAGCAATTCAGTTGCCCTGGGAGATAAACACCAACTGGACGCTCATGAACCTGTCCCAGAGTCAGCAAAACTTTCCATCGAGACTGAATACCAAATCAAAACCCATCGCAACTTACGCCGCAGTCGCCGCAAAGACCTCGATCCGCCGCGTCTTGGTCAGCGCACTCAGCACCAGGCAGAAGCCCAGCGAGAACGCGCATACGAGGCCGATCCTGATGTTTTGATCCTTGACAGCGTAGAGCGTGACAACCGCCGCCATCGGAACCACGATGGACGACACCGCGCCAACGACCCGGTTGGCCGCTGAGTACGTCTGCTTCGAGTACTGGTAGACGCGGTCGTCCACGATGGCGAGGTCGCCGCCGAGGCCGCTCTCGATGTCCTCCTGCTTGATGAGTTTCTGTGGAGCGGAGTGCAGCTGCGTCAGCCTACAGTCCCGCAGGTGGGATTTGTGTGTAAAGCAACAAGAAGCGACCAAGGAGGGCAGCTTGGCACGGCGTTCTGGCACGGACTCACCATCTTGCACCCGCCAACAGCCGTCAGCAGCTTCAGCGTCGACCTGGCGCCGAAGCGCTCCAGGACGTCGTTCTCCTCGGCGGCGGCCTCGAGCAGCACCAGGTCGTCGAGGAACTTCTCCGTGTACACCTCGGGCTCCATGCCGAGCAGCTCGGGTGAGAAGAAGGCGAACGTGCCGTCGCTGACGTCGTCGGTGCCGACGATCCGGGCCAGCACGCTCCGCTGGTTGTTTGTCGGGCGGGCCATCCCCGCAACGGCAGAGTGTTTCTGCAGTGCGTCCTCTTCATGTTGGATACGGCTGTCAGCATATCCTTGTTTAGGTGACAACCCATAAAGTCCGTCTGTCTGGGTGCGAAGCCCCCTCATCCCTTGCCGAGCACAACAGCGGCGTACTTACGGTACTCGTACAGCCTCTCCCGCATCTTCATCCAGATCTTCCACCGCTTTCCCTCGGTCCTCAGCCCGCTCGTCGCGAGCAGCCTCCAGTGGTAGTCCCAGTCGCTCCGCTCGTCGTCGGCCGGGCACCGCGCGTCCGCCGCCGTCTCGCGGTCGAGCTCGAGCTTGAGCTGGTACAGTTCCGCCTGGAGATACAGCAGGTTCAGTGTCGACAGGTCCTTATACCGTCGCATCATCCCGTGGTGCGTCTTGTTCATGAACTCGGCGAGGTGGGCGTAGCCGCGCGTCGCCTGGGGCTTCTCGGAGTCGTGCTTCGGGGTCGAGGCCGAGGACGAGGTCGGGGCTGGGGCTGGGGCTTCGTCCTCTTTTATGCTTGACGCGCCCTGCGACTTCTCGGGCTTGACGTCTTGTTTCATTTTCAGTTTATCCTCGAGTGAGATGAGCTTCATTCATAGGATACGTCTTCGTGAGCAAAGCTTGGTTTAGCTGAGAGGAGGCTCGAGAGAACAAGGGGAGGCCTTGTGAGACCACAGGGAAAACCAAGTCCGCATTTATATAAAAAGAACAGGAGCGCATCACTCGACAACCACACGCGAGCACTTGTTCCACTTGAACACAAGTAAATGTTTGTCACGTATCCGCCCACGTCACTGCCAGTACAGCTGCCCCCCTAGCCCCGTACCACCTCTAGAAAAGCATGTACCCGTTCACAACGTGACTTGGACAAGGACCCATTGGCTCAAGTGCTCTGGAACTTGAGGCTCCTGGAAACACGAAAGTCGAGTTCCAAGCTTGTTTCTGCACCGGTCGAGGCATTTTGTTTGTACCCTGGGGACAGTCTGAACCCAGGTTGAGTCTGATACAAAACATAGCAACAACGCGCACCTCAGTTGCCGAGGTGGTTGCCTTCTGTCCCAGGAATGTCATCACTACCGGTTGTAAGCGACACTGTCATCAGGGCTCGAAATCATCCAGTAGAGACCGCGTGACAGAAATTCACAAGCTTCAACAAGGGACACATGCTTTGCAAGGTAAATAGAAACCGGCGTTGACCTCGCTATGATTGTTCCATGAGAGGCTTCTAGAAATATGGTCCATACGTGCCCGAAAGTGCCGTTCCTGATGATTTTCTGTTCCTCGCCATGCAGCCTCATTCAGGGTATTTGATTTACAGAAGCTTGTAAAATAGAAGAAGAAAAAGAAAAAGTCAGTTGCCATGAGGTAGGACCTTCTTTGGGTTCTTGTTCCCTGTGAGTCCCAAGTAACCAAGGCCCGAGATGCATGTCCCGATGCCAGTGCAGGGCTGCGGGTGCTATGGCGAGAATTTGTGAGTGATTGAGGCCAAGAGTATCGATGCTGGCGTTTCTCGGCGGTCATTTGATCGTGTCCATCGCGTCGTTACTCATCTGCATAATCCAGCATCTTTCCAGCTCTCCGTCAGAGTCCAAAATTATCTAAAAGAAGGACTTTTTGAACTGGAGGTTCAGGCTGCGTCGAAGTTTCCTGGTAGTACAATGCGCACCTCCACGGGTGACGAAAGACAGGTTTACCGACATGCTTGTATGAGTGATTAGAGCCCCAAACAGCAGCCAGGATGGAATATGGATTCGCCTATCGTAGCTAGCAGCCGCATCATAGGCATGATACTATCACTGAGTAATGCTGTTTGCGGTGGTCAGTCGAGTGTAGGCCACATCGGCTGGCAAGGAACTGAATTCGTTTTGTGATCAGGCCAGTTCCAAAAGGACAAGTCCAATATCAACGTCGTGGTCCTCGGCGTCTTTAGGAGTGTTCGTGTCGGAAGAGGCACTGATGAACGGCATCTTAAGTCGTCGTCGTCGTCTGCTGATCTGTGGGAACTGTCTTGCCCAGTTCCGCCCTCTGGGCCATAGCGGCCTGCTTCTTCTTCTCGATCTCAGCGTAGACCTTCGCCTCCAGTGCTTCGAGTGCATTTGGGCCGTCCGTGCCGTTTTGGGCGGAATAATTCCCGCCGTTCGTGTTTTCGCCGTTCGCACCTCCAGCGGCAGCTTTCTCCTGGGCCTCTCGCTCCTGTCGAAGTAGGCCCTCAAGAGCAGTGCCCTCCGTCGACATTCCCTGCTCCTCCATCATAACGGCGAGGCGTTGTGCGCGACCTTCTTTCTTTCGCGGTACAGGTGCTATGACACTATTAGCGACCCCTTTGTGGGAATTATCACGTGAGGGAGTTATCGCTTACCTCTGCCATTTTCCTGGACATAAAACTGCCTCAGCAGATTAACGGCCTCATCGCGGTTCCAACCACCTTCAGCATGAAATCCCCTCTCCACGTTTCCACCATGGCCCATAGTCATGTTGGAGACGGGTCTGGGCGGCTCGGTGTAGGTGGGCTTGTCGGGCTGCTTGTTCTCGCCCCCGGCAGCCGGGCCCTCCTGAGACCCGTTGGGCGAGATCGAGGCAGCAGCGGAAGCAGCATAGTGAGGCAGAGGTGGTCGAGAAGGCAGTTGATTGGCAACAGGCCGATGAACCGGGGTTGCTGGGATGCTGACAGAATGTGCGGGGTCGGAGTTCTTGTGAATACAGAAAACACCGCCAGTTCCGCCGAATTTGTCGTTGACGGCGCCAAAGTAGACCTTGTTGATGCCGTACTGGCGGAGCATCGACGCGCACATGACACAGGGCTCGACGGTAACGTACAGGATACATTCCTGTACCAATGTTCGGTCGACGATAGGAGCAGGGTGGAGCTTCTGGCCGTAGGGGAAGATGTGACCGTGCTCAGGGTCGACATCTCCCCACTCTTGATCTGTGTAGGTTCTCGCGGGTGGAGGCTTGTTCGATTGTTGCTGGCTGCCCTGCTTCTTCTTCTTTCCCTTAGACTTCTTCGTTTTGCCCTGCTCTAACTCAGCCTCCTGCTTTGCCTGAGCGTCAGGAGTGAAAGACAAGAGGGCGGTCAGGGCCATCAGCTCCGCGTGTCGAGTACCGTTTCGAGTGACGTTGGTTGCGTTCATTCCTCTGGCGATGACCCTTCCGTTGTGGACGAGAACACAGCCGACAGGGGTCTCATTGGTCTTCAGGGCCAGGCGGGCCTGCCATCATTAGCATTCAGCATGATATCATCATTGATCGATGGCAGTAGAGTGCGGATACACAATTGTGGCAAGAACGGTAGAGTTGAGAAAGGGAATATGCTCGAGGGGGAAGTATGGTGGGATTGCTCCAACAAGACATAGTCAACACGGGTAACAGATGATGTAAGCTGGTGTTCAGTCTTGAAACGCGGGAGAAGGAGTGTGTGAAACATTGTTGAGGTGGAACAATGTGATGTGTGGCAAAGGAAGCTTGCCATTTCCTCCAGGGGGGGAGATGCAGAATCAATCAGACAAAGGGAGGTCATGGGCGAGATCGCTGTTCGAAGACAAGCAGTGGGAGAAAAGCAACGCGAGACATACCATATCCAGTGCCTGCTCCATGAAGCCATGATGAACTGCTCGCTCCGCGGCAACGGCTGGGTCCTCAGGATCCTCCTCATCCTCGACGGCCTGAACGGTGGGTGCCAGATCGACCTGATCGTGGAGGTTCTCCTCAGCCTCTTCCTTACCGACCACATGATGCTTCGAGTTGTTGTGGTTGACGCCGTTAGTGGCGTCTTCGAGGGCTGCCTTAGCTGCGACTCCATTCGTGGGCGCGTCCTTCTGCTTGACAGGCCGAGATGCATTCACCGCTGGGCCGATCTGGGGCAGGGCGGGCTTGGTAGGTGGCCGTCCATTGCCATTGACGACTTTGGGGCCGTACGCGTGCTGAGGCCTGCCGGTGGTCGAGTGTCGCTGCATGCTTTCTGGACTGTTGTCGCCTTCGAGGTCGCCGTCTTGGCCGTGGGAAATGGATCGGGAGGGGTCGGTGTCGTGGCCGTTTTTGTGGCCGTTGTCGGTGTCGCCGAGGGTGTTGTCTCTGTCGCGGTTTTGATTGTTGTGCTGTCGAGGTTTGCGGGTAAAGATGGCTGACAGCAGAAAGCCATAGATGGGTTGAAAGATGCCGACGACAAAGGCAACCACAGCATCCAGAAACCTCGACGCCTTTCCACCTGGGCCATCCGACGAGGTGAAGTCCCCACTAGCTACCATCTTTGCAGGCTTTTATGCAACAGGCACACCAAACGGGCAGCCACTAAGCTGCTGCTGCTGCAACTCCCAATGCTCCTTCTCTCTCTTGCCTTCTATCCAGTCTGGTCTGTCTCTCTCTGTCTCTGCCTTCACTTTCCAATGCCAAAACACCAGTTAGGCGCCAAGCGGGCGCTGCCCAGGAGAGACCGCCCCTGCACTGCTTCCACCTCTGCTTAGAGGCGTCTCCTTCAATACCTCGATCTCAACCAAGGCCCACGCCCTGCTCCTTCTAGCTCTCACACACTCGCGGCCACGCTGCCCTTCTCAAATCTCAGAATAAGACTTTCAAACACAGGTAAAAATGGGCATGTGAGCTCTCATTGTGGTAATAAGGTCAAAAGAAAGCATAGTAGTCTTGTAGAAGATGTTCATGAGGAATATCACAAGTGTGACGATAAAGAGGAGATCCGGTTTGCAGGGTGAATCTGAGTCGAATTTTTGAAGCTTTCTTATCGGGGTGATAAGTACTGCTAGCTGCATCTCTGCACGTAGCAGCTGCGCCAGGGCAGCTCAGAAATCGTCCAATTGCATATCTAGCCAAGGCGACATGGGTATATGGGTACGTACATGAGCTGGTGGGGCGTTCCGTCGCCCTCTGGCGAATCAGAAGCGCGTATTGCGAGACAGCAAGCAAACACGCACCTCGGTCGCTGCCGCCAACACACAACTTTGACCTGCGATTGTTTGATGACGATCCAGAGAATGAAGCTGACACGCCAATGGTATGTGATTTTGCTTCAACAACTTTCCGTCACATCAGAGTGGTTGATTGACGGTGGCTGCAGCGTGGGGGAGCTCCCCATCCATCTGCGGGCCAACAAACCCAGGAAACCAGAAACAATCGAGGACCACGCGGTGGGTACGGAACACCACGAGAACCGCCCTCATAAGGCCTGTCAGATACATATGATGCCCACTGCAGCGGTGAAGAAATAATCGTACACCGCTCAGCCTCTCTGAGACATGGCAGGCAGCAGCAACAAATTCCTTCATGCCTAACCCTTACCGCCCACAATCACAGACGCCTTCACCTTGGAGCACTTGTTGTTAACACGCTCAGAGTTGACAGCTAACTGGATTGCAACTGTGGCCTGCTTCATTAAGCACCCAAAGGCTTATTCGTCGGGCACGACTGAACCAGGGCAAGATTGAATGGAAGTGTGAGACAGCCTGATAAGGAGCCGAGTTGAGCATTCGATGCCCTCTGGTGCCTCGACTGGAAGCTGGTCTGAAAGACTCGATCAACACACAGAGTAGTCAAACCGGACCAGAAGACGGCGATGGTCTGTCCTTGTTGATGGACAAGAAAACCGGGCGGCCAGATCTTGGTCAGAAGGGATGTACAGATGCGTCCGGGGTGGTGCGAGGGTTTACCAAGCGATAAGGCAACCGAGGTCTGTCCCACGGATCTAGCGGCACGGCCGGGGCACTTGAGCGGCGCCGAGAAGTCGGCCCCGAATACTGCGAGCAGCGAACTCACCTCCGCGCTCCCTCCCTCTCCCCCTACCCCCACTTTCTAAGCCCGTCGCTTGTCTGCACCCAGACTTGGCACCTCAGGACGTACTGGAGCAAGCGACATCCCGCTCGATACGGCTCGATGCAAAGTTGTGCGAGCTTGTCCTGCATCATCAATGCATTGATTGATGCCGATTGGCGCGCAGCAACAGACCGAGACTGTGGCTACGGCTCATGGTCCCTGAAGCTGAACGAGGCAGTTGCCCAGGCACAGCCAGGCAAGTACATGTAGAAGAAAGAATGCCGGTGGATGGGAGGGTCCTGGACCTGAGGCTCTGCAGTGGATTCAATAGTCCCCAATCTTAAGGTGCAGGAGCAAGAGGAGTCACACTTGGACGCATAGCACACCAAGCATTGATCCCATTGATCCATTGATCCATTGATGGACGGTCAATCCATGGATGTTACAAGCCATCCAGCCATGTGGATTGACTCATTGCTCAGGCAGCCGGCAATTGGTCAATTGGATGGGATCTAGGCCAAAACAAGGACCTGCTGCCATAGTACGGAGGTATGCGCGCATGCCAATTGGAAAGGAAACGCGGTCCCAGAAGACTCGTCAGCAAAGCTTGCAGTAGTGCGGGTTGCAAAGTTGCGGATGAGAGCGGATTGACGGGGACCGGGTCTCACTCATCAAACGATTCTCTCGCCGAAAACCACGGCAGACTGGGGTAAGCCCATCCAATGAGAGGCTGGTCGGCGGACCCACCGTGATCCGTGGCTACATGCGACCGTGGGGGGCCTTGCTAGAGGGATACATATCTTTGCTCCAAAAAAGCGACACTTCACAGGCTTGCACTATCAGAGAGGCATGGGTCCGCATGTAGACGCCATGAAGAAGACGCTATCCCGTTTCGGCTCGCCGAATGACTGAATCCCATCGACTGCTGCGCCTTGTCAAGAGATGGCTTCCCGAGTTTCAAGGCCGCAAAACATATGAAGTTGACTCCCTCCCGAGGCTAGGCATTGCCAACTCGTCCCTTTCTTTCTCCTCAACTAATCGATAGACCACGTCGGAATCAAGACTATCTTCGTGTCTTTACCAAGACTGAAGTGCTCTGGCAGCAGTCAAGAGACCCGCTACCAGAGAGAGAGACTGGGACCCCCACCAATCCTCAGCTCAACTCTTCTGCCTAAACCCAATCTCCGTTATCCCCGGACTGTCAACACCGTTCACGAACATCAAGCAAGTATCGTATCTAATCTAGACTACTGGCAATACAGCCGGACAGAACAATCACGACAGAACCCAAGACTCGAAAAGACCTGCCAAGGTCAACTCACTAGATCAAGCCGGCTGTCAGCGTAACCCATGACTGGTTACCCTACTGAAACCACCAATACAGCCCTGCACCAAAATCTGGACCCCTTTCACCCTTACCGCAGCAGTCATCCTCAGCCTGTAGCAATGGCCGACTCGTCGCGATCCGTCTCGGCCGTCGAGGGTTTCAGCGTGTACCAGCCAGCCCTCGGCTCTCCTCTGCAGTTCCTGCCCGCTGTCGGCACCAAGGAGCTTGACCAGCTCATCGGCGCTTACATTCCCGGCTCCGGATCCGCCCAGGAGAAGCGAGCCACCATCTCCATGGACTTCTTCGAGCACTCCCGCCAGACTGGCGAGAATTTCAGGTACTACGCCGTCGTCACCCCTGGAGCTACCCCTGAGTCCGCGGACAACGTCTCCCCGGTCATGTCCGACCTGAGCTTCTACAGCTCTCCATCGCAGGCGTCCACTCCTGCGGTTGCCCCAGCTGCCAAGAAGCCCCGTGCTGCTTCTCAGAAGCCCGTCAAGACCACCACCACCACGACTGACTTCTCTCACCTCCCCGGCATGAAGATCCTCACTGCCGACGGTCAGGACGTCACCAACACCGTGTCCCGGGGCTGCAAGAGCAAGGAGCAGCGTGACCACGCTCACCTCATGCGCATCCTCAAGGCCTGCGACGCCTGCAAGAAGAAGAAGATCAAGTGCGACCCCAGCCACAAGAAGCGAGCCGCCTCTCAGGTTGAGTCCAAGTCTGAGGCGCCCAAACCGGCCAAGAAGTCAAGGAAGACCTCAACTCCATCTCCCAAGGAGCAGTCCACAGTCTTCACACCCGCTCCAGAATCTTCCTTACAAATAGACGGTCTAGGTCTCGGCAGCGTCGACTTCTCTGCTTCTATGGATGAGCCCTGGGATCAATACCTGACCTTCAACGACGAGCCTATCAACGCCTCCATCCCTCAGGACTTCTACGGCGCCGTTCCAGAAGACTTCGACTTCTTCTTTGGCATGGACAACTCCTTCTCGCCGTCATTGTCGGGCTCTTCTGTCTCTTCTGCCCAGCCACGGACTCCAGTCAGCTCTGGTGTAATTCCTCAGACCAACGACTTCACATTCAACGAGGACGACGCCATGGTATTCCTTCAGAACGCGGACAACAGCCAGGAGCCAACCCTGCCATACCTCCACTCAGCTGGCCAGTTCGGCAGCAACTACGTGGACTTCAACCTCTTCTCTCCTGAAACTAGCTTCATTGATGAGGAGCCACGGTCACTGAAGTCCGCACCTGCGTCACAAGTTCAATCACCAGCCGGCCTCAACGAGCAACTACCATCAAGCACCGGCCTGGCCCGCGATCAGCAGTCGCACTTTGATCAGTCTCAGTCCCAGTTCCGCTCCGCCCTGAGCCCCAGCGTGCCCGAGCAGCGGGTTCCTGATGGCCGACAAGCCGCAGGACACGCTACCGAGCTGATCGGCTCTCTGCCATACCACGCAGACGACGCTGGCCACAACACGGCCCACTCTGCCACGGCTGTGATGAACCTACAAGGCCTCCAGACAGTACACAGTCACATACCACCGGGCAGCCAACAAGGACTAGGCGCAAGCTCATCTGACGGCTCTGGTCTGAGCAGGCAGTCTTCTGTATCCGCTGCCTCGGCATCGGTACTTCCACAGGGAGTTGGTTCACGGGTACTCAGCCAGGACACAACACCAGCCCGCGCTGGCAATGCCCACGTAAGCTCGCAGACAGTTTGTCTATCTGTACGTCGTCCACCACGCCCCTGGCTCACGATCATCATGCTAACATCTGAGAAGGAACTCCAATACCTGGACCCAGGACGCCGCCGTACAGACCTAAGCTCGCAGACAGTTTGTCTATCTGTACGTCGTGCACCACGCCCCTGGCTCACGACCATCATGCTAACATCTGAGAAGGAACTCCAATACCTGGACCCAGGACGCCGCCGTCCAGACCTAACCGACACCGTTCAACCACTGTTGGCATCGCCAGCCACCGTGGGTGCGTCAAGCTCGAGCAGCACCGGCAGCCTAAGCCCACAGTCACAGGGCATCGCAAGCCCGGCGAGCAGCACAAGCCAAGGCGTGCTGCCAGCCGGCCTGTCCGTACTCGGCCACGTACCACAGGGACTAAGGTCGTCAGCCAACGGCAACGTCCAGGTTGGACAAAGCCAGGTCTCACGCGCCCGCACCGTAAGCCCGACGGACCTAGCCGACTCAAGCTCGCCACTGGTAAGCCAGCAACGCGGACTCAGCTCCGCAAACGCCAACGCAGAGCTGCCACTCCAAGGCCTAGTACTAAGCCAAGGACTGCTGCAGAGCCCAGCACCTGCACCCACACCCGCGCGTCTGCCCTCGTCAGGAGACAGTGCGCCACTCTCCTCGCCGGCGCGACAACTGCTGGTGACAAGCAGCCCCTCTTCCCAGGGGCTGTCGTCACAGCTGGCCGCGTCTGGCCTTGTTTCCATGTTGCTGTCATCATTGTTGATGGTGGTGGTGGTGGTCGTGGTGACGACTTTGCAACGACAACAGACACAAAAACAAGCACAAGCCCAAAACATCCTCGCCAATATGCCCAGCATATCGACGGTCTTCCTCGCCCTCCTGTCGACGGCCGCCCCGGTCCCACCCTCTCCCATGCGGAAGAGGTCCGGTGGTGTCCTCGGCGGTGTCAGGAGCCTCCTCAGCCCTGTCGCCCGTGCGGTGCCCCTGCTGAGCAGCTGTTGCTGACCGGGTGGTCCGCGTCGCCCATGGGCACGGAAGGACCTGCACTTGACTGCCTCGGCCTTCTCGTGTTGGTGATGATGTTGGCTTTGTCTTGCTCTAGCGTTTTGTGTTCTTGTTTCTTGTCTTGCATAATGTTGTGATACCCCACCCATCCACTGTTTCTTTCTGTTGATCTGTGTATTTTTGGAAACAATAACTTTCATTCCTCCGTTGCCGAGCGTAGGTGTATGTACCGGTGTCGTCACGGTTGTTTGGTGACGCGATGCGATGCCCACGTGCGGTGTGGGGGAATTAAAGGCTGGTTGTCGGGGGTCTTGTCGTCCGTTCTGTGGGTTTGGTGCTTGGTTGCTGGCACCACTCTGGGGTCAGAATCTTAGCTAGGCACATATCTGCAGATAGAAATGAGATTCTCGGTGGCTGAACCCCTTATTGTCCTTCTTGCCTTGTGAAACGTTGCTTGACAATGACTGTACGTCCCGGGTTGGTAGCTCATCACTCGAGGTAGAATTGTATGTTCTTGCTTTCTCATATGAACTCGACATGTTGTCGTCAACAGATGAATCCATTCTCACCCAACTTTGTGCCTGCCAGGACGCTGCTAGTGAGCCCTGTTGCCCGTGCATATATGCATCTAGGCCAAAGAGTATTATACACAAGAAAATACGTATGTTGCTGCTTTCCCCACACGAAATGTTAGTTTCTAGCTGAGGATGAAACTGGGCTGGGCATGTAGTCCAAGATGCTTTGGGAGGAACCCATCCAGGCCGACCTGGCGGACTCGCGCCACAATGAGCAGCACTGAAATTAATACCTACAATGTGAGAGAGCTCTGCTGTGGTACGCCCAACAGCGCCTAATAAACTTCTGTACTCCTTCCAGTCCGATATACGCGAAAGAGAGGCCCATATATCAACCAAGCTCAGCAGTCATGCCCTTTCAGTCGGCCGAGGTCGACACGCACAAGCGCCCGGGTGGCCGCGGAAGGGGCCGGCCACTTGGGGCCGCCGCCCCATCAATCTCGGCCACCATCCGGCGGCTACCTCCCGGCGGCTGGTGCGCAGGGGCCGGTTTCCTCTGAGGTCTGTTCAACAAACACAACACCGTCAGCGCCATTTAGCGCATTTTGTCTCCTGACGTGTCTCCGATGCCAACTTTGCCTAGGAGGAGGCGAACGCGCCAGCCCATCGAGCTTGAGCTCAGGTCCCCACCGTCCGCTCTGGCAATGGCATTCCTATTCTTAATACCTACTCGTCTACCACACATCCACAAGCCACAGAGGCTTATGTGATATGAGTGTGCTAGTCAGACAAGAGAAACAGCCTTATCTCTATATCTAACCCACGGCCTGCCGTCTCCCAGCTCCGCCGTCAGCGAGCCAGCTAAACACCACCACCCGGGCCCCAGGCTGCCTGCCCCTATGACACCCTATGACAAGAGCGCCGTCAAACTGTGTAGATCCTCTCCCACAGAAACCCCATCACGATAGCAGCAATATAAGGGAGAATAAGAAAAAAGAGGAAGACAACAGAATCCCAAAAGACATGAACAATCCCAGACCAAGCTTAAAACGTCTGTGTCTCACCCTGTAAAAACCTACAACTGCGTCCCGCCCTGGACACCAAGTGCACACACACGCATTTGCAATTGATAAGCAGCAGTCAAGTCAGCCTCCTCGGAGGCACTTTACACACACACACACACACACACACACACACTTCTGATATCCTCGAGCTCTGTTCCCATTCGTTATACGCTACAAATACACACAATGATATAGGGGAGTCCCGTGGTATCACACAAGAGCCCACCCTTCCGTTCTCGCCATCTTCTCCTGCTCTCACCCTGCTCTCCTCTCCTCTCCTCTCCTCTCCTCTCCTCCCCCAGGGTCTTTTCCCATCTTATCTTCACTCGAGATCAAATTGCCCCCTCTTCTTTGACCGAGGAAGACCTCCAAACAGGCACCACCTAATGTGCCAGGAGGATTCCACCTCCCTCTCCTCCTCTTCCCACGCTCCTTTCCTCCCACAGGTATATACGAAGAGAAAGAAAAACAGGAAAAGAAAAAACAAGATTGTGGTTGGGTATTTTGATTTTATATAGTACAATAGGTATCCATACCGACACGCGGCCCTGTTCCGATGCGGTGTCATTACCATTAATATATACACAACAAGAAGGGTATTAAAAGCTCATCTGAGCAGCTGCTCAGCCTGAGATCTCACTCACTCACTCGCCGCCGGTGCGCCAAATTCTCGCCTCCTATGCCCCCAATAATATCATACATGTTCTCTGCTCGTCCTGAGCCTTTCACAGCCAGTTCGTGTGGGGAGGTGGTGGGGCGACTTCGTTCTCGTAGCCCATCCCCTCGTAATCCGCTGGGCCTGACGAAGCCCAAACGTCAGATCTTCTGACGTGCTCCTCGTGTATGGAAGGTGTCGGCATCTGTTGCATCCTTATATCGCACGCCTGCACATCGTCCATGTACATCGACTCTGTGTTGTCTCCCGGAGAAGCCCACACATCTGAGCGACGGACAGGATGCTGCGGCTGGGGCTGGCACTGCTCGTGGGGCGCAAGTGGTAGTGGGGGTCCTCTCGGTGAAGCCAAGTCGTCGACCATGGTCGAGCAAATCGAGTTCCAGTCGTCGTAGCTGCCAAATGGAGGAGGGTTGTGAACGGGGTGCATTTCGGACATGTCTGGCATTTCGGCCATGCTGACTGCATTTCCGGGCTGCATATGGTCCTGGACCATGTAATCATTCAGAAGCTCAACCACAGTATCACGGGGCATACCGGGAAAGGGAGTCGTAGGCGCCATGTAAGGCGGAGGATCGGAGGAGGTAGAAATGGCGATGCTCGGAGCTGGAGCGTGCGCGAATTGTGTCTGCGTGGGTGGTGGTGACAGAGAATTGCCGCCGCCGAAGAGCGGCTGCGGAAGTGCGGTCGAGTCGAATTCAATCTCGGCACTATGAATACTGGGCTCGGAGGCCGGCAGTTCGTGGACATCGGACGATGGGTAGTGGGTCGGCCATTGAGTAAGAGGCCTGTCCTTCGCGGATGGTGGTGGAGGCAGCAGCTCTTTCTGTGTCCCGCTGTGGCTCCTCTTCGACGACTTCTCCCTCTTTGGCGCTGGTGGTGGCGGCGGCGGGGCTTGCAGCTTGTCGTCGGGGCTTGTCTTGGCTGGGTCTTGATTCGCCGGGGTCAATTCTGCCATCTCGAACGCTAGCCGGGCGACCTTGGCGGGATCATCCTTTGTCGGATTGAAGAACTCGAGCAGATCTTGCAGGTTGCCTGCTGTCTCGTTCTCTAAAAACCCCTGTTTCCTCCCCGTGATCTTAATCTCCCATCCGTACCGAGGTTGTTCGTCTTTGGGAATATGACTGAATCGGGCACCTATAATTTCCTTCCACGCAGCATTCACGCCAGGTTGGTGTAGTAGCCCGTAGATGACATTGGAATGATACCAATGAGCCCTGGTCCTCCCTGCCTCGTAGTGCAGCCCAATGTGGTCGATGTACCGATCCATGGACGGTAGGAACGCGGCGCAGAAACCACAAGCCCACGCACGCTTCTTGCGGGTGTACTTAATCACTTTATCGGCATGAGGACATGTTTTGCAGTTATGACGCGTCTTGTGGTGTTGGTTGAAGGTGTTGGCACCCCAGAACACGCGATTGCAGTCGGGGCACGGGTACTTCTTGTACCGCTCGTGGAACTCATCCTCATGTCTCTTCCAGTCAAACTTCCGTTTGAACTCGGTGTCACAACTAAGTCAATGGTAAGCATGGGGAGGGTGAAGGTGTCCGAGCTGCGGCAGCTCGGTCCACGCCAACGCATGCAAGAGGCAAGGCGGCCGAGGGGCAGACTCACGAAGTGCACCAGTAGGCTCTTGTGCTTGCTGAAGTAGGCCTGTTGCCGGGAAGCTCGGTACCGGGGAACTGGGTGATAGTACTTGACCGTGACGACAGTGAGGTCTCGGTGGACAAGTAGCTGTTCCTCGAACCTGAGTTTGCAGTCGAGGTTGACAGCTGATCCGAGCTGCGAGGTCGATCCTCCTCCTCCTTCGGGCGACCTATAGAAGTTCAGCCTATGTTTCCGAGGCAAAACACCGGACGACTCGGGACGGGATCGGGCTTTGATGAGAATGACAGGGGCGACGTACTACTTGAAGCGATAGACCAGTGAGATTTCTTGGTCTTTGCCTGAGAAAGGGACAGCGTTCGGGAGATGGGGTTCGACTTCAGTTTAGATCGAGGCGAGGATTGTGAGGGAAGAGCCGGCAGCTCATTGCTGCCTTCTTCTTGCTCGAGCAGGGCGCGCAGCAAGGCCTGGCGCGACACGCCGCCGTCTGTGAGGGCGCGGACGTGCTGCCTGGCCAGAGCCAGACTGTCGGCGCTGTCCCTCGAGTGCTTGTCTTGTTGATTGTCCATTTGCGTTGCGCTCCAATAACGGACTGCAATTAAGGTTAAATATGATCGTCGGGGATGTTCGGCAGCCGTCGACGGTCGACGGATGGTGTGGTGACCGGAGGGCTTGACTGCTGGAGCAAATAGCCGAAGGGAGGCGACTGCGCGGATGGACGCAATGACATGGACCTGTCAAGCTTCTTCGGAAGAATGAAATGGTGATAAAGAGCTCAAACCAGTGAGACCTAGCCCGATCACCGCTGGGGAAAAGAGACTGGAGGCTGTGTCCTGTCGTGGCTTCGTGGCTCGTGGTAAACAAACTCGCGCGAGCTGCTTTGAGGATTCTAAGCGCAAGCCGCGAGTCAGGCCAGCTGGAGAGAAGTGAAATTGGACCTGGGCAGCCCGACCTTGTTGTTTGAGGATGTATTACTTTTTGGAAGTCATTGTGTCGAGAGTCCGAGGAGAGGAAAAAAGTTGATCTGCGCGGCCTAGCAGGGCAGGGGGGTAGGTTGGGCAAGCAACGAGGCAGCAGGGTCACCTCTGATCTCACGAGTGTCATTGCAGGTTGCGGAGATGGGGGGTTCCCTGCCAACGTTGTTCCCGAAGCTGAAAGGTGGAATTGTCGAATTTGTGAGGTGGATCGTAGCACCTGAAACGCGCCCAGGAGCATCACCGCTGCCGTCAAGTGTTTCGAAACAATGGCGCTCTGCACCACGCCGACCAATAGGGGGCGAGCTGGCTGATGGCGCGGTGCAGGCAATGGCCAGAGCTCGAGTCTCCCTGTGGAGGCTCAGGGGGGGCACTCCTCGAGAGCGAGACAGGCAGAGGACATGTTGCAGGGCATCGTCAGCTGTCAGCGTCAGCGAGACGAGACGAGACGGGTAGATTTGGCTTGTAGGGCGATTTTCGTCTCATGTTTTAAGTCGTCGGCCAGCCGCGATGTTTCAAGCAGGCTGCGCGCCCTGGCAGCGATCTTGTTTTGCACCACCACCCCGGCACGAACCGAAAACAAAACCAGGCCAAGAGGGTCGGGAAATGTGGGGGAAGGACATGTTTGGCTGATATGGTGATCGACGAATTGAACCAGGCCATTGGGAAACGCGTGTTTCCATTGCCCTTGGGCCTTTTCCGTGGTTGGGCGTGTTCGGGACCCAGTGCAGCGAACCCGAGCCCGACTCCAACAACTTCCAACAAGCCTGCCTGCCTGGGAGGGTATCGTCAAGCCACTTTGCACCGCCCGGGGTGTCCCGAATGGGGGGATGAGCGAGTCTCCCAAATTGCACCTCGCCGGAGAATTTTGTCGCAGCAACGGGGTCCTCAAATGATTATCACGCAGCGAAAAGGAGCGACTTGGTCCGACGTGCATGGGGCATGTCGGCCTCGAGGCTCGGCGATGCCGTTTCCCTTGGCTTCCGGATCAGCACAGGGCACAAACGCAAACAACCGCATCACACCAGCCCACCTGCCCACCCGGGCGGCTGTAGCTCCATGTCCTTGTTGTTGATGTCGCTGTTGTTGTTGATCCTGCTGCAGAAGCCCACTTCTTTTGTGGCGCGATGGCGCGATCGGTTGATTGATGGTGCTGTGGTGCTGGTGCTGGTGCTAGCACCCGTCCACTCCATCAGTCCGTCATGGCAGGCCGTGCAGGCATACTGTAGTGATGGTGGTGGCGGTGGTGGACTGTGTGTTCCTGCCAGTTGCACCAAGACAGGCAATCGGTCTGAGCCCATCACAGTCACATCACATCATAGTTCGAGCCACTGCAGGTGTAATGAAGGGGACATAGCGGGTTGTGAGCCTGCAAGATCCTGGGTGCATAATCATAGCAAGGCCCAGCGCTTGTCGTCGAGAGATAGCTCCCGCCAACGGTTCGCCCGTGGCGGCTGCGGGCCGTTGGGCTCGCCCACGTTCGGATCGGATTGGATCGGATTGGATCGGATGGGATGGGATGCATCGATCGTGAGGGTTGTGATCCGTCCATTGACGGATTGATAGATGGGATCGTGTACACTAGATGTCTACTGCACACTGCACACTGTATTGCACAGCAGTCTAGGTGATCTAGTGTCCTGTAGGTGGTGGAGAGGTGGGGATGGGACCAGACAAGACGAAGATGATAGTGTAGTGATGGTTATTACAGTAGCAACAGAGTTGTGCAAGGTCGCCCTTGTGCTTGCCTGCTCGCCCACCTTCCACTGGCACCTTCCATGGCTTCCATACAAACCCACCTTCCCACATTCCACCCTGCTGCCACATTGCATCTTCTACCCTCTGCCTCACACGGCCCCTCTGTCTCTGTGCCACTTCTGCCCCTTCTGCCCCTTCTACAATGCGCAGGGGTAACAAATGTTAGCACGGCGCTATGTGCGGGCACTAGGCGCACCGGCCATCGTGTTAAATATCTACTTGACTGGTGGGTGTATAGCCCATAGAAAATTTAGTAGCCATATAATTCACCACCCATTTCGATGACCTTTGCCACACGCTTCGGCATTGAATCGTGTATGTAGATGGCTGGCGCGAGGGTAAATACTGGTGGCGATAACCTCACTTCGGATGTGGGGTGATGACTTCGGCTTGAGCGGAGTTTTCATCCCACCTGGGCTACTCTCAATTACTATGGGCTGCACGCAGTCTGGCTGAGTCACTCGGTTTGGTTGGCTAACGGCGTTTAGTGCCCGCACATAGCGCCGTGCTAACATTTGTTACCCCTGCGCATTATACCCCTTCTGCACCTTCTTCCCCTTCTGCCCCTCTTGCCCCCTCTGCCTTGATTCCCAATCCTCCGGGTTTAGATACTAATCCAACTCTTGAGGTCAGAAGGGCGATCGCACTCCACCCGCCACCCACAGGGGGTCCCTGCCTCCCTAAGTTCCTGAGTCGGCCGAGAACCACTTTTGACCTGCCCTACGGAGCAGCATGCCCACTACATATCAGCCACTGCCTACCCAGGTCCACCCCACCTGCCCATCATGGGGACGACGATTCGACCGGCACAGATAAGCTTTAGGGTTAGGGGCGAGGGGCGTGGTCTCAACATCCAGCTCGCTTCCATCTGCGTAGTAGGCTAGTCTAGTGTAGTCTGGGCACTCCATACTTAGGTGGCCTGGGACATCCACAGCATCCATATCCCGCCCCTGGGCTTTCCAGCCCACACAAGTCCCGCCCCAGGCGGAAGGACAAAATATTCCAAGTAATCTCCGAGGAACAATCACGACGGAAATATCTTTAGGGGGAGGACCCTCCCTCTTCCAGGCCTAGTCGGGCCCATTCCAAGGAGTGCCACGTTTCAGACCGTCCAAACGGAAGCTCGAGGAGGAGGAGCTTATCGGGACACATCGAAGCCCCGGGTCGTCCGATAATTCCCCGTCTCTCCAGATTGCCTTTGGGATCAAGGTTCGCTCCAGTGTGGAATACAGGACAATCACGTTTCATGCCGGGCCTTTTCCCATTCGATCCCATCCCATGATCCAGCACATCAGCCGCTCGCCTTGACCAGGGTGCGGTCTACACAGTATATCGTGATATCGGTATCGCTCTTCACAGATGCGAATCCATGCCGCATCCATGCAACTGGATAGCATCGGTTGGTCTCGCTCTTCAATCTCTTGCTCCAGTCTCCATCCGTATGACATAACTCACACGTACCACACCTTCACAAGGGCTCCAGACCATGAAAATCCGAGCTCTTTGCTCCGAGACGGCTCTCAAAAGTGGCCCCGAGCTCTTGAGCCCTAGACGACAGACCCGCGCCAGATCAGTAGCTATATGATACATGTACACGTAGTTCCAGGCATTGATAAGCTGAATCCTACTTGATATGTGTCTCCTTGACGATTGTGTAGACACTTGAGCGAGTTGAAACCAGTAGATGACTGTAGGCCAGACCCACTCAGCTTGAACCTAGATTGGCGGTGCTTGATCTAAGCTTGAGCATCTGAAACTCATCAACTGCTTACAATTTTGATAACGGTACTCCGAAATGTTTGTCCAATCACGCCGGGCAACTCGCCCGAGACTCAAAACGAGCATCTTGGCATTCGTAATAGGGGCTAGGCTCCATGGTGTAGCCACTCCCCTGAGAACCGCGAAATGTCTGATTCAGAACACGTTCCCAAGAAATGAGATCATTCCATCTATCAAGTTCCGATATCTTTCATCGTTGTCAGCATTCGGGCACAGAAGGGTTCTTCACTACTAGTAACCTTTGCCCTTTCCCCATCCACGATTATCTGTATCACCTCTTCTATGTCGTGAGCTTTGAATTTCTTTATTGCTTTCATCTATGTTGTATTTCCTCGATTGTTCAATACTAGGATATCAAGAATTTGCTCAGAGCCGTCGGATAGGCATCAATTGCATATGTATAGTTTCCCGGCAACCTCAGGCCTACTATTGTTTAAGTCATTTTTGAAATTATTTATATGGTCTATCTGTGCAATAGATTGATCCATGTGATACGCAAGGTTGACCCTTCCAATCCTACACACTTGCTTGGACACTTGCCGGGAGGTTAGAAACATAATGTGTCTTAAGCTTGAGAGCAACTCGTTAGAAGTGGCTTGTTTACTTATATAAATTGTCAAGGACCATGCGGTTGATCTAGATGGAATAATCGGGATAACCATGACCATTACCTGGTAACGGAAATAGCCACGTGTATCAACGTTGCTTGTTCACCGCGAATCAGACAACATCCATGGAAGAGTTTGGTTCCAGACCCTGCTCGATATCGATCGTGTTCACGGTGTAAACTGAATGCGTAGGAGACACGAACTGCATACCGTAGTGAAATGATATTATCTTAAATAGGCAACCGACGCTCAAAATGGAACACCACGTGTATTTGGTTGAATTAGACCTTTATTGGTAAATCGAGGCATCCACGTCTTTCTTTGAAGGAAGCCCTGTGTAATGTGTTCCAGCCTACAAGCGACTCCTGATCTGTTGTCGCCTCTCTCTTTTCCCAAATTGGACTCCTGCAAGTGACTCCAGCAACTCCAAGCTCCCGTGGTCCATGATTGCGGCACAATGTCGCAGCGACATTGCGTCTACCACCTCCTTCGGTTGCATCATAGGTCCAGCAAGAGCCCAGGCGAAGCCATGCATCTGGTATTTGCGGTATTCCTGATTTCAACAGTCAGCCAGCGTGAGGCCACAGGTATTCGGGAGAAAAGGAACAACTCACATCCCAGACATCTTCTACCTCGAACTTGGGCCCACCCACCCTGTTCAGCTCAAGCAGGTAGTAGCCAAACAGCTCTCTCTCATGAGCCCTGCGCTCCTCGACAGTCAGAGCTCCAGTCATGAAATACGTCACATCATGCAGCCCAGAATTGACATGAACGCCCTGCCAGTCCAGGAACCCAGGCTGCCCATCCGCATCGATAAACGTGTTTCCAATCTGCGTGTCCCCATGGACTAGGCACACCATCCTGTTGTTGTCGGCGTTGCTGCTGTCCCACAGCACCCGCATCGCGCGCACGACCCTCTCGCGGTCGCCCCAGAGCGCGATGGGGACGCCGGGGGGTCGCACGGCCGGGTCGGCGAAGCGCAGCGCCCAATGCTCCGGGCTCATCATGCCGCTGATCACACCGCGTATGCCGTCCATCCCGCGCGGCACCCCGGGGAGGTCGCGCTCGCGGGCGCCCCAGGTCCGCGCGTGCAGCCGCGCCAGCTGCGCGAGCCCGGCCCTCACCCGCACCGCCGGCCATGTTCGGAGTGGGTCGCCGAACGTGTGGCCCGCCGCCTTGGCGTCCTCCATGACGACTATGCCCTGGCCACGTGCGCCGCGGGGAGGGTCGGTGCCGCACCAGTGCGTGGGGATGAGCCGCAGGCCTGGGATTAGTGGTGCTATGTGGTGGTAGAACTGGGCCTCGAGGCGGTAGACCGCGTAAAGTGAGGGCAGCATCTCTAGGAGCTGGGGGTTGAAGCCTCCCTTGACGCAAAGGCGGGTCGGTGGGAGCTTCTTGGGGCTGCCATGGTCCTTGTTGTAGGCTACCTCGATGAGGACGTTGGTCCCTGAGCCGTGGATGATTTCGTGTATCTTTAGAGTGTCGACTCTGGCTCCCAGGACCTTGGAAAGCCAGGCTGGTGTGATTTCCTCAACGGCGTTGGGCAAGGGCTCATCGGACTCGAGGCTCCGGCGCTTGGTGGGGGGGACACCGTCAAAGTCATGACTGGAAAAAGACATGTCTAGGCCCGAGGGTGGCGTGCTATCGACTGTGATAGGTTTAGACTCAGGCAGGAGAAGCAATCTTACAGATATCCACCTCGGAGCTTGCCTTGTCACGCCGCAGAAAAACGAGATTTAGTATGGGTGGGTATGACAGCAGCGTGGGACGAGCGAATTCTGGAAGAAGAACGGAAAAAAGTAAGGAAAAAATGAAGAAGATTGAGCGGTCATCCACCCATCCATATGTGAATACGTTTTCGACCGAGACGGCATGGCATGGCTAGGGGGGCCAAGCTTCACCCACTCCCTTGTCTCAGAGATTGGCGACATCTGGCATCGCATGGCACTAGATCGATCGACCTCGACCAACAACAACGTCAATGACTCCGACGATTCCGGTTCCATCGATGAACAAAGGGTGGAGTATGCCACCTCGGTCTGCACGATCCTTTGGTGTCGATGGGGCTCCAACGGTGGCCGTTGGCCAAGAGTTCTGACAGAAGTCAGGACTAGCTGCCCAGGTGGCCAACTCCTTGCATATGCAGTGGAAGATACCGAGCATTCGCAGTTGGCCAGAATCCTGTCGCGTAGCTGCAGTCATTCTTACCCGATGCGTGGAATCAGCTGCCAGTTCATTTGGCAGGTCGCCCACTCGGCCAATCTGTCTTCTTGGATTGGCCCTGTGCCAGGTGACAGATGCAACGAAAAAGCAAAGAGGAGCTGATCTGCTGTACTCCCTCAAGTGCTGAGGCCGTGTAACCCTTCTTTACTCAAGGGTCTTGGTAGAGAAATTGAGCCAGGCCGGATAATCACCAGGCTCAATTGACAGATATTTATCAGACGGGCAAGCCTCCGAGAATTACACACCTTATTGAGTGCCTCGTCGGGAGGAAGTCAGAATAATTCTGAGAAGCCAGAAGAGGACATTGGCTTGTCAAGCGCGGACCGTGCGTCGAGTCGGAGCAAGGGGGTTCAGAACGTTGAGGGCTGGCCATATCTGCACGACCTGCATGAGTTTTGAATGATGCGGATTCCTCCTGTCGTCTTCCGTCCCCGTCTTCCAACGAAACTGTGCAAGGGTCTCATCGGGGTCCGCCCAAATCCTATGTTGCAGTTGCTTTTTGTACCAGCATTACGTACTGTATAGTGTAACACGGGAACGACACTTGGCACGCGACGATACCCAATTTTTTATAGATTCACTGCTGGCTCCCGTATTAGGGCCAAATAAACATTTTCTCATGATGTGTGGTACGAGCACGCTGCCAAAACAGGCATTTCAAATGGTGCCGTAGCCACCTGCCAGAACGTCGGATGAGGGCCCTAGCAGACGTTGGAAACAGGTCGGCGCATGCAGGTGGGTAGTTGCTCGATGTCACCTGCAGAGATGCTTTTCCTCAGAGTGTCTCGAGCGATCTGCAGATCATATACTGAACACACTGTGGGTACAATAAGTAAGTAGCTGGTCGTCCATTGATTCAAAACATGCTTTGTCCCGTGGGGACAGCTCGTCTCTCCCTTCTCATTCACCCAGGTTGCTCCCAGGAGTGCTCGCCGCCTCACCCTCAGGTCCCAAAGAGCCAAAATGTCCAAAGTCGGGATATTGCCTGTTCCCGCGGGCGAGACTGCTAACTTCGATGGGTTCTCGGAGCTTCAAGTCAAGATTCTCGTTGTTTATATAGTGACCTTTGTGCTGGCAACCGTTGGTCTTATCTTGCGCTTTTATACCGGAGCGTGTCTCAACCAAAGACGTCTCGGTCTCGATGCTTGTACGTCGGCCTTCTTTCTTCTCACAGCTTGGCCGCACGGGGCCAAAACGATACATCAGCTACATCATCTGATCTGAATTCGATCCACAATGGCCATCATTTTCCACAACAACTCTGCCCGTGGTTTGGAGCTGACATATGCACCCCACAGTTCTCTTACTCGCATCATGGGCAGTCTACCTGGCTTCGTTCATCGGCATGCTAAATGCCTTCCCTTGTGGCTTTGGGAAGCATCTCTGGAGCGTTACTGAGGAGCAATTGCAATGCTACATGAATGTACGCCAGAACAACGGGATCCATCTCTACCCCCTCGAACTCATATCCAATTTATTCCATACAAGTGCCATTTTCGTGTCTCGCCAAGCGGGATGGAATTCCCCTCTCCATGCACCAGTCTCACACACCAAATGATTCTCAGGAAAGTCGCTAAAACATATAATCTAAACATAGAAACTGCTCTTCCTCGGCGTGACTTACTTCTGGCCCCCAACGCTAGCCAAGCTGTCCCTGATAGTCCTCTACCACCGCCTCAACCCAGACACAGGCTTTCGCGTAGCCCTCTACGCCATCGCCTTTGTCGTCACGACGTGTAAGTACAGCATCATCTCCAGAAGCCGTGCACCCTTTGTGGATACCATTCAGAAGGCAGTCTGCTGACAGAGGCACTCCTCCTCAAAAGACACGATCGTCTTCACTGCCGTCCTGTCCGGGCCCTGCAACCCACTCGATGTCGGCAGTAGCACCTGCCTCAACAACGTCGCGCTCGCCCAGGCTGTCCTCAATATTTCCACCGACGGCGTGCTAGTCCTCATGCCCGTGATAATGCTATGGGGCCTGAACATGCCGCGAAAACAAAAGATTACCGTCGGGTGCATCCTGACGCTTGGGTCGGGGTACGTGAGCCCATCTCATCTTCCCTTCCCACCTCCCCACCTCCCCCCAAAAGAGGATCCTGCCGTACGGGCGTGGTTCCACCCCAGGGCCCAGTGACACTTTGCTGACGGGTACACCTCCCCAAAAACAGGGCAGTGCTAGCCTCCTGCGTCCGCATCGCCTACGTCCGCGCCATGATCAACAACCCGGACGTGCTCTACACGCAGGGCGCGGCGGCGGTCTGGTCCGCGGTCGAGATCAACGTCGGCATCCTGTGCAACTGCCTGGCGATGCTCAAGCCCTTTGTGCGGCGCCACCTGCCGTGGCTCATCAGCCTCGTGGGGTCCTCCGGGCCGGACGGGTCTTCCTCGTCGCCCTCCGAGGGCGCCAGGAGGAAGGCCAAGGACAGTGGGGTGTGGTTTGGCGCGAGGTTTAGGAGGGCCGGCGGGAAGAATGGAGGTGGCGGCGGCGGCGGTGCGGCCGGGGGTGGGGTCGCTGGGTGTGGTGCGGGAAATTATCAGTTGCACAGCTTCGGGAGGGACAAGGAGGCTTGTAAGTTTGGCGAGGCGGATGGGCGGTCGGCCATTGTCACTTCTCGCAGTGACCTTCTGAAGACGCCGGACGATTTGTCGGTCCAGCAGGGCGGCATCTTGGTCACGACTAGCACGCATATGACCATGCACATGGGGAGGGCGAGCGCTGGTGATGTCAGCAGTAAAGGAATCCTGACCGACAGTGATGAGGAAGACGGCAGACAGTATGGGACATCGAGGGGCAAAATCGGACATGGATCTGAATATGCGGTGTGAGATGTGAGGCGGGCTGGAAAAAATGCGGGTGGGTGATGAAGACCTGACCAAGCTTCGGAAGAAAAAAAAAAAAAAAGGGTACTTCAGTCAGTTGTATCGACGATGATGCTTGTGCATTCGTCTTAGTGTGGCCTATCAGCTACCTACTTCCAATCCCAGTTGCCAGACCAATGGAAGCACCCTTCATTCCCAACGTATGGGGACACTGCAACATCTTTATCCATCAAGGCTCGTTATAGCAAATGTTCTCAAAATTGGGTCCCACCGAGCGTGAGACTGAGTGTCACTATCGCAGACCTTTACTCAGGCCTGCCACTCTCAAGCAAGTCAAAAGCCTCTCTACTCCAAGGCCCGTCGCTCCTAGCAGATTGAAATCCAGGGAACTTCATCGTCTTCTTGGGCCGCTCGGGTTCCTTTGCAGGCTCCTCAATCGGCGTCATCGCCAAGTCCGCTGTAGAAATCGGGAGAATCAGGGATGGCTGCGTGGGAGGGAGCACGCGTTGCGGCGCCTGTCCGGCTGCGTGAGAGGCGAGTGCTGCTTTCCGGCCTCGAGACGCCGGGTTGGCTATACGCGCGTTGGAAGCGGGTTTTGCGTTTGTCTCTGTCGAAGATTCCGTCGCCTCGGCTTGGGGAGCAGGCTTCGTGCCGAGGTTGTTGATGCGCCGTGGAGTTGAGACTTGCCGGCGGAGGCCGATTGGCTTTAGTTGCTGAACGGGGAGAGCGGGTGTTGGAACCGAGTCTGGATTCTCAACTACTTGTTCAGCTCCAACACTGCTTTGTTCCCCGTTAGTCGAGGACTGACGGAGAAGGGCTGGAGCAGGTTCCTTCGATGGTTGTAGAGCGTTGGAACTGCGTGTTGGGGCTGTTTGATTGCTCTCAGATGTCTTGGACGGATCCTTTGTCGAGCTTCTCTGGACATGGTTTGACCTAGTTTCTGAAGAGTGCCCTGGAAAGCCGGGCTTCTGCTGTTTTAGAGACACACCCAGCCGTGGTCGAGGTGTAGGAATAGCACTCAAATCAGCTGAAATACCGTCTGTTGAATCCAGTTCTTCTATCGTTGCATCTGTCCTGTCACCAATCACAGAACGCCCGGTAGAAGTCGCAGACTTGGTAACAGGCGCGGGCACGGGCGCTGGCACAAGCGAGGGTTCTGCATTCGTTGCTGTTTCCCCGGCAACCTCTGGTGTTGTGTCCTGGGCTGTTACATTCTTCACACATGTTGATGATTGTCTTGGGATGGCTAGAGAATGTTGTTCAGGCTGATTCAAGCTCGGAAGAGTGGGCTCAGCTGGGGCACTATTCGCGTTATTCCGTGGTGATTCCGTGTTTGCGGACTCTTCCTGAGCAAGATGGGATGGAGACACCCCGTCCAGCCCACTCGAATGGACCTCACTCTCGGTGTTCCTCTTGAGTGAATGATATTCGGGGTCAGCAAGTGTAACACAATCTGGTGTTTCTTTGCTCGACTCTGCGGCCGGGCTATTCTGCTTTGCCTCAGCGTTCGTCGCGAGAAGTGCTGCCGCGGGTATGCGAGTGGGCGGTGACATGCGACCATCATCACCATCATTCGCCGCAAGATTCGACGCCTCTTCCACAGCAGCATGATCCGAGACCCGTCTCTGAATGGACTCATTTGCCGGAGAAGAAAGTATGCTGAACGGCATCCCGATCCCCCTAAGGCCGAGAGGCGCGTTGAGTGCCGCGAGATTGAAGCCAACGAGCTCTCTGCTCTTGACGTTTTTCTTGATCCTCTCCAGATGTGGACGATCCTCCGATGCTTTGGACGTCTTGGTCCTTTGTCGTTTCCTTGGTGCTTCTTCTTCTTCCATGGACCCATTGTGATCGCTTGGTAGAGGTGAGGGCTCCTCATACGACACGGCCCGAGACCGTCTCTGTCTCGTTGACTTGCGACGCTTTATAGGTTGCTCTTCGTCCTCTGACTCGACGCTCATTTCCTCATTTTGAGCTCTGGCTTTCCGCGCAGCCTTGTCTGACTGGTCATCACTGGACTGGATCATGGCAACATCCTCTTGAGCATTGACCTTCCTGCTCGTGACTTTCCCAGACTTCGGCTGTTTCTTGGAAGCCGCTCCATTGAGCCTGGAGACAACGGCTTGTTCGGCACCAGACCCAGTATGAGGTTTCTTCGGAAGTGAACCCAGCGGCTCGGCGTCATCGTCATCATCCTCGTCGGAAACGACTTTCCTTCGGCTGTGCCTTTGTTGCTTGGCCTTGCTCAGCTTCTTGTTCCTGTCCACAGGCCTCAGAATATTATCATCAGCGCCATGCCTATGTCCCTTCTTGACACCTGAGGGTGGACTTGTAGGACTGAACGCCGGCGGAGAAGATGGAATCCGATAGGGGTCGTATCCCGCTCGTGGCGGCGTTGAAGAATGCCTCATAGAATGATCGGCATCAGCAGCCTCTTGCTCAACATCATTTCTGCTGAAAACAGTAGTGGACCGATCCTGGACACTGGTGTCAATTTGGTCAGTTCTATTTTCTCTCGTTGCTGACTTGGGCCTAGCGTCTGCCTGTTGTAGGATTGCAGATGATTGAGACCGAAAAGGGTCGTCATCTTCACCAAGTTCAGTCGAAATCTTGCGCAGCATAGATTTCTTCTCGAGCTCGCCCATTACATCCTCGTTCTCCCATCCCCCATCAAGATCCAAGGTCGGATCTAGGTAATTGTCGTCATTTTCGCCGGTGTTCAACATGGGTTTAGACACCGTTGCGGTGGATCTCGTCGATTCAGCAAACTTGTTCCTCTCCTTGCTTGCTGACCCAGGCGATGGGGATCGGAAAGGGTCGTAGTCATCAACATCCTTCGACTGATGGCTTGAGTTCTCAAAGGATCTGGCTGACTTTGCAGCTGCCGGTCGACGTGTCTTTCTCGGTTTCGATGCATCTGATATCATCAGAAGACCTCGTTTCTTGCTAGACTTGATTCTGAGCTCGGTGACCGGCACTTCTGGTTTCTTTGCCGCATCAGGGACACGCGTAGCCTTTTGCTGTGCTGCGGATGGTATCTGCTCAGAGCTGGATTTCCTCGCAGTAGCCTTAGCTCCAGCCAGCTCTGCCTTCTTGGATTTTTCATGGACCTTCCCTTTCATGCGTTGGCTTTCCTGCTCGTGCTCCAAGCTTTGCTTATTCGTTGGACGGACAGAGTCTTCTTGATGCGCAGCCTTCTGTCCCGACAACACGTTTGACCTGTCAATGTGTCCTCCTTGTTTGCGAGCGGCTGCGGCAGTGCGCTTCTCTGGCCTGGGTTGTCCGACAGGCGAGGGCGCAACCGGGTCCGGGCCATCTATCTCGATGATATCTATTTCCGCTGGGGACTTTTGTACAGTGTTTGTTGAATGATACCGTCGAGACATACTCGCATGTCCATCGGAAATCTGGACTTCAGCGCTGCCCTTTGCCATCCCCTTGCTTCCGTTGCTTTGTTTGCTCAGCAAAGCGGACCGAGGCTTGCCGCCAGACTCCTCAATATGAGGATTAGTGGGCTGTTCCTGTAGTGGTGGTCGGGGCGCCTGATGAAAGTCTCCTTCGTCTTCGTCGATCGTTGGACTCGATTCCGACTCATTCCGTGCCCGGGGCCGTGATGGCACAGAGCTCGCTGGCGTATGACTGAGGGTCAAGGTTTGCCCAAAGAGAGATTGAGCGTAGCTAGGCTGAGTGAGGCGCCGAGATGGTTGGGGCTGTTCCCGTCTGGCTGGCTTTGGTTCTTCTCGGATACGACGAGTATCAACCTCATCCGGTGGATCTGAGCTTGGTCCAGGCCTCGGCCGACGGATAGCAGAGACAGAACTCGAAGGCGTAGCACTGAGGGTCAAGGATTGCCCGAATAATGCCGCTGCGAATCCGCTCTTGCTTGGGGGAGGATCGTCGAACCTCCTTCTCTTGGCGGCTCGGTCGTCCGGGGATTCAGCGGCTTGGTGCCTCTGCTCGAAAGGCGACTCCTTGGGAGCAAAGGCCTTCCCATGGTGACCAGTCGGGGTCCCAATGATATGGTGAAGGGGACGATGCCGTGGCTGCAGACGGTCGGGTGCAACAGCTGCGGGCCGAGGCAGAGACCTAGGCAGCACAGCACTGGGAGCCACTGACCGGGCTAGCTGTTGTATCTGGCGCTGCTGCTTCTCCTGGAGTCTCTTGTCGACAAGCTCAGACAAGTCGGTCTCCCTCCGCTCGACGAGGTCTTCAACCTGGACAATGACGCCGCCACGCTCGAGTTGGACCTCCTCGCCCTCACCAAAGTCGTAGTCGCCATGCCAGTGCATATCCCCGACGGAGTTTCCACGTTCGTCGTAGACCATGACACGTGAATTGAAGGAGTGGTACTTGAGGCGGCCATCCTGCCATCGTTTCTGCTTGCGGCGCAAGTCATGGGTGAAGAGACAGCGGAACTCGAGTACGGTGGCGGTTGACGGCGCAAACGCGGACATGGCGACTGCAGAGAGGCTGGGCAAAGTCACTCGAGGCAAGGATTGGATTGTCAATACATAATCCAAGTTCTATAAATCCTTTGCAAGGTTCCATGCTCCATGTGCCACGGATGTGACACCCGGAAATGTGCTAGGGTTGTGGTCGTGAGGAGGAGGTAGGTAAACGCGTACTGATGAGGCGAAAGTCGTGATCGAAATCGAGACGCGTCCACCGTTACACGGCCGCGATGTCAGGTGACTGGCCCAGGGGTGTTGGCTGTGGCGTGGGGTCTGGCAGCAACAATGTTTCAGGCTCTATCCCCAGCTAGACAATCCGAGGCGGGGCAACTTGTCATCTTGGGCCCCTATATGATGGGTTTTGCTCTGTTGCATGACTCTTCAAATGCGCACAGAGAAGTGAATCTTTCTTTCCTATTCAATTTAGCGACTGCAATCATTCATTCATTCATTCATTCCAAGTACAGCCTCCTAATTACTTGGCCATAAGCCGTTCACGAGCCATCCACAACCTTAGGTCGAATTGTGACCTGGAGGCTGACTGGAGACGGGCCTGGCTGCATGAATAGGTGTTACTCGGGCCTGACCCCTTCCAGGTCGTCTTTCTTGGCTGCCTGGGCCTAGCTCCCGTCCTTCCGTCCCACCCCACCTTGCCAATGCCAATGTCATCCCCAGATTTGCTTCACCAGCTGCAATAATAAATAACATCTGATCATGCCCCAAACATAATCGCCCACGACTGGGACTGGCATCCTCTGCCCGCAACCTCTGCCGCATCCGTTCTCGGATGGGAGGCCATTCAATACCTAATTCGTTTTAATCTCAACTGCGCCCCCCTCTCGTGTAACTCTGATGTCACTAATTTAACGGTGGTCCGTGCTCCCCTCACTTTACGCCCTCCTGTTGAGCGAGCCCCTTTGCCTGTGGCTCTAAGTCGTCTTTGCACTACTCCTCGCGGTAGCTTTCTGGCGATCCGGTGATCACGTTGGGTATCCTCCCTTCACAGCAACTATCCCAGACCATCGACAGCATCAGCGACCTGGCCAAAGATGCAGTCCGTGCAGAGGAAGTTTGGTAGGCTTCTCAGCAAGAACCCGGGCGACAATGCCAAAGTATCGGTCTTGTTGAATGACTACGAGGATGCAGATCGCATTCTGACGAGGGCAAGCATTTTCCCAACCCTTATGTGCCAGTCCCCTGGACCACCACGACCAAGGCTAACACGCGACCCGCCAGCTCATCGAGAGCGCAAAATCCTGGCAGGAGTCATGGTTCACCCTAGTAAACTCCCAACTCGAGATTGCCAACGTCTACGCGAGCCTCTACGATCCTATAGTCGGCGCATCTGACGGCCACGGCCGCCAGGCTGCCATCACCCCCGAGCTCCAGCTCCACAGAACGTTTGCCCTCAAGGATGTGTACTCGGACTTGAGGACAGAGCTTACCGAGGACATCACTTCCATCGAGACGCGTATCATCCAGCCCGCCAACAACGCCCGCCAATCCATCGCCCCCATACGCAAGACTATAAAGAAGAGGGAGGACAAGCGGTTCGATGTCGAGAAGACCCAGGAAAAGGTCCACAAACTCCACCGCAAGGCAACTAGGACGCCCAAGGAGGATGCTCAATTGGCAAAAGCTGAGGACGACCTGACAACTCTGTCCGAGGTGAGAGACACTGCTACACGAAACAAATTGCTAAACACCGCCTAACTTGTGTCACCAGGAATTTGAAATCGCCGACCACCACCTGCGAGAGACGCTACCTCCTATAATTCAGGCTACATTCAGCCTTGTGCCTCCTCTTTTGGCTACGCACATCGTCATCCAGAACAGGCTGCTCGGCTTATATTACACTGTTCTGCATGCATACTGCGAAGAAAATGACTTCCCATCCCCAGCACCACCGATGGACGATGTGATTGCGGAGTGGGCCAGGGCTTTCGAGCCGGGGAAGCGTGACGTGGAATCCATCTCCATGATTTCTCGGGGCAGGGGCATTAGGGAACCTCTGAATCTGTCTAATGATGGCGCTCCGCTCAGCCGACAGCCCTCTGCCCCTCCACCGGAAGCCGGCATTCGCCGCGCGTCATCAGGCCTTATACCTAGTGCCAATGGAGGTCGACCACGAATCACTTCTTCCCATTCGACAGCCCCACCAGTGGCGCGGACACCTTCACCGCAGCCCGGCCCCAACTTTGGCCCACGACCAGACGTCAAGAATTCTAATTTTGGTGGACACTTGAAGCCTACAGACTTCACGACAGCAAGCGATCTGGGCAGGTCGTCTGGACAGGCCTCTCCGTCCCAGATTCGCCAAACATCTGCTGGTGACTACTTCGGCAGCCGCAACCCACCCTCTCCTGCTTCCACGATCGCGTCGAACTTCTCGCAAACCAGCATTGCGGCTAAGAAGAAGCCACCTCCACCACCCCCACCGAAGCGCATAGGTAGCGGCAAGCCAGAGGAGTATATGATTGCGCAGTACGATTTCGCGGGCCAGGGCGCCGGCGACTTATCCTTCCGGGAGGGCGACAGGATCAAAATAATCAAGAAAACGGAGACGGACCAGGATTGGTGGACTGGCGAGCTCGCCGGACGGAAAGGAAGTTTTCCTGCTAATTATTGCAAGCGTGCTTAGGTGCAGCGTCTTGAGCAACAATTTTAATCAACCAGAATGAGCTTCTCACGAGCGACGACAGACAAGCTGGGTCCGATGTTGGTGCGGAGGGACTGATGTCCGGGACGGAGTGATCAGGCTCGCAGGAGACCTGTGGCAGGAAGAACATAATGGATACAAATGGGTACCTGGGAACATTACGACTACTTCGATTAAAGCTTGGAGCGGAGGGTGCGCGGCTTAATGTCGGCTCCTCGAAAACGGGTGCTTATAAGGAGCGCTTAAACTCTGAATAATTAAACTATACAATACTTAAACCCTCTGGCGGTCTTCATGGTCCGTGTATAATCTTAGATGTCACCATGGTTACTATTAAAAGTATTCTACATGTCGCAACTGGGCATCACCTTGTCTTTTGTTGGTGCTTATGTCTGGCTACCAGACATTCAAGGGATTGCATGGAAAAGTGTTAGCAGATTCTTTGCTGGATTGGTGGGCAGAACAAAGCGATTGTGCTTAAGTGACAAAACTCACTTGTGCATTCTGACACACACCAAAAAAAAAAAAAAAAAAAAAAAGAAGAAGAGAAGAAAAAAAAGGGAAGGGGGCCAGAGAACAGGAACAAAAAAAGGGGTGAAAGGAGATCTTTGTTATTAGTAAGTCTTACACATACGTGCGCCTACTTCTTAGCCACAGCCTAAGCAGATTCACACATATGTATTTAGTTGCCAACATATATTTATATAGTTATACTACCTTTTTTCTTTTTATAAATTTATACTAATTTAAATAATTTAAAATTATTTAAATATCTTTAACATTTTATATATTTAAAGTATTAAGAGTTAATATTATTTTTTATAGCTAAATATAATTATAATTATAAATTATTTATCTTATTTAAATTTCGTCTCTTAAATAATTATAATTATAAATATAAATATATATATTAATTAAAGTTATATAAAAGATTTTTATAGCTTATTAATTTAATTAATTATATAACTATAATATAAGTAATATTATTTTATAATAATAAATAGCTATATATATTTAAGATAAAAATATTTAAAAATAATTTAATAGTTTATAAACTTTATTAAATTATTTTTATTTTTATATAATTAAGTTAAGCTAAGTTATAGATTAAGGTAAAGGATTAGGGGCTTTAATATAATAACTCTAATAATCCCTCTCTTTAGATTTCCTAAGTCTATTCTATAACTAAGCGTTATTTAGTGTTAATCTATCTTTATGCCATCTTTGGACTTGTCTTTTCCAAGCTATGCAGGGTAAATACTCTAGCACATAGCAACAGCAGGCAATCTCAAACGCCTATTGGGACGCAAGCTCCTCACAGATTAGGTCTTCGTCATCTAGACATCTATCAAGGCAAGACGGGGTTTCAAAAAGAATGGCAGCGGGTCACAAGACCAGGAGCCTCTGGATGAAATCAGGCTTCAACTCAGCACGGTCAGATCAGCAAGAGCCCCTGAAAAGATGATAAGATCATAGCAGCACGATTTTCCAAGCCTTTAATATGGGTCAGGAATAATTCGCCGTTGAGCGACCTACACTTCAGTAATCACTCACATGGAACTCCCCCAAAACCACCTGGGCAGACCAGTATCTCGACGTACACTGTGACATCGTGGGAAACACACGCCGCGCGGTACAGTCTGCATATGCAGTAAGTTCGGAAACCGACCGGGCTTGTCGGGGGCTGATGCTGCTGTGCTACGGTGACCCATAAGCACCAAGCATGTCTCCGAGGTACGTACGTACAACTGCGCGGCGCGAGAAAGGACCGATGTGGAAGACATTGATCTGCAAAATCATCACGTAAGACACAAAGTGAGCTTATGAGGGCTCAGTGATCCCACACTAGACCATTTCAATAAGCTTTATACCATATGCTGTTCTTAGCAGAAGTTTAACCTGTAGGAAGCATGCACTTGTTTTTACCCCCGAACGTCTGGAACCGCCGTGACCCGTCAGCGGACGGATTGTGGATCACCAGCTTGACTAGCAGTGTGTGCATATGCGCTCCATGCAGCCACGCAGGCCACAGTGCCAGACAGCAAGTTGCGGTGTGGATCAATTCGTCATGGACGGTTAGCAAGTTTGAATCTAAACTCACTCCTTTCGGTGCACTCATGGAAGGGAGCACGATTTCTTTCTTTTTTTTTGTGGGGGGGGGGGGGTCTTTGCAGTTAGACTGGTAAGCTGACAGGCTTACGGCGACCAAGCTGCCCGGAAAGGCATTTCGCCATTCAATGTTCCTCTGCTGTGGGGTAGCGAGTGCCTGTGCCCATATTTTGAGACTCATGGGAATATATAGGTAGTACAAGTGCATATCACTATTTGAGCCTAGGGGTTTACTCTCCAGGCCCTCTTCGAGACACCGCCGCAGCAGACTTTGTGCCTCTGCTCGTTATTAGTCAAGAAAAGCGTGAAATGAAATCAGTACCCGGACTTGTAAGCGCCTCCGCGCTCCTGCTTGCCAGCGGTGCTCGAGCGGGGCCACTGGCTCCGAGCTACGAATCATGCCCGGAAGCTGTAGGTCATGTTGTCCGTTCACTTTGTGCTAATGCCCTTGACCAGCATCCGCTAACAAAAGTGGCTGTTGAAGTGCCTCTTACTGTCTCAATGGGTTGCGGTCGAGTCGAGTCATGTTGACTGTCAGTGCAACCTTTCAGGGAAGGAACATTGAAACAGCTGTGGATGGCTGTGACTGACCTCGAGAATTTAATTAACAAACAATGACTTTAACACAGATGGCGCAGAATTCCACCTCCAGCACCACGAGCAGAAGCTGGTAATTCCAGCCGAGGACCCCCGGGACACAGTGCAGACGCGGCCCCTCTTCTGGGCTCAGCAGCAGCAGGCCATCACGCCGGCGTGCGTCGTGCACGCCCGGTCGGCAGACGACGTGGCGGCCGTGGTGCGCACGACGCGCTCGACCGGTTGCCCCTTTGCGGTGCGCAGCGGGGGCCACTCGGACGTGGCCGGCGCCAGCAACTGCGCGGGCTGCGTTACGGTGAGCCTGGCGGGCCTGGACAGCGTCGACGTCGTGGGCGATGGCGATGGCGACGGCAGCAAGGTGGCCCGGGTCGGGGCGGGCGCGACCTGGGGCCGCGTGTACGGGCGCCTTGAGCCGCTGGGCATGGCGGTCGCGGGCGGGCGGCTGACGAGCGTGGGCGTCGGCGGGCTGCTGCTGGGCGGAGGGCTGAGCCACTTCGCGGGCGCGCGCGGCTGGGCGTGCGATGGCGTGCGTGGCGTCGAGTTGGTCGCCGCCAACGGCAGCGTCGTGCCGCATGTATCGGCCTCGTCCCACCCGGACCTCTTCCGCGCCATCCGCGGCGGCGGCGGCAACTTCGGCGTCATCACCCGCTTCGACCTGGACGCCTTTCCCCAGGGCCCGATGTGGGGCGGCATGCACGTCTGGCCGCTGCGAGTCGGCGCGGCGCCGTCTGAGTCCGGGGCGCGGGTGACGGCTGCGCTGGTGGCGGCGTTTGTCAGGTTCGCCGTGGACGACGCGCCGCTGCACCCGCACCTGTCACTCTTCGCGGGGCTGGGCTACAGTCCTGCCATACCGGGCGGTTTCGTCTGGGCTGCTGGGCAGTACGACACGCAGCCCCGTAATGGCGGCGGGGAGGCAGAGGAGGAAGGGGATGAGCCGCCCGTCTTTGCCGCCTTCAACGCTCAGGTCGAGCGCGACGGCGGCGTGCCCAAGATGGCCAGCACGGCGAGGACGTCCCCGCTGTCGGACCTCGCCCAGGAGCTCGACCACTCGGAGCCGCCTGGCATGAGGAGCAGGTTCACCACAGCCACATTCAGGGCCGACGAGGACCTGCTGAGGCACATGGCCGACATATTCATCGCCGAGACCGAGAAGGCGCTCGAAAGCGCGGGGCTGAGGGACGATGCCAACTTCAAGCCGATGCTGGGGATCCAGCCGCTGACAAAAAACACGCTGCAGGCGTCGATGGAGCGCGGCGGCAATGTCCTGGGACTCGATGTCGAGGACGGCCCCCTTGTTGGTAAGTCATCTTTTCACGACTCCCAAAGCACGCTTTTTGCCCGAGCTGGGCTGATGACTCGCATGTGAATTACCTAGTGTGCTCGTTTGGATGGGAGTGGTCCTCCGAGTCGGACGATGCCATTGTCACTGCGGGCATCAAGGCCGTCCTGGACCAGTCGGTGGGCGCTGCTCGTGATCGAGGCCTGTACCACCCCTTCAAGTACATGAACTACGCCGCGGAAGACCAGGACCCCCTGGGCAGCTACGGTCCACAAAACGTCGAGTTTATGAGGAGAGTCAAGACCACGTACGACCCTGATGGATTGTTTACGACACTTGTCCCTGGAGGTTTTAAGATCGCGTAAAGCTGGCTTCGCTGTGGTTGGAATCGCGATCAAGATTCCCTCACGTGGTACTTCCGTAGCTGTCTATCCAAGTACTTCTACCTCATTACTAGAATCAAGTGTGCCGGGTAGTTCCCCTTGGAACGGAAATGCGAGGGCATTTCTGGGTGTTGTGTTCTAGATTTTCTACTGTTGCTTGAATGTATTGGATATTAAGGCATGAGATCCCAGGAAGTAGACACCCTCTAGTTAGCAATATTTAAAATTGAAGTTTGATGCTGCAATACTACATATGTATGTATTCTGGTATTGGTTAGCATGGTAAACTGATTAGGCAGTTGGTTCATCAAGCAATGTCCGCTGAAGAAAATGGAAAAGGTCCACTGGTGAAATAGAAAATAGCTGCGTGCGGACTACAGGGGATACTGGGCAAGGGAATGGGCAAGGGAACTCAGGTCACTTTCAGTTGATATCAACAGTCAATAAAGTCTCAGTGATGGGGAAAAGGGCGCACAGAGAGAGAAGCACGGGGAGGCACACCGTGACCTCAGTAAAGGGGGTCTCAAAGACCCTGTGAATCCGCAACTGCGACATATTCGCCCCGAGACGCGGCGGACTTGACCAATTTCCCGTTGACTGTGCTCAAACTCCAATGGAAAGTTGATTATCGTACTGTGCTGATTTGCGGGTCGGGTCACTCTCATTCTCACTTTGAATCTCTGGGAGTCTGAGATAAGTTGCAGAAAGAATTGGCGATCCGCTCTGCTAGTGCTGATAACAATCTGCAGGTAGCAACGCATAACCTGTGCTTCGCAAGTCTCAAGCGCGGCCTGACGGGCTTGTCGGGGTGGATAAAGCTGACATCTGCTGTGAACAACCAAAGGTCAGAAACATGTCAGGGTCAAAAGGACATCCCTCAAATTTCGAGTTCTGCTCAGCGTCGAATGTTCCGAACTCGAAGCCTACTTCTCTTGCGCAGTGAAACTCAGCCTCAACAACACCCATCATGATCGAGCTTCTCCTTGGGTCGCCGTCGTCCCTGCTGGTGACAGTGCTGGGGGCCACGTCACTGCTCAGCATCGCATACCTCGCCTACCTGGCCATCTATCGTCTGTACCTGAGCCCCATCGCGGGCTTTCCCGGCCCCAGGCTCGCCGCGCTCACCTACTGGTACGAGTTCTGGTACGACGTGGTGGCCGAGCCCGAGTACACCTTCAAGATTGGGCGGCTGCACAAGCGATACGGGCCGGTGGTACGCGTCAACCCGGACGAGATCCACGTCCTGGACCCTGACTTCTTCGACGCCATCTATGCGGGCAGCGGGCGCAGGCGCGACAAGTGGGACTGGGTCACGCGGTCGTTTGGCGTCGACGAGAGCCTGATCGGCACGCTGGGCCATGAGGAGCACCGCGTGCGGCGGGCGGCGCTGTCGCCTTACTTCTCGAAGCAGAGCGTGCGCGCGCTGCAGCCGCTCATCGACCGCAACACGGGCATCCTGCTACGGCGGCTAGCGGCGCTGGCCGGCGAGGGCGCGCCGCTGCGGCTGGACGACGCGTACGCGGCGCTAACCAACGACGTCGTCGAGGACTACGCCTTTGGCCGCAGCGAGCACCGCCTCGAGGCCGCCGGCTTCGATCCGTCCTTCCGTAACGCGATGCTGCAGGGCGGCAAGGCGGCCCACGTGCTGAAGCACTTCCCCGCCATCACCGAGGCCCTACGGCGGCTGCCTGGCTGGCTGCTGCGCTGGCTCAGCCCGGACATGGGCGCTTACACACAACTGCAGGCAGGCGTGAAGGCGCAAGTGGCCGAGCTGCATAGCGCTCACGCCACGCATGCCTACGACAGCAGCCGCCGCACCATCTTCCATGAGATCCTCACCAGCAAGCACCTGTCGGACCACGACAAGAGCCCCGGCCGCCTATGGCAGGAGGGCGAGGTCGTGGTCGCCGCCGGCACCATCACCACCGCCTGGGCCCTGGGCGTGGCCACCTACTTCCTGCTGGCGACGCCGCCCATCCTCGCCCGGCTCAAGGCCGAGCTCGAGGCCGCCGTGCCCAGCCGGGACGCCGCGCCCCCGAGCCTGCTGGCGCTGGAGCAGCTGCCGTACCTGACGGGCGTGGTGCAGGAGGGCGTGCGGCTGTCGCACGCCATCTCACACCGCATGCACCGCATCTGCCCGGACGAGACGCTTGTTTACCGCGGCGGCGGCGGCAGGGAGTGGCGCATCCCGCCCGGAACGCCTGTGAGCATGGCCAGCAACCTGGTGCACCACGACGAGCGGGTGTTCCCGGATTCGCACGCCTTCAGGCCAGAGCGCTGGATCGAGGGGCCGCCCGGCGGTAGCAGCAGCAGCAGCAGCCGTCTCGACCGCTACCTGGTGTCGTTTGGCAAGGGCGGCAGGGCTTGCCTGGGCATCAACCTGGCCTACGCAGAGCTGTATCTCACCCTCGCCACGCTCTTCCGTGCGTATGGGTCCGCCCAGGTCCGTGGCAAGGACGACATCGGCACGCTGGAGCTGTTTGAGACGAGTGCTCGGGATCTCGTCATGACGAGCGGTGATGTTGTGCCTGACATGGCCGAGGGCCCCAGGGGACTGCGAGTCAGGGTTCATTCCACTCAGAGCGATGTGAGCATGTGAACTACCATCTGCATGGGACGGGGTAAGGTGCTCAGACTGGTTTGTGTGCAAGTATGGTGGGGATGCATGTCAATCTAAGAACCTTGGAAGTTTGGCGGTTGAGGGGTGCCGTGCAGCCTGCTTACTAAGTAAACAAACGGCTGACTAATCTCCCAAAACACTGCACGTTTCCTCCGCCTGGCAGCCCCTCTGAACTGGTTCCTCTTTGCTCATAGAGACAGCGCCGACTTTGCTTCAAATGTTCAATCAACATATTGAGGCCACTTGCTTCTGACTCTGAAGTCTCTTGTGACAGCACTCACCTTTTCTTCCACATCTCGTCGCGCGATACCTTCAACAAACTCCTTGCTTGCTTTACATGTTACCTCGCGTCTCGACGTCTTCCACGAGCCTCGGGAATCCTTGAGGCATTTGCAAATTACTCATTAATGACAGGAATCCTGGATTGCAGATCTTCTATCTATCTTTTCTCTGTGCACCTCATCATCGACCCAGTGTCTTCACTTGGACCTCGACCTTGTAATCGGTATAAATCAGACTGCTCGAAGCATCCGTCTCCCAAACGAACCCGTCGCGGTCCACCAGCTCGAAGTCATAGTTCCACAGCAGCGTGGCAAGAATCAGCCGGATGCTCTGCTGCGCCATGTGCCTCCCAATACAGGCCCTGGTGCCGATGAGGAACGGCCTGTACGCAGCCCAGTTGTCCGCGTCGTAGAGCCCGCGCTCCTTGTCGCCGGCGGCTCCAGGCCCAAACCCAGCCCCCTCGTGCTCCTCGTGCTTCTCGTGGTCCCCCTGCCCCGGCGGAGCACTACCCCCGCGCGCGAGCCACCTCTCGGGACGGAACTCGCCGGCGCGCGCAAAATGCTCGGGCGACCGCTGGATCGAGTACAGGTCGGCCGAGACGACGGTGCCCGCGGGGACGCTCACGCCGGCGACGACACATGCCATTGTCGCCGTACGCTGCGCCGTCTTGCCGTTGGCCGGCGGCAGCAGCCGCAGCGTCTCGCGCACGCAGGCTTGCAGGAATGGCAGCCGGGCCTTGACCGCCTCGCCTGTGATATCGGCCTCGGTTGCGAAACCGCCGCGCACCTCGGCGCAGAGGGTGCGGTAGGCCGCGGGCGAGCGCAGCACGTGGTACAAGGTGGCCGCGAGCGTAGTCGCGGTAGTCTGGTAGCCGGCAAGTCTGTTGGAAAAGTACCCACCGAGTCAGTCTGGCCGAACCTCACCGACGCTTTGATATCTTCTCGAGGGTGGCCGCAAGGTGTAAGTAGTAATACTTGACTTACGTGAGTCCGATGGCGTTGCTGAAGAGCGCATCTGGAGCAAGCGTCAGGCCTTGCTCTTCGCTCCTCAGAATGGCAGTCAGAAAGTCGTCCCTCCCGTCCTGCCTTTCGATACAGCTGCGTGAAATTACCGAGTCAGCGAGCGAGTGGCGCGTTGGGATGCCTCTCCGGGAGGGGCGCATGCATCATCGACTGCACTTACTCTCGGAGCTTCCGCGACGGAACGATCTTCGACAGCTGTGAGGGGACCGGAAGCATGGAGAACAGCCCCCTGGCAGCCTCGATCGCCGGGGCCACACCGGGCGTGCTGAGCAGTGCGCCCAGCGCCTCGACAGCAGGCATGGACCGCCTGCCCAGCCGCTTGAGCGACTCGTACGTGGGCCTTTTGCCGGCCATCAGCGGCTCGCCAAACGCCAGGTCCCCGATCATCTCCCAGAACATGGTCTCGAGGACGTCGGCGAGGTCACACGTGCCGCCGGCAGACTCGTCCAGCAGCGCCTTGGCGCGCCCGATGTGCTGCTTCTGAATCGGCTCCTGCCTCGCCAGCGCCTGCGGCGTAAAGGCCTGCTCGATGACGCGGTGCAGCCGCTTGTGCAGCGCCGGGTCCGGGATGGTGATGAGCGTCGGCGAGTTGAGCACCAGGTCGCTGAATAGCGTCAGGAAGGTCCCGTGCTTGGAGAACCGCCCGTCCTCCTGCCGGGCGTAGATGGCGGTCATGGCCTCGAGCGACGCGAAAGAGACCTCGCCGGGACCGACCCGCACTGCTGGGCCTGCGCGTTCGAGCCTTGGGTTAGCAAGACGACGCATTGCGTCGGCCGTGAACAAGCTGTGTGTAGGTGTTTTACTGACCGTATTTTCGATGAAGATCTTGCAATTCTGTGTTGAACCTCATACGCCACAGTGCTCTCATTATCCACAACTGCAAGATCCGTCAGGTCCTTGGAAGGCATCTAATTTCAGTCTCATGGCCTTCTGGAAAGCTTACTGGCGAGAATTTGGCGACGAAGGGTCCCGGGACATGAGCAAGAGGGTGAAATACGCAACAGTACACCACGTACGCAGCTGCGAGAATTGTTCCCTTGAGTTGGATTATCCTGTTCAGCAAAGTGCCATCATCTCTCACGCCTGCAGCAGGCAAGAAAACATACCACTGCCATAGCCATTGGCCACGGAGAGCTCTGGCAGTAGCTCGAGGAAAAGACGGAGATCGCCATGCCGGATGGTTGTGCTTGACAACACGGGAACTTCCCTGGCTCTGGGGATTCGGTATCACGACGGCCTGGTCGGAAAGAGGAAGAGGCAGCAGCAGAGGAAAAGGACGGAGACATTGACTGCACCAATGCGTGTAGACTGTCGATGCGTCACCACATGTCCACCCGTCAGCAAAGTGAACCCTCGCACTACACACCCCCCAGAAGCGGTCCGCTTTTCTCGGCCCGTCTCACCCAGGGGACGCCATATCTTGGCACCTTCTGATAGTCGTGATATAAAGCGGGAAAAAATTTTCATGGAACACCTTTCTAAGACGGCCTAGATGCGTAGATTAGGTGCATAGCCACTCCACCTCCTGAGCCGTCGAAACCTCTGTTTGGCTGTTCGGTTTCCGATGGGTTCGCAAGTGCGCGCTTAGCTGGCTGACACGCATGGATGGAGTGAGCTTCAACTAGATCTGCGGTCACGAGTGACGTTGTCGTTGTCTATCTCGCGCCTCAGACCACCGACCTCACCAAATCCCTCACTCTCGACAATGGTACGGTCTCACTCAGCAATGCCGCGGACACGATACATGCCCGCCCAGCGTCATCTCGATGTGGCTACTACTGTTCTCGCACTCGGGAAGACACACAGTGCGTGGCTTCCGGTGGGTCGCCATTCCTACTTGCATCCTTCAATGTTCCTTCCGAGGCACTTGTCTCGCGGCTCGGCACATTCGAGCTGGTCGACTGAAAGGAACCCATGGATCAAGCTGGCATGGAGTAGCCTCGCGTAAAGATATGAAGGAAAGAAAAATGGGAGGCAGATGACTTTCGAATCATTCCATCCTGCAGAAGTATCCGAATCTTCAACCAAAAATACATTTGCTCAACCGACGCTAGGACAACCGACACAACCTTGGAGCAGAAAAATCACGACACCATGGAGCCTCTCACACACCAGTCGAAGCTCATACCCCCCGAAGAAGCCGCTGAGACCGGCTGCTTCACCACCCTCCCCATCCGGCTCCACCCGCAGAATGATCTGGCAGATGAAGCAAGTCGGCGGTTCATGCGAGACTGGGCTAGGGAGATGGGTGACGGCAGGGAAACGAGAACATACTTCTCCTTCTCCCCAGCTGGGAACTGGTCCTCGCTCATCTACCCCGAGGCCATCCCGGAGAGACTCGGGGTGCTGGCTTACCTGTCGGACCTTGGCCTGATACACGACGGTACGTGCGGACGGAAGATGTGCTTGGTGCTCCTGCGGATGAGCAAGTCTGACCCCATGCCGTGCCTCTCTGCGCGCTTGATTAGACGCTGGTGAAGAACTCACCCTCGAAGAGGCCCAAAGAGAGCACGACGAACTACACGCCGCCCTCAACCCTGACGAAAGTAGCAAAAACAACAGCAGCAGCCTTTCGCCGGAATCCAGAGCGTCCAAGACCAAGAAGCTTGTCTCGCAATGCATGCTCGAATGCATCAAGCTCGACCGCGAGCTAGGTCTTGCCATGCTGGCTGCATTCCGGGACGTGTGGCTTGCAATCAGCGAGCGGCACGGCGACAAACAAGCCGAGACTGTGGAACAATATCTTGAATACCGCAGCGACAATGGCGGGATGCTGTGAGTAATTACCGTGGTGAAGATTCCCAACCGTCACGAACCATCACTGCTTCTTCTCTGTGGCCTGTTTTGTTTTGATTCTTCTTTTCCAGAGAGCATAGGACTGACGGCAGCGCGCAAAAAGAGTGTTCTGGCCCATGCTGCAGTTCAGTCTGGGGATGCACATGTCCCCGAAAGAGTACGAGCTGGTGCAGCCCATCATCGATGCCGCAACCCGTGGCCTCCTGCTGGCAAACGACTACTTCAGCTGGGAGCGCGAGTACAGGGAGCTGCAGTCGGGCCATTCCAAAAGAATGGTCAGCGCCGTCGAGCTGTTTATCAGAACCCAGGGCCTGTCCATCGAGGCTGCCAAGGACGAGGTCAAGCGGATGATCATCGAGTCCGAGCGCGAGTTCTGCCGGCTGCGCGACGAGCTGTGCACGGCACACCCGGATCTCTCTCCGAAGCTGAGGAGATGGATCGACTGTGCTGGCCTGGCCGTCTCGGGCAACCACTACTGGTGCTCTGCCTGCCCGAGGCAAAACGCGTGGAAGAGCCAGCCCCATCCCCGGCCTGACGCCCAGTCAGCTCCTCGTCAACTCATCAACAGCAGCACGTCCACAGGGAAGCGTGCCCTGGAACAGACCGGCAAAGACAGGACCCCGGAGACAGAGCCGCGGAAGAAGATCCGAAGAGACTCAGGCGTCGCCGTGTCATCTAGCTCCAGCGACACCAACGCGGGTGAGCCCCTGCTCTCGCCTCGCCACTCCCCGGTGTCCCGTTACCCACTCCGCGCGGTCTCGACCGAGGCGCTGGACGCACCACTCCTCTACCTCGCTAGCATGCCGTCCAAGGGCGTACGTGGAGTGCTGATCGAGGCGCTCAACACGTGGCTCGGCGTGCCGGCGGCGGCCATCGGGGCCATCACGTCGGTCATCGACAGCCTGCACGGCGCGTCGCTGATCTTGGACGACCTCGAGGACAACTCGCCGCTGCGCAGGGGCCTGCCGTCGGTGCACACCATCTACGGCCCGGCGCAGGCCATCAACAGCGCCAACGCGATGTTCGTGCGCGCCGTCTCCGAGACAGCGGCGGCGCTGCGGCCAGCCTCGCTGGCCGCGGCGCTTGAGGAGCTCGAGAACCTGCATCGCGGCCAGAGCTGGGATCTGTACTGGAAGTACAGCCTGGCGTGCCCCGGCGAGGCCGACTACATCAACATGGTCGACCACAAGACGGGCGGCATGTTTCGCTTGCTGGTGCGCCTGATGGTGGCCGAGGCAGCCCCCAAGCCCCGCCTGGACGCCGCGGGCCTCGGGCGGCTGACGCTGCTGTTTGGACGCTTCTTCCAGATCCGTGACGACTACATGAATTTTGGTGACTACGCAGCGCAAAAGGGCTTCTGTGAGGACCTGGATGAGGGCAAGTTCTCGTACCCCGTCGTCCACTGCCTAGCCAACTGCTCCGAGTACCGCGGCCACATCCTCGGCGTCTTCAGGCAGCGGCCGACGGTGCCTGGCGCCGCCGCCCCGCTGTCCAAGGAGACCAAGGCCCATCTCTTGGGCTGTCTTGTCAGGAGCGGCTCGCTCGACCACACGCTGGACTGCCTTCGCGAGCTGGAGCGCGAGCTGGAACTGGAGATCGACGCGCTGGAGAGGCTGACAGGCGAGGCGAACCCGATGCTCCGTCTCTGCCTGGCCAGGCTGAGCACCGAAGGCATCGATCGAGTCGGGATCGAAGGGATCAAGACATAGAATAGTCAACGTCAATAATGGGGACATATTCACCTATCAATAGATAGTTGGGCCCCGATTTCATATTCTAAACTCATACCAACATCCTGCCCACCGCCCTTGACCATTTGCGTCTTCCGAGTGATCTAAGTGTAGAAAGCGAGGACTCGAGTTATTACCAACTCCAAGGCCAGTTGAGATCCGGCCACAAAATGGGTCGCACGTTCTGCACTATGCCACCGTGCCACCTACAAGCGAACCTCGATCTTGGATAGCATGCACCAACATCCGTAGCAGTCGTTCGACTGTTGCAAGCCTCTTTACTCGCCGTTGGCAGAGCTGAGGAAGGTGGTGTGCAAGTGCTGCAGGTTTGGGACGCGTCTCTCATGCCACTGCATGTCTGCTTGCCTGTCAGGCTCGGATGGGTGAGGGTCGAAAAATGCCTTGGCTGGTCCTCTTGAGCGGCTGCATAGCCTCTACATATCCAGCCTTTTCTCTATTCTTTCCACTCTGAAATCCATATTTATCCCTCATCGTCCTCTATTTTGGTTCTCTTTGTAGAAGTAACAACGATAGCGCCGCTGGTGTCTCCTGGAGAAAGTCGGCACCAGCAGCCTGAGGCAGGGCCTGATCAGAGACTAACGAATCGGATGCCCTTTCTTGAGACGCTGTCCGACTTCTTCGATGACGCCAGTCCTTGGAGCAAGTCCTGAGCCCTTGCTTCTTGCATTCCATATCGTCCCGAAGTCGGGAGGGTTGACCCTTGCAAGACTTTGAGAAGGATATTTTACTTCATCTTGGTCGTCCAGGTGATTCGAGATCGCTCACTTGGTGATTGGATCAGGGAAATCAATTATAGGTCAGGAGAGTCAGGATAGTTCGCGAACACCAAACGCTGGACTCTGCTGACGGGGCGGAGCTGAACGTGATGGACTTTCGAAAGATCCCTGAATCCGTCCTTGATCCAAGAATATCAACAAAGATCTAATCGCTGTACCTACACTCAAGCTTGCACCAAAGTTACCCAAAGGCCAATTCTCATGCTCGTCTCTGCAGAAGTGTCATCGATTTAAGGAAGATGCTTATAGGACTGATCCAGCAGAGGGCCCTGGTACCACCGACCACGTCTCAGCTGTGAAATTCAAATGCCCAGATAATCTGGCCGACTCCGGGTCAAGGTAGACCTGCAGACCCATGTCATTACGACCCAGATTAAACACTCGGAAGATAACATATATCAAGTCACCCACATCCCCGTTTGCGATCACACTGCGCCTCATCTGTGAAGAAGTCAATGGAAAGTTGTTACGATTCATACAAGACATAAACTCACTAGGTTGTACTGAGATTTATTCATTAAGAATGGAGTCTCACAAGGCAAGTCGGTGGTCTTGACCTCGATGTAGTACTTGGGCCGCTCACTTGCCCATTCACTTCGCTCCGGGAATCCAATTTCGACAAAGAAATCTGTAAAGTCTCCCTCAAGATCCAAGTAGGTCCTATACGACGTCTTCCTTCCAGACCAGGGCTGAATGTCCTGATATCTGGGATGTCCGCTGACGTCTCCGCGAACGTCACTCTGCCAGTTGTCTCTTGAGAAGCCAGGCAGGTTTCGACCCTTAGGCATTAAACGCGACAACATTTCGAATACCTTACACCAAAATGTCAGTTCCATTCAGATATAAAATGCCAATAGGTACTTACGTAGAGCTCTCCTGCTGCACGGATTCTGCGTTCCCTCTTGAGTGAGTTCTCTTCGCCCAGGGCTGCCGAAAGATCCACGCCATTGAATCCACCGAATCCACGTGGCTGGATGCGACTAGAGCCCCCCTGAAAAGGATTCGTTGCCCATCTAGCGGCTTGAATCACCTTGTCAAGAAGAGCAACGTACTCCGCATTACTTGTCACACTTGGTGATGTGAACACGTCGGTTCTACCAGTGCCTAGCCCGGATGGCCTCAACGGTAACGGTGTGCTTCGAAAGGAAAAAGCGGCGCTGGGAATTTTCTGGTGGGAATTTTTCGTGGATGATTCAGGCGTGAAGGCAGCACCTGCGTTCGAGACTTGCTCACTGTGACGGCTGTGGGTTGGTGTCCGATAATGTTGCTCATTGGATACACTTGGAGTTGGAAGAAGAGATGTTTTGGAAAGATTCTCTGCATGGAGATATCCGTTTCTGGTGTTTTTGCCCTCTTGAGTAACAGGAACAGAGTTTTTTGGGTATCCATTCTTGCTTGAAGTTGATGGAGGCTCTGATTCATCTGAAATGCCTTCTTCCAGACATTCAAGGTCCAATCGGGCGATGCCATTGTCATCTAGAGACATGCCGATCCTTGAGAGTGGGGCGAGCAAGACGTCTCTTGTCGTAGCGATGCCGTCCTTGCTTATTCTGTCTTGCATGTGCGGTATTTGTGTGACAATACCTCGCATCATCCAGGCAAACAGCTTCTCGGGAAGTAGCTTACCATACGCGTATTCTTGATCGACCTTGTCTCGTGGTAGGTAAACCTGCAGACCCAAATTGTCCTCTTCGAGATGAAGAGTAAGTTTCTTGTTCACAGCAATATGCTTTTTCCCATCTTGGCTGAGGACAAGACCTGAGGAAATCTCATCAGACTCGTAGAGACGGCCATTTCTGAGAATGCTGAAGAACGACTTCATTTCGGTCAACGTTTTTGTTCGCGGACTATCAAAATGGCGCGCGATCCTGCATACATGGTCAATTTGTTATAGCTGCCTCTAAAGTCCACCCGCTGCAACGAACCTGATGAGAGCATATGCACGGTTGGAAATCTGGCGCTCCGGATTTGATATCAAACTAGCACCGCTACCGTGGAACGATGTGATCTCGTTCACGTGGAGCGAAATTTGCCTCTTCTCGAGGCCAGCCCAAGCGATGAATGGACGAAGCCTACTGAGCTCCTCCAAAGTGAAGTCAAGAAACTTGACGGCAGCCTCAAAATGAGTTCTGAGAGGCTCCCGATCAACCAAGAAAAATTGGGTGGTGATCGAAACTCGTCGAAATGCCCCATTTGGGTATCTGACTGGGAAGATGTTCGAATTCAATATCCTCCCCGGAGCCGGGGGCTCCTGTTCCGTTGGAAGTAGGGAGTTCACTGTCCATATAGACTGCTTCAAATCCTCGGCAGTTGTCTGGCTCCTGCTGCCAATTTCTTGCAACTCGTCAATTGCCATACCGAGGTCTGTGGACTTGACACCGAGTAAGTCTACAAATAGTTCTTTGAGATCCTCGTATTCGTCACGAAGCGGTACTCGGCCCTTGAGCTTAACAGCATTTGACCACACGCACTTTGAAGCCTTGTGCCAGGCTGATCCGTCGTCTGTTGGGAGGTAGATAAGCGCATCGCATTCGAAAGCATCCCTGCCAATGGTCATCAGCAAATTCTGTAGCAATCTTCTACGTAGTAATCTTCTCTGTAGCAAGCTTACCTCGCGATAACTGGGGTGGTAATCTCGGACTGTAGAGCGTTCAAAGCCTTGTAAAGCTCGATGATGATATCACTATTATCGGAATCACAGTCTTTCAACTTTTTCAATTCTTCCACGTAGATCTCCCATGTGGAATTCTGAATTCCTAGGGTCTCTGTGAAAAGACCAGTGAAATGAATCTGAGACTGACGACGCTCGTTCGAGCTGCAAAATTGCTGGTACATTCGTTGCAAAGGGAACTTCGTCGTCATACCCTGAACTTCATTCCATACGCATTGTTCAGGCTTGGCCCATGCACAGTGATGCTCTTTGAGTGGGATGTAGATGCAGCACTTCTCCGAAAAAAATTTCCTGCACGTGTCAGACAATTTGAGCACTCGAAAATTATACTTTGTACGTACTTGATCATCTGCTGAGACTCATCTTGATCTGTACTTTCCAAATGCTTCAGCTGGATATACCCGTATAAATCAAGGAGTCTGTCTCTAGCTATGGCTGTCATATCGGAGCTGACCACAGCATGCAGAGTGTGCTCCAAAATAGCCAAGGCGAGATCAAGGTCCGTTGGAGAAGACCTGATTTCGATGTCGTCCAGAAACGCCTTCCACTCGGGCGGGATATCGTCATATTTGGTATCTGTTTCCAACCATATCCAAGGGAAGAAGGCCCCGGGTTCAATGAATTGATCGACGAGCTCTTCCAGCTTCCTAGTAGGAAAGTAAGTGTCTGCCAACGGAACCCGGCGGTTGCCTCGGCACAAGACTTCTGAATTTCGTATCCAGTCGCTATGCAGTGGCACGAATGGTTCATCACGCTGATATGCTGCAAGCAGACATCCCATGAACTTCTCTGGTCTGTATTTCTGGACATATTCGACAGCTTCGAATGAGGCAACGCAATCCGTGGCTCTTAGCTCGTACAGAAACCAGTCAAGCCATGAAATATCACCATCTTTAGGTGTGGCGGGACTATCTTGGAAGTAGGCCTCGTTGACGAATACCGCTCTTCCATAGCCTGGTGCGCCGTCTCCTGGATTAGGCCCTGGTTCTGTTTGTCTGAAAAGCTCTGAGGGGCCGTATGGATCATCGTTGGCGATGTAGATATATTTGTCGAATGGTCGACAAGGTCTCCCTCGATCATCGTAGACCTCCAGATTTTTGTAACATTCTTTTTCGTCAGAAGCCAAGCCCCGAGTAAGGTAGAGGAACTCCAGGTGTCGCCTCGAACTTTCTAGGGGGATTGCCGGGGAGGGTCCTCCATTCGGCTTGTATCTGTGCAGTATGCCTTTTCGGACTAGGCCTGCGGAGGCTGTCTGGACTCCCAAGTGCTTGAAGAGTGTCCTTCTGGCTGCGTTTTTCACCTTAGTGGAAATCAGACATAGGCCGATGTCAACAGGGATTTTTGCGCCATGAGCTTCCGCGAAATATACTGGTCCAGACAATATTGAGACCCAGGTACCACCTTCGAGGGGCAAAAGGTCCATGCTTATCAGTTCTGCCATACGATTATCCAATTTCATCTCAAATGGGCGATTGAGTATCATGGCAACTGGGGTATGCCACGTCTCTGGTGTGTTGGGGTGTTTCATCCTGGTTAATTGTCCTCTCTGAAGATCGCTATTCAGCCAGTAATTAAAATGAGCCTGGAAGACCCCTTTCAAGCCGTAGTCTTTCAGTGTGTCCAAATCGGCCTCATCATAGTGACCTGAGACAATTTGTTCTGGAACGTCGTCCAAGAGAAGCTGTCCATCTTCGTCGAGTACTCGAGGGCTAGGACGGAGAAGATATCCAATTTTATGCCGTATCGAAGTTTTACGCCCATAAACCACGGGAACACGACTCAAAAGTTCAGAGATTTTGTTAACCAAGGATTGCCACAAAGTGCTCATGTGTGCATTGTTCCGATCTGGCAAGAATCTCATCCATTGGTATCGCAGAGTGCCATGATCGCAGAATTGCAGGACGGCCCTGACAAAAGCATTGGCGACACCATCAATGAGGCCCCAGTTTCGCGGAGAATCTTCAATAATTTCTTGTCTGCTTGCATCTGTAACGAAGTCGGCTTGTATCAAGAAGCTGAAACCGACACATCGGACGGGAAGGGAGACAAATAGGTCTTGGGGCTCGACGATGGGGACTGAAGTCTCTGAGAGTGGGAATGCTAGCGTGACCTGGGATGAAGAGTATGCTCGCGCCTCTTCTTCAGCCTGAGAATAATTCCTAGCTTCATTTCTTGGAAGATTCGTCACTACCTGGTCTGTGACGTGGAAGTGTTGGTATTCTTTTCGGATTATCCCATCGAAGGTTGTGAAACGTTTGCAGATGACGGCGTGGTGGATTCGCGGACGCTCAATAGCGTACCACGTAGATGTATTCTGTTCTCCTGTCCCGGTGTGACAGAATGCAACATTGATGCACCTCAGTTTCTTCATGAATAGCAACACGGTCTGTTTGACCTGCGCAAACTGTTCCCGAATTCCAGCTTGTCTTTGCGCTTGTCTCTCTGGGTTTTTGATTTCGTGGAGATGGAGAGTGATTCTCGTCAGAGGAGTCCCCAGTTCCTCATTTGTGGCTTCCCATACAGGGGATACCATACCCATACCAGATTCTCCGTGTCTGTGGCTGAACGAGAAAGAGAAGGCATCCGACTGTATATGGACTTTCCAAGCTGCCCTGAAGACTGACTTGAAGCCAGTCCCCCTTTTCCCAAAGAAGCCTTGGCCGCCTGTTCTCGAGCTCTTCCCAACAGAGCAAATAGCTTTGAGGTCATCAGGAGTGAAGCCATCCTCATTGCATTCGAAAATAATGCGGTCAGGGAATATTCGGAAAGAAACGTAAGGCCTTCGGTTGGCAGCGATTGCTTTGGAATAGCTGTTGTCGTCGGCGTTCTGCAGCAGTTCGAATACGAAGCAAGCTTTGCTTGAATACAACTCTTTCGCGAGTCTAAATACTTGGTTAGGTATAAATCCAATTCTATCAGATACATAGTCAATATCTTACTTGATTACAGATGGACCTATCAAAAGATCCTTGTTCAGAAGCGCTTCTTCAATCTCACGACGGACCTCGGGTTCGAGGCGACGCAGGGTCTCTTCACCGAGATATCCATGGCCTTTCGCAATTCTCTGCACAAGTTCTCTGGCCTCTTTGCGGTCTATATCCGACATCCTTGCCGATTCACAATATGCTACAGCGACATTGATGACATGAATAATATCCTAGGCGTTCACATAGCATTTGCAGCCAGAATGTCGACGGTAATTAAAGAGGGCAAAAAGGTTCTCGATTTGGTGTATCTGGAGAAGTGTTGGTCACTATGAAATTATTTCGACGTGGCAATGGGCGCGCGGTAAGTTTTAATGAAGCCCCATTATCTATGCGCACCTGTAGACCCGCCAGCTCGGAGCTCAGGCGAAATTCAAGGCGCGTTGCGACTGGATTCGGCCGGCAGAAGTGATTGGAAAGTGCCCAAACCAACATGCAAGATAACCGCTGAGCTCTCCATCAATGCTCCTTTGTGATGGGTTGTCGCCGAGCTCGGCTCGCCCCCGCTGCCCGCGCCGCAGAGCTGCGTCGGTTCCACTGCAGTTGCTGCCTAGGTGCTGCAGCGATCATGCTGAAATTAGGCGCCGAGTCATGTCGAGACTGCGAGATATGTTTCATAGGGTAACGACGACGGAGCCCCTGCACCGACATGCCGTGGACTCGTCCTGCTGGATCCAAAAAATCTCGGCTACATGCATAAGCACTTGCGATGTAGACTATTGCCCGCACCCGCTTAACCGCGAGTGCAACACAACGCCGGGAGTCTGACCTGTGTCAGAGGTGGCACGAGATCAATTGCACATTTAAGGACACTTGCATTGAATGCAGTTGGGCCAGATATGGAGACCCTAACTTGTGTGCGGCATTGTCATGTCGTCCATAATACACGCTCCAACCAGCTCCTCACGATTACTGGCCGTTCACGTCAAGGCCCTCCAGGGCTACCTGCCATTATTCACACGAGACCATGACTGGTTTCGGAATTTTCTCTCACGCAGCTTCCCCTCGCTGTTGTGTGTCAGACGATTTTCGACTTCATCAAGCGGTGTAGACGTCTAACCATGCTTTGGTCCTCGAACCTCAGAAAGAAAGTCTATCCGCAGGCTTGCAAGTTAACTTGGTCCAAAATACTGGCCATCTGTAGCTTGCGCAGAGACTCTGTCTAGAACCGTAGACCCTCATGCGCATGAGTTTAACGGCAGACGTCTCTCACAAATCAAATCCCTGCTCTCGCAACTACTGGCCCCTTTTCTTCCATCTTGCTGATGTAAAAATTGCCTCTTCCCGCTGACTATCCTCAGTCTGTCTCCTGAAGTCCAACCGCTAGGGCGTCTGAGTATCATCGAATTGGATTGCCCACGTAAAGCTCCAGGCCTTTTTGGAGGCACCGTCAGCACAGCGATGGCACCAGATTTGCCCCTCATCATCCTGGAGAGGATTGAAGACCACCGGTATATCTCCATCGCTTGGCAGAGGACGCTTGCAGTTGAAGCAGATATTTGGACTGTGAAATTGTGAATTGAGGAGAGGATTCGGTGAAAAGTCGTGACACATAGACATCGGAATACCGTGTCAAAGGGGATAGTTTCCAGTTCCTCCTTGAGGCCAGGCATATTTATGATGTAGTCGTGTAAGTTCGAAACCGTTTTGAGTCTTTGACAGAGCCAGCTCGACGTGTCTTTCCTGTAGCCATGCAGTATTGGAACTCCTTGGTTGCATGCCAGACCATGCACCATGAAATCCACAAAGAATTTGTGGAGTTGCTTAGCTGGATCGCTAGTCGTAGACGTAAGGCTGACACCTCCGCCGGCCAAGGCAATGGCCGAAATCATGAGCTCTTCTACTGCAGTTGATTCAGAGCACGTGGCCTGAACCTCAAAACACAAACAATGACCAGTTTTAGCAAGGCTCAAACCAATGGGTGATTCAGCTTCGTTCTTTGACATTTCTCTCCCTTATGATGAAGTAGACAGCAGATCTTCCCAATCCACCTACTATCTCAGTGGACAAGAAGAATGATAAGCCACCTGGGCAGAGTATACTCCGCCTCTAGGCTTTACTGAAGCAGCCATTCCTCATATAACAACGTTTCAAACAATTAAACCGAGGATTCCAAGGAAGTTTATTTTTATTTTTATAAATACAACAGTCTCTGAAAAAGGCACGCAATGGTGGGAGGCCCAAAATGCTCATGCGGTTTTTGTTTGACTTGGCTAGGCAGCCTTAAGGCAAGAAGATCGTGGTGAAATCAGGTAGTTGGGCTTTATCAGCACATTCAAGCAGGTTTCGCAACGTGAGAAGATTGCAGAGTTGTCACCCTGATTGATGCGGGCGGTCTACAGGTTTCTACAGTCTGATAACTCATACGATAGTAAGCATGTTGATTTGATCGCCAAGAGAAACGGGTATAAAGACCATATAAAGTCCACTTAGAGCAACTGAATATTGACATGAGAAGTCCCGAGGTCCTTGGCCCAAACTAATCTACTATTTTATTTTGAAAAGAAGTGAATATATAGTATATATATACTGGAAGAAGAGAATTGGTCAATGCCATGCTAGCTCAGGAAGGTGAATGCCTCCAGGACTCGCGGGTACAGGAGGCCTTTCCGTGCTTATGCGAAGGAAGGCTTCGCATTCTTCAACAGCATCTCAAAGTATGCCTGGTTCCAGGTTCCAGCCTCTGGGCTCGGCTTGTAGGCGTCGGCCTTTCCGCAGAACGAATCATAGCGCACGGCTGAGCTGTCGCTGGTACCGTCACTCTCGCCGCCGGGTTTGACCCACACGAAAGCATCGCCGAGATCCGCGCCAGTGTCGGAAGATGGTCGGAGACCGAATCCGGCGCCGTTGACGTTGCACCAGTCACCCCACTCGAGACGAAGGCCCTGGACGCCGTTACGTCCTAGGAATGGTCAGTGATTGATTTATCATTGTGCTGACAGGTGACAGGGTATCAAGCCCAAAGTTTTACTTACCGGTATCCACAATAGCATGGTTAGGCATGCCAGCAGTAGCGAGAGCTTCGCCAAACAGTGTCACGTATTTCTTCTCGTTCTGTGCGGCGTTGTATTGCCCGTCGGGATCGTCCGCAAACTCACCGGGCTCAGCATCCCTGGTCAACGTCAGCTCTTCCCTTCTCTCCACGAGGCTCCAAAATGCTGGTTCCAGAAGTCCTCTACTCACCAGGAGTTCCATCCCGCGACATTTGTGGCGATGCCTCGGAATTGCGAGGGAGAGCCAGCGGCCTTGTATGCGCTGGCCAGCTCTTCGGCGCCGGGCTTGAGGTTGTCGTTCCAGCCCAGCCAGCCACCGTGGCCAGCATCAAGGTACATGACGACGTTGGGCAGGTTGAGTGTCTTCAGCGCATAGGCGACGCCGTCGCGATATCCAGCGGCACTGTCCTGGCAGGTGGTGAGGTCGCTGTTTGTGACCAGGTTGGGGAGCGAGTCGGGCTCGATGACGAGGGCGAAGGCGGTGTTGGGGTTCGCCTTGAGGATCGCGGCGATTGCTTCAGGTCATTTCAGATGAGCTGTGTCTTCTACATGAGGAATTCAGAGGGCGGAAATGAACGCACGGTCAATGTACTCGGTCTTGTACCGGTCGAGCTCGCCCACTGCCAACTCTCCATTTGAGGCCTTCGCGGCACAGTCTCGGCCTGGGAGATCGTAGATCACGACGCCCAAGATATTCTCACAAGGCACACCAGAAATAGCGGGATTGAGTCTCTCAATGTTGGCGATCGTATCACTTCGTTTCTTTCACGTCAGTTTGCCCCGCAGGGTGGTTCTGCTAGTCGGCTCGCAGTATAGAGACTCACAGCCAAACAAACGATCCGACATCGGCAACCTTCAAGGCCTGTTCCTTCAAGGGGCTGGTCATGTTTGCCGCTGCCGCCTCGATCTCGGCACGGTAGAAGCTGTTGGGGTGTAGAGTGTGGGACGTCCACACATTAGTGCTGGCATCGAGGCTTACAGCTGAGGCGCATGCGCCCGCAGCTTGCCTTGGCTGAGCGTTCGAAGTCCGAGACGGAGCTGCATCGACACAAACTGCCAGGCCCAAGGCCGAGGCAAACGCGTACCGGTACTTCATTATGGATGTGGTTCAGACTGTATGAGCGAGTGAATGTGGCACTGAGAGCCTTGCTTCCTTGAAGAGCAAAGGGAAATGAAACAAGGAAAGGCGTCGACGACCTTTTTATCACTAAGAGACAGTTCAATCATACACCCTGCATGCTCTTGATATGTAGGCTATTCGAATCCTCCTACTTTGGGTTTGGGAAATCCCAGAAGCTTTGAGTTTAGAGCCGGTCCCTTGAACCGCCTGGGCATTCCACAACATCCGCGTTTGCAGGGCCTCGCAGTCAACGGCGAGTCGTCGATCGACACAGACAGGCATTCATGTAGGTATAAGCGTGACAAGCTTTCGGATGCACGCCTCCGACCCTGCGACCTTCGAGGCCGCTGCCTCCCCACAAAAGCCATGGGCCCTGGGTAGGTTTGAGGATATTCGGCCTGCGGCCCGGTGACACTTCCCACTTGCTTGCGTGATGTCGTCAAACTGCGCGGCGGTTCGCGGAGAGACTCGACCGATCTTCCAGCCGGGAGCTTGGAGGAGATTCCAGGGGCGGCGCAATATCGACGCACAAGGGTGCACCGGATTGCACAAGGCTTGGCTTGCCCCATGGCTGTCCGCATAAGACCACGGAGAACGGAACACAAGGCTTGGCGAGAGCCTTGGCGAGCGCTTCAGAGTGGGAAACGGAGCGGATCCATTTCCCATTTGACAAACATGCAAGCTCCGAGGCCCTAAACGGCAATGTGTTTTGTTTCGCCTAGATGTCTGACTGAAGTTTCTAGGCACGTGTGGCATGTCATTGTACGTAGCTGAAATATGCAGCCTAGGCTGTCAGAGGTAATGAGTTCTTAAAAGGGGACTTATACATAATTACACACGGCAAGCAAGCCTAAGTAATTACTCAACGTGACAGGTAGATACTGTAAGGCGTTATGAGTCCCGGATTTCCTGGAGTGGTTCCAATCATCAGCGAGCACGGCTCGGTGACGGCGCCGAGATGATGTCCACAGCACGATAGGGTCGTTCTCTTTGGGACAATACAACACGGTGATCTTGGTACTCAGCATATTTTCCGTGTCCCAACAACGACCAGCTCAAGCGGCGATGCTGTCCGATGAGCCTGCCCGGCTATTTGGGACTATATAGCTGGTGTTTGCCAAGCATCTCCAGGTTCCTGGACTCACATCTCACCCACCTGTTGAAATGCCTAAAGTTGCTGCAGAAAGTTAGACACAAACAACACAAATAGAATTGTGGGGCACGAGAAGAGTAATACTCAGCGTCCGAGGATCAACAAAAGATTTGGGTTAATGTCGTCAGACTTCAGCCAGAGCCGCGCACTGCCAATGTTGCGAGGCTTAGCAAGCTCTAGTGTCACGATTTCGAGCGTGGCATATTAAATAGAGCACTATAAATAATAGAGCGGGAGCAGCTTTAGTTTATATAGAATAGAGTATTATAATAGTAGGCCCCTGCTATATAATATACCCCCGAGACAATTAAGAATTATTTAATTAAATATTATATATTTATTATTATAATATCTTTAATAATAATAATATAAGTAAATATATAATAACGTTATCCCTCCTAGGTATAGGGTTAAAAGACCTATAATTATATTTTTTTAAATTAAATTCTATTTAATTATATTATATTTCTATAATTAAGCTTTATTTATTTAAATAAAAGGTAAACCTTTTTAAAAAAAGCGTACTAAATAATTAATAACCTTTATTTTATTTAGCTTATTATTAATCTTTACTTTATAAGCAATAAACTTATTTTTTTTAAAAAATAAACCTTATATATCTTTAAGATAATAATAAATATATTAATCTACTTAAATAAAAAAGGGTTTTTATCTTTAAATTTCTTCGCTTTAATAAAAAAACCTTTTACTTAAATAAAGATTTATTTATTATAAATAAAGTTTATTTCTATAGCTATTTATAATAAAGCTATAAAATTTATATATTTAAATAATAAAATATAATAGCTTTATTTAATATATATATTAATTTAAGCTTAAGCCTTAATTAATAATTATTTTAATTTAAGTTAAATAATTACTTTTAAATAGTTTTATAAAATAAAGTTATAATAAATAGGTATATATAATATATTTAAGTAAAGTTAAAACCTATATATATTTTATAAAATAGTTAAAGCAATAACAGCTTTTTAATATCGCTTATTTCGAGCAATATATATTTAAAAGCTTAAATTATATAGCGATAACACTTTTATATATTAATATTAATAGTGTTTAATAGCGTTAAATTAGGTTACTTATAGCTTATAATAGCTTTAACTTTAATAAGCTAATAGCATTAGCGGAAATAAACTAGGCGCGTCTTAACGCTATAGTTATTAGCGTGAAATAATAGCTTTTAATTATAAATAAGCTTACCGCTTATAAAAGTAAATTAATAAGTTATTATAAAAAGGTTTATATAATAAAACTTATTATATTAATCTTAAAAGATATATTATATTTTTTTTTAAATATTTATTATTATTTTAATTTAATAAAGAAATTTAAAAAAAAATAAAATTATTAATAAAATTATTTATTATAACTTTATTTTACTATATTATAAGATTATTAAAAAGTAATTATTTAATTAAAATCGAGATAACTATTAATTAAATTTAAATTAATATATACATTTAAAACTTTTAAATATATTTAATAAAAATCGTTTTTATTAAAATAAAAACTTATTTTATTTAAATATATTAATATATCTATTATTAAGTTAAAGATATATAAAGTTTATTTTAAAGAAATAAAGAAGTTTATTACTTATAAAATAAAAATTAATAATAACTTAAAAGGAAAAAAAGGTTAATTATTTAATATACTTTTTTTAATAAGGTTTATTTTTTATTTATATAAATTAAAAAAATAAAGCTTAATTATAAAAACGTAATATTAATTATTTTATTTTTTTAAGTTTCTTTATTAAGTTAAAATAATAATAAATATTTAAAAAAAAAATATAAAATATCTTTTAAAATTAATATAATAAGTTTTATTATATAAAACTTTTTATAATAACTTATTAATCTACTTTTATAAGTAGTAAACTTATTTATAATTAAAAGCTATAATTGTGTATTTTTTAAACTAAATTTTATTTAACTATATTGCGTTTCTGCAATTAGGCTTTATCTCTCTAATCTATTTAAATAAAAGGTAAACCTTCTTAAAGAAGTGTGTTAGATTTATAACCTTCGGTCCTTTCTTCGGCTTATTATTTATTATTGCTTTATAGGTAATAAATTTCTTTATTTCTTTAGAATAGATTTCCGAGTTATATATCTTTAAGGTAATAATAAATATATCTATTTGCTTAAAAAGGGAAGGTTTCTTATCTTTACGCTTCTTTACCCTAGTAAGAAAACTTTTTATCTGGATAAAGATTTACTTATTATATTTAGAGTCTATTTCTGTGGCTGTTTATAAGCTATTAGATCTATATATCTAGATAATGGAATATGGTGGCTTTACCTAGGTTTTAGGCGTGTGTAAGTAGTGGTTTAAGCTTAATTAGCAGTCGTTTCGGTTTCGGCTGAATAATTGCTTTCGAGTGGTCTTGCGGAAAAGGTTGTAATGGGTGTATATTTGCAGAGCAGAGCTAGAACCTTAGTTAGGGCAATGGCGGCTTTTTAATATCGCCTATTTCGAGCAACTTAAAGGCCTAAGTTATACGGCAATGGCACTTTTATATATTAGTAGTGCTTAACAGTGTTAGACTAGGTTGCTTACAGCCTGCAATGGCTTTAACCTCGATAGACCGGTTTATATTAAGGCTAATAGCTTATTAAAAGCACTAGCGCGAATAGACTAGGCGCGGCCTAACGCTACGGCTATTAGTATAGAATAGCGGCTTCTAACTATAAATAGGCTTGCAGAAGATTAATAAGTTACTATAAAAAGTTTTATATAGTAAAACCTACTATATTGATTTAAAAGATATATTATGCCTTATCCTTTTTAGATATTTACTATTGTTCTAGCTTAATAGGGGAACTTAAATAAATGAAATAGTTAATAATTAAAAGCTATTATTTTATATTAATAGTTATAGCATTAGGCCGCGCCTATTTACATTAGTGCTTTTAATATACTTTAATTTCACTATTAGCTTATAATTATATATATATTATTATAATAAATAAAGAGGAGCCGGTATTATTAAAGTTAAAGCTATTATAAGCTATAAGCTAATTTAACGCTATTAAGTATTATATAAAAGTGCTATCGCTATATAACTTAAATATAAATATAAGTTATTTAAAATAAGCGATATTAAAAACTTATTATTACTTTAAATGTTTTAGCTTTATTTAAATATATATTTATTATAACCTTATTTTATAAAATTATTTAAAAGTAATTATTTAGCTTACTATATTATTAAAATTAAAATAATAATTAAAACTTAAGTTTAAATTAATATATATATTTAAAACTTTTAAATTAATTAAATAAAGCTATTATATTTTATTATTTAAATATATAAATCTAATAGCTTATAAATAACTATAAAAATAAACTTTATTTATAATAAATAAACTTTTATTTAAATAAAAGATTCTTTACTTAAAGTAAAGTAATATAAAAATAAAAACTTTTTTTTATTTTAATAAATTAATATATTTATTACCACCTTAAAGATATATAAAATTTATTTAAAAGAAATAAAAAAGTTTATTATTTATAAAATATAAATTTATAATAAGTTAAAAGGAAATAAGCTAAAAGGAAAAAAAAGGTTAATTATTTAATACACTTTTTTAAAAAAGTTTACCTTTTATTTAAATAAATTAAAAAATAAAGCTTAATTATAAAAATATAATATAATTAAATAAATTTTAATTTAAAAAATATAATTATAAGTCTTTTAACTTTATATTTAAAAAGGATAAAAACGTAATATAATTAAATAAAATTTAATTTAAAAAATATAATTATAAGTTTTTTAACTTTATATTTAAAAAAGTTATTTTAATTTTATTTATAAATTAAAATTTATTTTATTTATTTTTAAACTTTTATATTATATTAAATATATAATTTAAAATAAACTATTTTAATTAAAAGTTTATAAGTTAAATAACTTTAAAGCTTTTTTAAATTTCTTTAATATAATTTAAATAGCTTAGTTTTATATATATATATATATATATATATTTAAAAAAGTTATATTTTAATAAATTATAATATATTATTATATTATATTATAATTTAAAGTATTATATATAGCATTTTATATATTTCTTTACCTTTTTATTATACTTTTAGCTAATTAGGTATAAAGGTGCTAAAAAAAGTAATTATTTATATTCCGCTAGGCTAAGTGGCCTAAATAGGAAGGTTTCTATAACTTCTCTACTTTTACGCTAGAGCTGGCCTGTGGCGTACATAGCTCTGATGTATTGGAGCTGGCGGCTTAGCTACCTGTGGCTTCCCCCTCCCAGAGCGCTTGGGTCAGCCGTTATCCACAGCGCGCTATCCACAGCGGGTCCTGCCAACTTCAACATCTCCATAGGCAACCACCAACTATCACGATGAAGACATGGCTGGCACTCTGCCACACACCTTTCGTCCCCAGACCCTCGAGGAATACATAACGAGCTATGGCGAGGTGTCGCAACACATACACTATGACTATCGACCGCAAGCCACAACGAAGGGAGCTGTCGTGAGGCCCGAGCATCGACTGGCACCCGAGATCATCCGGCCCTGGAACAGCTTCGATGGGGAACAGGCCGTCCTGTGGAACGCTCTGCATCAGTCCATGTCTGGAGGGTCGGCGACGTTTCCTTCCCACGATCACGTTCTCGAGACCGGCCACGAACTCGCCCTCGTCGACTGCGAGGCGGCCGTCCACCTGTGCGACACCGACCTTGTACACAAACCCGTTTCGCGCATCCTCCGCTTCATCGGCGGGAATGCTGAAATCAACTCAACCTTGTCTCGTGCCGTCGGCATAGCTCTTGGTACACAGCCTCTTGAGATGGGACATTGCTTCTTCTCCACCTACAGAAATCAACTGAATGAGTATGGTCCTTATCATGAGCGCCTCGTTTATAGCACAGCTGCTGATAAGCTCGGTCAGCGTCATCCCTCAGATCGCGGGATCCAAAAGAAAACTCGACAGCGACGCGATTGCCGATCGACGCGGTAGCGACCGGCACGAGCGAGAGCGGGAAGTACTACATCTACACATGTCGCGAGAAGCGGTTGAGCAGCACTTTCGCGCTGGGCCGACGGATGGTTTCTGCAACTTTGAGGGAGACACAGATACCCGCCGTATACTCTTCGCGTACGAGCTCAAAGCACCTCACAAACTTCCATGGCGCACATTACAAAGTGCGGGATTGGCGAACAATGACCGGGCCTTTGATGTCAGGCAAGATATTTGGGAGAGGCCAGAGGATGAAGCAGCTGGCGGCATTGGCGACGGTGGCGGCGGTGACAACACCGGGAATCGGGTCAGCGACCCTATCAGCCAGGATGAAGAGGATGACGCAGACCCCCTCTTTGCGACTGCCGGCGTCATCACACAGTTGTATGATTTCATGATCAGGGAGAGGATACGATATGGGTATATCAGCACATCGGACTGTTACATCTTCTTGCGCATTGATTTGGAGTCTCCGACCATTGTAGAGTACTACACGGTCCGTCGGCCTCAAGCGGATGACAGGCTGCCGCCTCTGCGAATGCTCCCGCTTGTGCGCATCACACTTTTAGCGCTGCTTTCTCTGGCCCGTGGAGGTTCCATACCCACGGACACTGCCACGCGCGCGATGAAACAGGGCAGCCGATGGCCTGTGATCAGGAGAGCGATGACCGAGACCACGGACGCTGCTTCATTGACCCACAATGTCGGACGCGAGTCGACCGGTGACGAATCCTTTCGACAGTCGACAGGATCGAACACATCAGGTTCCGCTAATGATCTTCTCGTCACAAATCGACAAGCTGGCCACATTATCACCAAAAGCCCAGCTAAGAGAAAGCGTGACGACGAAGATGAGTTACTTGAGGCTGCTGACGGGGCCATGGATCGGAGACGGGCCCTGGACGGGGGCAGTGAAAGCCTGAACAAGCGCCTCAAGACCAGTGCCAACCTTCGAGAGGCCTTAGCTGCAGCTTCCCTGCCGACACCTCCAGCACTTTCCCAATCTCCACCTGGACCGTTGCTGCCTCTGCCTCCGAGATGCATCGTCGGGCTGAACGATCCCAATGATCCCGAAGTTTTCAGGCGGGCGCCTTACTGTACTTCGCGCTGTATATTTGGGGTTGTTGGTGGCGGATCTCCTGACCTGGGCTGCCCCAACTACGCCAGCCATCCTGTCCAGCATCCTCCTACTTCGGTCTTCCGCGAGCTCCTCCGCCGTCAACTCGCCGAGGGTCCGTCTTGTCACGTGTTGTGGGTAGGATGGTCCGGGTCTACAGCAACCATCTTCAAGATTCGACTTGCGTCGCTCGGTTATGTTGTCATTGCTAAGGCTAGCAGCAATCGGGCAGCCCTCCGCACCGAGAGGCGAAACTACCGCAAATATTTAGTTCCAGCCCAGGAAAGCGGTGCCGTACCGCCGTGCCTCGGCCTACTCGATCTGCCTGAGCCGTGGATAAATCCCGATGTGTACTCAGACCACCTTGGGCATGATCTTACTTGTTGCCTCTTACTGGGCTGGATCCCAGGGCAGCACCCTCAAGATGCACTCTCTTCCAGTGTTACCTCGTCGGGGCATAACTTCTCGTTGTCGCCCTCTCAGAAGGAACAAAAACAGCGGGCTAGAGCAGCGTTGCGCGCTTCCGTCAGGGCTGCCTTCGAATCCGTCCACAGTCTGGGAATGCTACATGGCGATGCAACACTGCGCAACCTGCTCGTGGAGTCTTCACACCTAGAGAGGCCCTTCCGAGCTAGGCTGATCGATTTCGAGGCGGCGAAGCCTTGTGAGAAGTGGTGGGAAAGGCTGCAACAGAAATGGCGGCGGCGGCGGAGACGGCCGCCGCGAGTCCCGACTGATGACAAGGGGGGTCTCTTTCAAGTGGCCTGCGAACAAGAGATCGCACAGTGCCTTGCTGATGTTGATTTGTTGTATTAAAGTAAACTCAGACTGATTTGTAATCAGGAATGTTGGCGCTTCTGATAATCTCGCACTCGGATGACACGAAATTCAAGAACAACATCGTGCAGAAGCTCCAGATCGAGTGGATGCTGCACGTGAAGGACCCCAAGCAGCTGGATGTACGCCAGGGGTTCTGGAAGGGCGTGAACGCGAGCAACCTCTACAGCTTGTTCACCCGCGAGGAAGAGCGAGAGGCCGCGGTGGATCTGCTCGCAGATTATTCCCGGCTATTCGGAGGGTCCTTCGAGCGCGCCAAGAAAGACATCACATCCTTTCTACCGAAATGGGCCCGAGGTGTGGTTCGCTTGGAGAGCTCGTCTGCTCTCTCGGGCATCAAGGAACCTGACATAGTCCAGCCCCAACATGAAAAGGCCAGTGGTAGTAAGGCCGACCAAGATGCACCCGCGAAAGACCCCGTATATCCCGCCGAAGAGGTAGCCCGACTTCGCAAATACCTGAGCCCTTCACCTGAGCAGTTGGCGGTATGGGAACAAGAACCGCAGACACTGGCGCAGTGGCTATCAGACCAGCTGGCCTCCACAGACGGCGAAAACCATATGCTTCAGTCCTGGTGTGAGCAATGGGGCTGCACGGCCTGTACACGGAAGACAGCGGCATACCATCGGTGCAAGGAGTGGCCGCTTCGCAGCACCCAGAGAATCCAAACTTCAAGGCCGCACTCCATGAGCTGTACATCATAGTCGATGGGGAGGACCAAGAAATGCGGCCCGCATTAGCAGGTGACCTTCAAAAGGAGGCCTCGGCTTTCCTGCAGGCCCTCCCTGCCTACCGGGCCTTGGAGGATGCGAACCGCCGACTCAGGCATCTCGTCCAAGCCACACCAGGACGGTGTCCGATAGCCATAGAGAGGATGGAGGAGCAGTTGAAGGCTCAACAGAGCATGCTATATCATGTCACGACATCGCCCCGATTCTCAGCTTACTTCTACGGCGTTATCGCATTTGAGACCGTGCGAACCCTGGCTCTGCTCCAAGGTGTTGAGCAATTGGGGGACCAGCTTGGGCTTGATGACGGGTACAGCAAGAGGGAGGTCCTGCTGCGTCCTGACGCGGCCGCCTCCCTGCAGCTCACCGGATGGCAGCTGAGGGCGCTTCTGCTACCTGGGTCGCACTGCGCGCGAGTCCTCATATCTTGGCAATGCACCGTCTACGAATCGAAATTCTGCGGCGCCGGGACGGTGGGCCTTGAGGAGTACAGACCGATGCCTATTCGCTACAACGAGTTCTCACAGAACAAAAAATTGGCCGACACGAGCACGGAAACCTTACGAAAGCTCTTTGGGACAGTTAAGAAGCCTCAGGGGTTGCCATCAATCCCGAGGCCCCCAACACCAGAGCCGACTGCACTACCTGCCTCGGTCACCACACCCGTGAACGATGCCATACCTTCTACACCTCTTCGGGGTTCCGCAGCTATTGTTATGGACACCTCATGTGCACCGACGCCAGGGATTGCGCCAAGCGTGACGTCTACATGGAGCGCAACCACAGCACATACGTCTCAATCACCCATGAGGTGGCCAAGCCTTGATACAAGCGGCCCAGCACACTCAGACAGTCCCAATGGAGGAAACCCTCCTATCATGAATATAAGCGGCGTCGATGGCCAAATGGCCAACCCAAAAAACGTCCAAGTGGTCTGTTGGACTCGAGGCAGGCGAAGATCTCCCGGCTCGGCTGGCGGGGTGATCTTGACACACTGCAGGAAGGTGTTCGCCAGGATCTGAACCGCGGGCTCGAGGACCTGAAGGTCTGTAGAGAGCATTCCCAACAGGAATTGGGCGCCATCAAGACGGACCTGGGGGTTTTAAAAGGAGATGTTGGTTCAATCAAGGCGGATCTGGGGGCTTTCAACGCAGATTTTCGATGGGTGAAGACGGACTTCGCGGCTGTCAAAGTGGATATTGGCTCCATCAATACACGTCTTGGGGGCCTTAGAGACGATCTCGCAGCTTGTCAGACAAAGCTGAGCACAGAGCAGGATGAGCGCAGGGCAGATGGGGAATCGGCCAAGGCTGATATAAACCAGGTTAGGGAGGAGACGGTGTCCAACACCGAGCGGCTGAAGACCGTGGGAGCGGGATTGCAGGACATTCAAACGAGCTTGGACACCAAAGTCCGGGACATGTTCGCTGCGATCGAGGAGGTCAAATCCATATTGTCGAAAGCACCCCCGCGTCCCGAAGACGAGGGCTACTTGGTCCGAGTATATCCAGCACCCGACGGTCAAAACCAACGGGACCACGACAGTCGCCTATACCGAGCTTGTCTGTCCTACATGTACATCTTGTGGGACCCTTTTTACGACGACGAAGGCGGCCTGGGCCTGGACCACAACGCTCTAGATCAGACGTTGAAGAAGTTTCCGGACCTTGACAAGCATGTTCTGCTTAATACACTCGAGAACTTCCACAGGCAGGTCTTCAATTGCCCGCTCACTCGGGTGATAGAAGTGTCCGAGTTGATAGAGGAGGAGCCGCATGATGCAGCGGTGTTTCTTGCCGATCAACCGTAGCCCATAGAGTAAACACATATACTTGTTGTAGGCATGGACCGAGCGAGGCAAGACACTTTTCATGAGAGGGTCTCGTGGCTTGCACGACTGTCCCGAGTGCTACCATCCTCACTGCTGCCGTGTAGGCTGCCCCTGTCCACTTGCTTGCCCTTGTCCACTTGCTTGCCCTTGTCCACTTGCTTGCCCTTGTCCACTTGCTTGCCCTTGTCCACTTGCTTGCCCTTGTCCACTTGTTTCCCCCGTGTTTCATTGGTGGCCGTCTCTGCCAACTTCTGCTTTCTCCATTGCTGTGTGACGGCGCTGACAGTCCTGTCCAGCTTGGCTCCTATCTGTTCAGGCGTGCGGCCCTTTCTCATGTACCTTTGCAGGCGCTTACGATCTTCTCGAGACCATGGGCGAGGCTTGCCGGGTTTAAGCTTTCTTCGTTTCACGCCGTGATCTTCACACGCTCGATTGATGCTAAACTCCAGAAACCTGTTCGACCGCGGTAATATGGTCTCTCCACCAGACTTCTCAATAGCCTTGCGAAGTACCTCCGTTACTGCAGCAGTCACGTTTCGTTTAACTTCCTCCTACATATAGTCAGTCTCTTTGATCCTAAGGCTGGAGGAAGAGTTCCAACGTACTGTATCCAGACCCCATTGATGGGGCACACGCGTGATGACAGCGGTCTCTAAATCTGAGACCAGATTTCGTCCTCGTCTTGAACGGGAATTCGTGGGTGCCTGACGTTGCTTTCGCTTGCGTTTCTTCGGGACGCTGGCTTCGTGATTGCTGTTTCCATCCTGCGCCACACGGCCCCTGGGCCAGAATTATCGTTGGATTCGTCGTTTAACTCGTCGTTGAATATGTCTTCACTGGAATCGTTCTTACTCTCGTCCTGTCTGTGGCCGACTTTGTCGAAATGATGCTTGTTCCGAGAACTCTGCCCTCTACGGGACTGGGTATGCTTTCTCTCCGTATCTCTCTCCGCGTCTCTCTCTGTATCTTCGTCATCGCTTGTGCTACTCGAGCTGCTGCTAATATCGATAACAGTGCTTGCATTGGTGCGATATCGCCTGAGAGGCTCATCTCGCCTGCGAGACTCGGCCTCTCTGCGAGACTCGGCTTGGCGAGAACCGGCCCGTATGCGGGATTCGGCTTGTCTGCGAGATCTCGGCCGTCTGCGAGGTTCATTTCCGTCGCTCGTGTCATCCATTTCTTCCCTGCGTGCACTTCCACGTCTCCCAGAGCTATCACTACTGATAGCAGCCGCGGAGAAGACGAGCTGCTGGACATGTTAAAGATATAATAAATTAATTAAAAATAAAGTGTTTAAAATAATAATAGAAGCTTAAACTATATATATATAGAAGGGGAATTAATTAAGCCGGACTTATAAGTATTACGATTTTAAGCGTAGTATACCGAATAGAGTATAATATCTGGTATTCTATATTATACATAATAGAGCGGGAACAGCTTTGCTTTATATAGAATGGAGCATCGCAATAGTGGGCCCCTGCCACGTGACATCTAGAATTGCGAAAGCACCAGAATTAAAGGAAGCTTGGAAGCCAGACACCGGAATCACTCTAAATATGAGAAACAGGTATGACTTTAGCCTTATCTCAATTCAAAGTGCGCGTATCACGATGGAGAAGCAAAGAGATTCCGATAAACCTCGAAGTCGGAAGCCATCGCGAAGCGGGCGAGTGATCTTGCTGCCGATAAGGGATTAGGGCTTTAAGCAAACAGTGTGAGAACCTAGTTGTCTGGATAGCGTCTTAAGGGATATAAATAAGAAAACGGAGATTCGCACACCCTAAATCGGAGGGTACACACCCAATATACCCCCAGTACACAGAAATTTACGCTCACTGCCCAATTTGTATACACAATATTAATTTAACTATATCGCCGCCGTGGGCCTTATCGCCGCCGTAGGCCTTATCGCCGCCGTAGGCCTTATCGCCGCCGTGGGCCTTATCGCCGCCGTGGGCCTTATCGCCGCCGTAGGCCTTATCGCCGCCGTGGGCCTCATCGCCGCCGTAGGCCTTATTGCCGCCGTGGGCCTTATCGCCGCCGTAGGGCTAACCGCTGCCGTAATACCGTAGACATTATTGCTGCCGTGAGCCTCCCTAACCCGAGATTTAAGCGATGTTATCGAAGCCGAATTAATTAATTCTAATAAAAAATCAATCTATATAACGAAGCGCTGGCGTAGGGTCGTTAAGTGGCGATAGTGTGGTTTAATAAAAGCACTAGGCTGGCGAAGGGCGAGGTGGAATAGCGTGGTTTGATTGGCTAAGGCTGCTGTAAAAAGTGGGGCGGTAGTACAATGGGTGTGTACCCTCCGATTTAGGGTGTGCGAATCTCTGTTTTCATGAATAATTGCATTGTGGATGTTTGTCAAACGGTGAGGTTAGCTTTTCGAACGAGCTTCCCACGCAAAATGAAGGCCCGAAGCTTGAAGCTTGAAGCTTGATGGTGCCAACGGTGTCTTTGAAACGAATAGACACCAGTTGCTTCAGGAATCATGTCAATATAAGCAAAGTCTACTGCTTGAATATGACGTGAACAATTTGCATCTACTGGTGTCCAACACGCAAACAATACTGATCCTGCGAGCAATAGGATCAAGCACGGCGTTGGGATAAAAACCTGGGACTAATTATGTGTCCCAACTTTGACAGCCGGTCTCTTCATGTAATTATTCAACACACTGAATATCAAGTGTTAATATGCCACAAAAAGTGACGCACATTCCAGTGTTCGCAATATGTGGGCGGAAATACTCCCACGTCACACCTTCTTGTAACATTGAAGGATGACTAAAATGAAGCAATGCAATGTGGTCCTCTTATGGAACGAGATCGAAGCCGCTACTGTCAGGCGACCTAATTCGACGATGATCTGACTCATAGAATACGCTGAAATCCTCTTTTTCTTTCGTAATGGGCTCTACTTAGGATAGCATGGACAAAGCTGATCATGTACGAGCGACTACCTAGGTACTAAAAAGTGAGAAATCGTTGGAGGTTGTTCTGTTTCGTTGACTACCAACGCTGGCTGCTCAAGAGACTGATCCTATGGACAAGAGTCAGTAAAAGTGTGTTTGAAATGCTCTCCACTCCAGGGAATGTATCCAGGATGCACAAACGGGGAAGCTTTCCGTAGGAGACGAATATTATGGCGGCCTTCAACACATGCATGTCCTAGGAACTGTCCTGACAGGGCCCACCAAGCCTGCTATCCCTAGCCACGCAAGGAGCCAGAGCCGCACAACGTAAGTTTCCGTTCAAGAGTTAGATCTTAGATGTTTGCTTGCAAGAGCTGCTCTTCGATCTGAGGAGGGGCGCTATCGCAGCATCAGCGCCTGTCCACGGTCAACACCAGAGCCGTGGTAAAGAAGTGTAGCTTGCCCCTTAATATCAAGCTCCATGTTTGAATCTTGCTGGCGACATCTGAATCAATTAATGGTTTCAGCTTCTTGAGAGAACCCATTATGGGCCAAAGGCTTCCCCACGGCATCGAATCTGACTGTTCTCGTCAACATTGTCAATCTGAGGCCGTCAGGGTCCTCTCTAGATGCGGGCGCAATGAACCCCACCACTTCATGTCATCTCCGTGGAACACAGTGTGTAGATTGAAGGAGTGAATTGTAGCAGTGACTCACAATCAGACCGACTTGCTTGATGTATTTCTGTACACGCCTCGCAAACAGACTTGCCCTTAAATCCCATGTGACGAAAACACACACGAGCCTTTGCTGAAGTTTTGACAGGGTGCACAGGGCCATGGCCTCACAAACACTGACCTAAAATTTGAAGTATTTCAATAAAATGCTGCGTCAAGAACTGCGTAAAGGTTTGAAACTCTCAACTTGATCTTTGCCAGCAAGCCTCGTGTAGTATGTATTCTCACCAACTCGAATTCGTTTTTTGAAACCTTCTATATAGACCATTTTCTCGAAGTGGGGATGATGAGGTCACCTTTGCAAAAGATGTCATGACTGAGGGCATTCTTTTTAAGGGTCTTCGCTACTCGGAACTTGCAAACGCCATGAAGGCATATCAGCCCCGCCATTATCGTGACTGAAGAGCCACGTCGCCGTCAAGGGCCAGCACGTGATGGAGGGCGTCACAAGGCCTTCAGGGCTGCAATATTTAAAGGGGTCTTCCCCCCAACTCTAACCTGCTTCCTTTCTTCCTTCTGACAAGCACTCTGGTCAGACCTGGAGACTGCGCACCGTCAACGCGCATCCTTCTCCTCGTTCTGGACCACTGCCATCCTTCAGTCTTCTCAATCGACTGTCCCCGAGGGTCGTCAACAAGCCCCTTCGTCATCTACTTCCTCCTTACACAACCCTTCGTGCAGATTTCCTGCCTGGCAAGTTGTCCAGAGCCCCTCGCAAAGGAAAGTTCTGCCTTTCGAGCACGCGAAACGCGCAACCAACAGTCAATCTCAGCGTATCATCAAAACAAAGATGGCGCCCAACAAGAACAAGCGATTCGCCAGGAAGCACGCTGACACCCGCGACGGATACTGCTTCGACGCACCCATCGTCATCGATGATCACGACGAGTTGAGCAGCACCAGAACCACCAAGAAGCGCAGCATCGCCTCCACGAGCCCCTGGCAGGCGGAGATGGCGAAGATGCGAGGCGAGGGCGTCAATCCCCTTGCTCAAGCAGACAAGCCGGCCTCTTCCCCTGGGGTGCGCCTCACTCTATTGTCTTTGTAGCTACATCGTTTCTGACCACAAGCAGACGCGACACGATGGCATCAACTCCCGTGCTCATCGAGGCAAGCCGTCATCTTCTACTGGGGCATGTTTCACTCGATAGTTGGCGTTGAAGCTACATCAGTTCTGACTACATACATACAGAAGCGTAGACATGCGCACCTGAGTGACGAAGACGACGAAGTGGAGGAAAACAACACCCGCCCCTCCAAGCAGCCAAAACACGCCCCCGCTCAGCACAAACCAAGCTTCGGCGCGTCTGCGATCGAGTCAATGCAGCAAGACTACGATCGCCAGCGACGGGCCTCTGCGGAGCTGCTCAGGGCCAAGGAGTCGGAGCAGCTGGGGGAGAAGCGCAAACAAGAGCGGGACGCGGCGGCCGAGAAAGCCAGGGAGCTCTCAGCTCTGGAGCGAGAGGTCCAGTCCATGTGGCAGATTTATGACGCGGACGACCAACGCGACCGCAGAATGCGCATGGGTCAGTACTCAAAGGCGGGAAAGAGACGCGTCGAAGAGCGACAAAAGGCTCGAGCTCGAGAGGCGGCGAGAAGGGGTTGAGCAGTGGCAATGGGTGGTGGGGCAATGGGGGTTTTGTCCAGGGTCATCAGTTGCCTGAGACGTGAATGAGGCGAATTTGACCAAGGCCCGGGGGCGGAATCTACACATAGGCCCGAGGGTATTAGATCACTTTACCAATTGGTGATCAATACGAGACGCAGACATCGTCTCGCAGCTCTAGCGAGTCTAGCCTCTGTCACTGAACAGTCATTGCAGTAGGCATAATTAGGGTGCTGACTGACAACGATGCGCAGATAGAGTGAACCATTGCTTTGCCCTTGATTGAGATGAGCGATTCTAGGGGGCAGAGACAAGCAGCTTCAGCCTTGGAAGGGTCGAATGATTGGTCAGGGTTCAGTGTTGTCAGCTTCAGGGATGGAGTGACGTTCCAGGGCGGGTCCGTTTCCCGCGCTGCACCAAACCTTATTTCGACCGCACGTCTCCACTATAAGCCGACACAGCCCACCAGACAATTACTGAGTCACATCGTCAACACACAGACATACCACTCACTTCAGCCACTTGGTTATTTCAGATACTGAAGGAAACGCTAGTGCTTGGGCTCAAGGAATGGTAAGCTGCTCGATCAATGCGTAATCGATCAACAACATGGAGGCACACGACGCCGCGGTGGCAGCAGTCGCCACGAGGGTGAAACACTTCCACAAGGCACAAAAGCCATTCCGCAACTACCACGGCTCGAGTCTGAGCACGCGCCCGTCAGAGCGAAACAAGGACAATATCGTGGACACCAGCTCCCTCACCAACATCCTCGCCGTCGACAAGGCGAAGAAAACGGCGTCGGTCGAGCCAAACGTCCCGATGGACGCGCTCGTCGCGGCCTCGATCAAGGAGGGGCTTGTTCCGCAGGTTGTGATGGAGCTTCCGAGTATCACGGTCGGGGGTGGCTTTTCCGGGTCATCCGGGGAGTCTAGCTCGTTCCGCTTCGGCCTGTTCGAGGCGACCATCAACAGTATCGAGATAGTGCTCCCCACTGGTGAAATCGCCAAGGCATCCAATGGTGAGAAGCAAGACCTTTTCTGGGGTGCTGCGTCAGCCTTTGGGACGGTTGGTGTGGTGACTCTGTTGGAAGTCCAGCTCATGGACGCCAAGAAGTACGTTGCCCTGACATACCATCTTACAAAGGGGTTTGACGACACCCTGGTCAAGATCAAGGAGGAGACCGAGAAAGATGAAAATGACTACATCGATGGCATCACGTTCACACCTGAGTCATCGGTGATATGCTGCGGCCGCATGGTCGACGATCTCCCCTCGGGCCAGAAGCCGCGGCGCTTCACGCGCAGAGGCGACCCATGGTTCTACCTCCGCGCACACGATGCCCATAATCAGCTCTTGAAATCCCCAGAAACCCCTGTCATAGACTACATTCCACTTGCAGACTACCTGTTCCGCTACGACCGGGGTGGCTTCTGGACCGGCCGGCAGGCCTTCCAGTACTTCAAAGTGCCCTTCAACCGCATCACCCGCTACATCCTCGACCCATTCATGTACACGCGCGTCATCAACCAGGCACAGGCCAAGACAGACTTTTCAAACTACTATATGATCCAGGACTGCGGCATCCCCTTCCAGAAATGCAAAGAGTTCAAGGCTTGGCTGGACGACAACGTCGGTCTCTACCCCCTCTGGCTGTGCCCCCTCAGGGCCCGCCGAGACTCGCCGGGATCCTGTCACGGGATTCACGCCGCGATGGGCAAGCGGGACTACTCGGACCTGTTGAACTTTGGCGTGTGGGGCCTCATCTCGTGGGACCGCCGGGACGCCCTCGCCAAGAACAAGGCACTGGAGGCGAAGGTGCGCGAGCTGGACGGGTGGAAGACGCTGTATGCGCATACGTACTATACCGAGGAAGATTTCTGGTCGGTGTATGAACGCGAGTCTTATGACGCTGTGCGCGCCAAATATGGGGCGAATTACCTGCCCAGTGTGTATGAGAAGGTCAGCGTCAAGGTCGATCTCGACGCCGAGGAGGCGGCGCTGCGTGCCTCGCCGAAAGCCAGGATCAAGGGGAGGCTGAAGTCGACCTGGCCGACTCGCGGGCTGGTGGGTGTGTACCATGCAATCAGGGGAGGAGACGTGCTGTTGCAGAAGCAGGACAGACAAAAGGCTAAAAAGACTGTGTCGTAAAGATTAGAATAGAGGTAATTGACGTGGACCAAGATTTAATCATATTCGCATTGATCGTGTTCAAGCCGAGTTCAAATAAAGCCCGCTGGCCTCGACCTCCCTCTTCCACAACTTCCAAGGCCTCTGCGCGGACGCCGTAGCCATCTGCACCGAAGCCTCCGACTCGCCCCCGTCGAGGAACCTCGGGCCCGACGGCGTCGACCCACCAGCACCAGCACCAGCCTGAGCCGCAAGAGCGCCCTGCATAGTCAAGGCAGCCGTCTGGATCCCCGCGTTCTTCATGGTGTACACGGACCGCATGACGACCTCCTCGATGCCGGTCCCGATGACCGTCAGGCCGTGGCCCCTCATGAGCGCGACGACGGCGCCCGAGTCGAAGCACGCGGCGAGCGGCTCGCCGAGGTGGGCGTTGCGCACCAGCATGTCGGCCAAGTCACCCTCGCGGCGGAACTCGGCCGCGTCGTACACCTCGGGGTGGCCCTGGGCGCCCAGCCCCAGAAACCCCGACATGTGGTAGCAGGGCCGCAGGGGCACGCCCGTGATGGTGTACGGGATCACGCTCTCGGCGTGGCTGTGCACCACGGCCTGGACCTCGGGGCGGCGGCGGTAGACCTCTGAGTGGACTGTGGTGTCCAGAGTCAGCTGGGCTTGGGGCAGGACACAATATGTTCATAGGTAGACTAGTCACGCCTCGACCATGGCTGATGGAAGTCTATTCAAATACAATCCATCACTACGTCTGAGAGACAACTGGAAGATGCTTACTATGCCGCTCAGAATAGCCCTGCCCTGCGCTCGGATCGAGGGGCTCCGCATTCTGCACGTGGTACTCTATCAGGTCGTCGGGGCTGGAGAGGGTGCCCGGGGCTATGTACCGCGACATGATGAAGACCTGTGGGTCAAAGGGGTGCCGGACCGAGAGGTGCCCGTAGGCGTCGAGCACCTGGGTGTTGTGCAGGATGTGGTTGCCGTCTATGAACTTGCGGTGCAGCGCCGCCAGGATGGTGCGCTGCGTAGGGTCCATTCTTCTCTAGCTGTGCTTTTGGGTTCCAAGTTTGGTTCAGGAAAAGTATCAGCCGCTTTGATTGTTTGGCTGTTTGAACTTGGAACTGTCCCAAGTCGGAATTATTCAAAGATGGACAATCATCATAAATGTAGGACGTCATTCCCGGCCGGGTAGAGGTGCCGGAAGGGTGGAGATTTCGCAGCGGCGCGGGGTTCGTGAATACAGTCGGGACTTCTGAGCTCCGGATTTTAGGTTGTTGAAGTCGTCTCGGCCGAAGAAGGCGTTAACTGATGGCTTTGCGAATTGTTTGTAAATAATGTACGCCTTTCTACTGTATGGCACCTGTTGGATTAAATACATGCATGTGCCAGGTTGGCATCTCGGGGACCAACCTGGATCTTGTTCAGGAGCATCCTAACTGCTGTCAGTGTTGGCTCGAAAATAGTCGACAGTGCTCCAACAAGGTACATGGAGAGAAATGTATGAAGTGTGTAATGAAATCAAGCATTAGTCTACCGGTATATGCAAGGTGATCATGATACCGTGAATGTAGCCCGAGCTCTACCTACATAGTATTCAATCTCACAAATCGCTGTCGCTGCAGATATCCAACCCATAATCCCATCAAAGACACCTCAACGCCCAGAGTGCAAGTGCTTCCCATCTCAGGGCCACGCAGCATCCCAGATAAACAACCAGTGGTCAAAGTACAGCTCCTTGGGCCCGACGACAAAGCTCCGCCCAAACCCATTGGAGCGGACCTTGTACTGGCGCGTGTGCAGGCCGTCCTCGCGCAGGTGGCGCCTGTGGGCGAGGAAGATGGAGAAGCTGCTGCGCGAGTTCCCGACAAAGTAGTCGCTGCCGGCGAGCACGATAAAGTCGACGATGGCCTGCTGGTCCCACGTCAGGGACTCGAGCTCGGCCAGGTCCGCGCCCGCGAGCACGTCCGCCTTGGAGACGACCGTCATGCCGAGCCTCGCCTGCGCGTCGCGCCCGAACCGCGCGATCTGGCCCGCGTCGCCGCACGCCACGTAGGCCACCCCCGTCAGGTCCACCTCGGCCGCCTTGTCCAGGTACGCCTCGCGCTGCTCATCGTACGTCGGCCAGTACTTCTCCGCGTCGATCTCGGACCGCAGGTGCACGCCGAGGAACTTTCCCTCGCTGCTGAGTGGTGACCCGTTCTTGTCCCTGACGTTTCGCGCGAGCACGCGCATCCCCTCGAGCGCCCGCCTCCCGAGCCTCATCAGCCGTGGGTTGAAGCGCAGCAGCGAGCCGAACGTGTTGGCAAACTCGGCGCCGTCGTGGTGCACCGGCCACGCCCACATGACGGGCAGCAGCTGTTCGTCGGGCCGCTTGTCCTTGTCGACCATGCGGAAGAGCCGTGGTGTTTTCAGCGACGGAGGAGGCAGCAGGGACTTGGTCCCCGTCGTGCCGCTCGTCTCGCCGCTGCGCATGTACGCGCGGAATCGCTCGCCGAAGCGGTCGACGTGGCGGTCCGGCTCGGCGCCATCGCACTTCTGAGGCACGTTCACGAGCGAGCGCGGGTCAATTTCTGGTATGGCCGGCTCGTCCGTGGCATCGAAGTGGGGCACGTCGCGCGTTGAGTTGTAGAGGGTGATGTGTGGGCAGTTGTCACGCATCGCCGTGCGGAAGTGCGTCTCGTCAAACATGTAGCTGAGAGGCGCCTTGAGAGGTGTTTTGTAGTCGGTGATGTCGTCCTCGTCGCGCAAGTGGATCTCGGGCATAACCAGCCCCGTCGCGCCCGCCTCGATGCCGTATCGTATGCAGTTGAGGATAAAGTTGCGGATGTTGCCTATGCCGCCCCAGTTCTTGTCACACACCCATACCACGCCCTCCATGGGCTCGACCTCCTGACATACCCTCTTTAGCGGCCAGCCTATGTATGGTGCGTCCAGGTCTGAGAGATCCACGCTATACTCCGGGTTCTCGTGGGTAATAGCAGATGCCTGCATTGTGGGTTGCTTGTCCTTGAGCGATCCTTTGTTGTGGCTGCTGCTGCTGCTGCTGCTGCTGCTGCTGCTGCTACTGCTTGGCACAGGGGATGTTTTGTTCATCCAAAATGGCCTCCCAACGTCTGGCGTCAGCCACCGGACTGTCCATATGCTGAGGAGCAGGCCGAGGAGGCCGATGATGGCTCGCCGGCGCACGAGGAAACCCTTCACTGAGGGCTCTATGCTGCAAAGCGACATGACGAAGTTATCCGCACGTCTACAAGCTGAGGTGACGGCACGCTTACGCATATCCAATGCTCTTCGAGTCCCATAAGTGGTTCGTCCATGCGGTTCAAGTTGCCGTTTATCTTTCGAGTCGTAGCTGCAAAACAAAAGTGCGGATGAGATTAAAATTGGGGCGGGGGGATGCCGTCGAAAGATAAAAGTGGAAAAGGAAGCGTCGGCTGTGCCGGAAACAGTGAAGCGCCAGCTGCAATACGGGGCACAGTTTGACATTAGGATTCAACCCATGTTGAGTGGCCACCTCACATTGTCTAGGCGTCTTGGCATCCCACGGCGTGCTGACCCCGAATAGCACCTTGGTTCACATTCGAGACAACGTTCGACTCGTTTGCCGAGTCTCCCGTCAAACTCTAACTTTCTTCTCGCTTCTTAATGCGCATGATTCAAACTATCGGCTGTGTATGTTTTTATTAAAATGCTGATGGCAGATCTTATTTCTCCATGCACCGTCGCCAACACGCAGTCGCTGGCCAAGTGCGCGCTTGAGCCGGCTGCCGTACTAGACACATCGGCTTGAGGTACCCAACACCACCCTAGCACATAGTTGCGAAATTAGGAACATGCATAGATCAATAATGAATTCCATATCAGCCGCCTCTTTCATCTGGTCTATGGCGCACCACGGTTCTACTACTAGTCAGCAGGCTGATTCTAGACTGTCAGTCCCTTATTTTTAGCTGCTTGTGTTCCCTTCTCCGTGCGCGGCCCCTGATCCGTCTCCACCTGGGCAAGCAAGGTTAAATCTTAAACAGACTACAGTGGGGAGTCAAAAATGGCAAGCTTTAGCTTCAATATATAAGAATTTATCAACTTTTACACCTTATATATCCACTGTCTTTTATAGGAACCACGATGGAGAGTCGATATCGGGTTGGTTGTTATCTAAATAATCTAATATAGTGGGCGAATCCCAGTCTGCACTCAGCTAATAAATAGCTATATGGGCGGTCTGGACCTGTCTGTGTCACGTAGCTTGACTACTGCTAGCAAATCAGGTGTGACGGCCAAAAGACCTTTAATAATCGAGAACGCTCTCGATTATTACTAGCAATATATATAGCCGTACCGTCACAGTCTGTAGTGGCGGCAGAATCTAAGTGAATGCGACATTTTTTATAATTTAGTTTAATAAGCTTATAGAGCGTTTTAATAAGCTTTTAATGTTTAAAAACTATTAAAAAGTAAATAATTAAAAGAAAATTTAAAAACTTTATTATTTAAATCGCTAACTATATATATATTAAATAGTTTATAAGTATTTATAGAGCCACTTTAAACTATATAAGACCTTCACTAAACTACTATCCAACAAGTTTGCATTACTATTAACTTTAACATCGAGGTATTCGCTTACAGACTTCTCACGAGTCATTAGTGTCACGAGAGGGTTTCAGAGTCAGGGCAGCTATCCTTAATATGTCAATTCAAGTTAGGTCGGCGCTGTCTTCTGGCTAAGAAACTAGGTGGGAAATGGCAGCTATGAATTTAAAGGTTTCAATCCAGCCAGGCAGGCCTGTGGTGGCAGTGCTTATGGTCAGCGCGGCCCTGGCGCCCAGCGCACTCGCACTTACTGCACCAACCACACACTTTCAATCAGCAAGAATTTGCAAGTGGAAAACTCATTCTACAATCATATAAATTAATGTACGCATTGAAACAGAAAAGTATCCTCGTATCACTCAGCGCGATGGCCGCCTCGCATTCCAATCACAGATTGTGCGGCTTGCCTATGTTGCGGACTTTGGAGAACTAGTCTCAATCGGCCGATTCGGCCTGAGAGGCCAAATCTTTGTGCAGTCATTTGATCCCACTTCATGATCAAAGCAAGCTGGAATTCGGGAGTTGAGTTGAGAATCATTGGGGAAAGGATCTCGATTACATGTTTGTTAATTATGAAAAGAATAGCGCAACTTTGAAGCATGGCTGAGGCTTGGGGATTCCTGTCAGCAATTACTGACGAGTACTCAGGGACAAATCGTCGCTCGGGGAGACCTTGAATATTTCCGTCGCTTTCACCAATAAATGACAATTTCTTATGTTAGTAGTCTTGCGGATGGGGCCTATTTGGATAGTGGGACATCAGGGTTCGAATTTCACAGACCGGTTGAGGTCGAAGGGAACTCATTGATTTGTTTTACCAAGCACCGGCCGCTAAAAATTGTCTTGATATCGTAGTCACAATTCAGAGACCACAATTGTTCAAAATTCAATGAATTAAATAACACAGCTTAAACAATCGGAAGATTGGCATTTGCGATCCTTTGTATATTTCAAATAACTGCATTCTCGTATCAGAGCCTACTAGACCTGCAGTAAGTATTCACACGAACAACATGAATTGAATACCTCTTCAAACATGACTCCTTTCGCAAACATCTTCCGAGCAGTACTTCGGTCCGAGAAGACCCCATTGTTGCGGGCATCCGCCTCCAGCCGCCGGGCTCCGACAGCAGATCCCTCTCGCGGGAGCTCACACGCGCCTTTCTATCTTGGTTTCTTGGGCGCACACCTCGTTGGTAGCGCAGCCGTACACTGGGCGATCGAGCACGCAGAGCGACGTGAATACATATCAGCATTCATCGCAGCTGGTCAGAGAGATATAAGAGACCACGCGGCGAAAAGACTAGAGAATTTCGAAAAGTTGAATCGTTTAGTACGGGATATCTCCCGTCGCCCACCAGGCTCACCAGGCGCGTCAGGCTCACCAGGGTTATTGTTATTATGAGGCACTCTTGCTTGTGTCTTCTTGCCCTGTTGGGCACAGTTAATGCCGGCATGTATGTAGACTTCGACTCAAGAAGTAAGTATACACACAACATGCTCTCAAGACACCGAGAACTCTTTGCTCACAATCCTCAGAATCCATCGAGGCCGCCGCAGCCCTCAAGGCTCACGACGTAATGAGCTTTTACCACGGTCATGAGCCCGGGAAAATCCCAGGCGTCCTCTCCACCGGACCGGAACAGAACGACTACATATGGTGGGAAGCCGGGGCGATGTGGGGCACCATGATCGACTACTGGAGGTACACGGGCGACGCCTCATACAACGACATCGTGCAGTCCTCGCTGCTCTTCCAGGCCGGGCCCGACAGGAACTACATGCCGCCCAACGTGTCGGCCTTCATCGGCAACGACGACCAGTCCTTCTGGGGGCTCTCGGCCATGCTCGCCGCCGAGTCAAACTTCCCGAACCCGCCACCCGAGGAACCGCAGTGGCTCGCCCTCGCCCAGGCCGTCTTCAACACGCAGACGGGCCCCGCGCGCCGCGACGGCACCTGCGGCGGCGGCCTGCGCTGGCAGGTGTTTGCGCTCAACAAGGGATACGACTACAAGAACGCCATCTCCAACGGGCTCTACTTCAACCTCGCCGCGCGCCTCGCCCACTACACGGGCAACGCAACATATGCGCTCCACGCCGCCGAGACGTTCGCCTGGATGCAGGACACGGTCGGGCTCATCGACGGCGCCTTCAACGTCTACGACGGCGCACACGTCCCGCACGGCTGCCGCGACATCAACCCCGCCCAGTTCAGCTACAACGTCGCCGTGCTGCTGCAGGGCGCGGCCTTCATGTACGACCACACCGGGGGCGACCCCGTCTGGGCGGCGCGGGTGGACGGCCTGCTCGGCAGCATGCTGCGCACCTTCTTTGTCGCGAAAGACGGCAGTGATGGGGATGGCGACGCCAACACCATCGCCTTCGAGCCCGCGTGCGAGGACGGCATCTCCAATGTCTACGCCTCCGGGTGCACGCTCGACATGGTCGTGTTCAAGGGCTTCGGCGCGCGCTGGATGGCGGACACGGCGCAGCTGTGCCCCTGGACGCGGGAGCGCATCATGCGCGTCCTGAGGGCGTCGGCCGAGGCAGCTGTGCGGCAGTGCACTGGCGGCGGCGGCGACAACGACAACGGGCGCGTGTGCGGCATGCACTGGTCGACTGGGACGTACGACGGGTTTGTTGGCGTTGGCCAGGAGTTGAATGTGCTGTCTGCGCTGATGGTGCTGCTCGCCGAGGAGAACCTGGCTGACTCGTACGATGAGGCCGGTGGTGGGGACGAGGGGGCGCATGGGGTCGAGCGGCCTTCGTATATACCCCTGACACACGACACGGGAGGCACGAGCGAGGGTAATCCGGATGCTGGGGGGAGCCTCAAGAGCACTGGGAGGGAATTCGGACCTATTACGGACACAGACACAAGCATCGCCGTGTTTCTGACCACCATGGTCATCCTCTCGATGTTTGGCATCTTCCTCTTTATGTCCACCGACGCATTCGAATGGCACCGGATAGACAAGTACTCTGGCCGCCGGGAAGTTCGGAATCCTTGTAGGGCGAGACCTGTTTCAGTCAACGCGCCGCTTGACTGGGTGGACCTTGAAGAGAGGAGACCGAGTAGGCGCGCGAGCCCGGCCAGGGCGAGACCACTTCACGCACGCCTTCCAATCCGGCCTGCCAAGACCCAGGTGACTCTCCATGGATACAGACGGGCGACAATTTATAGAGAGGGATGGGAGTCTGCATTTGGCGATGATGAAGCTTCTGGCGTGGATGGGCAGCGTCAAGGGGTGAGCATGAGTCGAGGAGGCGCGAGGAACTCGGACAGGACAGGTCGGAAGTTGCACAGCCAGTCGATTGAAGCCAGTGGTGGGTGTCAACGGCGAGATGCTCAGAAGTTGAGAATGGGTGAGCCTTCGTGGTAGTTATGGCACCCATGCGGCGTGCCTCCCTGTGTGTATTTGAAGATCGGAGACAGTAGGGTGGGAAGGAAGACTGACTTCGCTGCGCTCTCTCCTGAGCTCCATAGACAATTAATGATCAAGTTATCCCACTTTCTTCTTAGAGTTCCACACTATGTGTACAGCGTTGTTCGGGTGACGGGGTCTCAGGTAACACCAACATGCTTCTAGTAGTCTACCCTTTTTCGAGGCCCAGCTGAGCAAAAACTTGATACCCAACACCGTCCGAATAATGCAGATGCAGATGCAGATGCAGAGATCTATGGAGACATTAAATAGCTCAAATAAAAACCGACCCTGTGTTCGCCTAACGACCGTGTTGTCCCCCCCCCCCTCCAATGTACCTCATCGCCACGCTATGCAATTATTCTTCAGCTTTAATATCAGCCGACGGGCCAGCGACTACGCTGAACTGGCCACCCGTCCCGCACCATGTGAGCTTGGCGCCCTTGAGCGCCTTGGCCTTGACTTCCTCCGCCACCTCTGTGTCATCGTCGTTGCCGTTGCCGAGCTGCAGCTGGCCGTTGAACCCAGACGCGAAAGCCTTGCCCTCCCTGTTCACGAAGACCGTGTGGCCCCTGGAGCAGGCCACATAAACCGCTTCTCCAATGTTGGGCACCGCGACGGGCGTGAGCAGGATTCGTGGTCGGTCGTGTTCGTCTCGTCGGACCAGCTTTGGGTTGTTGAGTTGGGCCTCGGTCAGCGTCACCCCAAGGTGCCCGCCATCGATCCGGCCCCAGACCAGGCAGCGCCCATCTGCAGTGACTGCTGTCGAATGCTGCTCGCCACCGTCCAGGTGCACAAGACCCTGCTTGGAACCAGAGCGGATCTGCAGGGGGTATGGAAGGATGGCGTTGTCACTCCCCGCGTCTTTCACATAACCCGCTTGCCCGTAGCTGTTGAGGCCCCAGGCGAACAGCCTGTCCAGCTTGTCGACCGCGAACGAATGGTATGGCCCGCTGGCGATGAACTTGATCGGGTGCCGGCTCAGATCGAGCCTGCCGGGATAGTAGTTGTCAAGGTGTTTGTTTTGAACATGGGTGCGACGGCCGACCTGTTTTTGTTCGTTTACGCCCCATGACCAGACGTGGCCCTTGACATCGAGCGCGAGGGCGTGATTCGAGCCGCAGACAACCTTTGTGATGTTCTCTAAGCCGGGAATCAACATTGGCTTGTTTCGCATCTTGATGGTCTCTCCCTTGTAGTACAGGAAGGTCTCATGGGCCTCGCTATCCTGTCGGTGGCAAGTGTGTTAGAATCGAAAGAGGAAACAGGCCAATGGCGACAGATGGGGGGGTTTGAGACTTACCAAGAAGGTTCCCCAGCCGTACACAAGCCCGGTGTCGGTAACAGCGAAACTAGAGCTGTCACCAGCCGCGACAGAGGTGAACTTGGTACCCTTGGGGAAAGAGTTCTCGGGGATGTGCGTAGGAGTGGACTCGAGGGGGTTGACGTCTTCGTCGTCCGAGTCGCTGTCGGAAGCAGCCTTCTCGGCGTCCATGTCGCGCAAGCCTCCATCCCAATTGGTGTCCCGGCCCAGGGCGCCCTTGTCATTGCAGCCCCACGAGACGATCTTGTTGTCTGCGGTCAGGGCCAGCGTGTGCATGCCACCGCAGTCGACCTGGACGACGCGATATGCGTCTTTTCCCCTCCCGTCGAGCTTTGGGATGACGGTGGCGCGCTTGGCCTCCTTCTTCTTGGGGCCCAGGCCCAGCTCGCCGCTCATGTCGCCGGTGCCGAACGCCCAGACGGTGAGGACTTCGGTGGGCGCATTGTTGATGACAGGGAGGTCTGAGGTGTCGGGTGGCGAGGAGGTGAAGCTCGTGAGGGTGTCGACTGGATCCGCCGAGAATGACGACGTGAAAGACGCGGTTGGTGCAGCTGCTTTGGCCGTGGTGGACTTGGGCCGCTTCGCGTCTACTTGGGCGTCTTCGGCATCGAAGCCTCTTCGCCTCTTGGTCGTTACTGTTTGCGCCTTTGGCTCCTCCTCGATGGCCTTGCGCTTCTTGGATGTGTTGGGCTCGGTGGTTGTGCCATTGACGACAGGCTCGACCTTAGGCGCGGCGCGCGAGCGCGTGGACTTGGGCGGCATCGTGGAAGAATCTGCAGTGTGATGATCTTCACTGCTGTGGTTGGCTGGTGGCGGACGGCGCAGAGACTTTGTGTGTATGGCGAGTGGTGTGAGAAAAAGCTGGTCTAGCAGCAGAGCTTCGGAGGGCGGACCGTTGCGGGAGAAAACCGGGGCCCCCTGGAAAAACGGAGCTCTAGCAGGTTGGTGCTGGTGGTCAGTGCTCCCAGGGCTGACTTGGGGGCTTAGGCGGTTGGCCGGGTGAGGGTAAATAGAGGGTAAATAGAGGGAAAGCTCGGCCTTCAGCCAAGACCGTACCTTGGATTGAGACCGCCTTTGCAACTTCGCGATCGGTCGAGTCTGGCTGCCTCGGCTGAAGATGATGAAATCAGCAACATAAGCAGCTCAATTCTCGAGGGCATCGAGTCATCTTTAACGCCGCTGTCGAGAGATGGGGACGCATGCAGGATTGCGAGGTGAGACATCAATCGACTCGGTCAAGTGACTCAACTCATTGTCTTTTTTCTACCCAAATGGCCAGTCTTTGTCCACCACGATCCTTCCCAAGGCAACCACCAATTCTTTGTCCCGCTGCTCAGGCTCGCTACAGCTCCCATGAATCTCGAGAGTCCAGACTCCTGCTACGCTGGCCATGCCTCAACCCCTCTCCGCCGAGAGCGAGCCCGATTTTGTCCTGGTCGACGTCTTCGACGATTGGAGACGTCGTTTGGCCCAAATTTCTCTGTCGGTAGATTTCGTCAGTTCTGAAATCATCGTCATTCGATATTGTCTGGCTCGACTGCCTTCGTCCCTGGTAGACGTCATTGATGGCACTGTCAGACAATGATGGTGTTGATGGTGCTCTGCGATGCTCCTGTCTTCCAAGAGTGTGAGACGAGGCTCTCGACGACGAGTCAGCCCATGGCAAGCCATCTGGTGGTGTTGGTTGGGCTTAGGGCCCAGGGGTGCGTATACGCAAAAGCAGAAAGCAGTAGGCAGAAACGACTCGATTAACTAGATTCTTAGTTGTTATTAGGTTAAAGCTATCGCCAGAAGGGCGATGGCTATGGGCTAGTCTAAAGGAAGCGTTTCGGCCGGACTATTTATCGGGCCGAGGGGCCGCGGCTAACTAATCAGCTATAGCCACTATAGCCAATTACTGCCATTTCTATATTAGCAGTTTTCTAATTTAGCTATAACTGCTATAGGCTTTAAAAATGTAATTTCCGAGGTCTTTTCCGTTATATCGAAATATTAGCAATAGCTAGCAGATAGCTGGTAATCCAGATTAACTAATAGCTAGTTAAATAACTAACTAAATAACTAACGGGGCTATAAACTAATTAAGGGCTATTGGGCTATTAGTAGTAAGGGTATTAGTAGTTAGAATTATAGCTATTAGAATCGAAGTTATCGTTGCTATAGCTATTAGAATTAAAATTATTATCCGAATTAAAGTTGTTGCTATTGCTAAAAAAAACGTAAATATTTATTAATTCTTATTATACCTTAGAGTTTAGCTTTTTTTTAATCGGGGTATTAATTAAGGGAAAGTAATTAGGAGAGCTAGTTCTTAATTTTTCCGGTATTAATTCCTGGGTAAACTTTTTCTTTTCGGAGTATTATTTTTAGTTTCTAAGTTTATTACCGTTTAGCGATACTAAATATCTTAATAGTTTAACCCTCGAAGTTTTCCTTAAAGTAAGAGAGGAGTTTATTATTAACCGCCTTACTTATCTGGAATAAATCTAGCTTATAGGCGAGGTATATAGTAATCTTCTTAGGTAAACTCTTTTTTAGGTTTATAGCGGCCCTAAAAAGGGTAGGGTTTATAGCTTTCTAGCCGGTATAAATAACTTTTAAGTAGGTTTTCTTAAGCTTTTATATATATACCTTATCTTTTTTATTATAATGGTGCTTATAGTCTTCTTAGTGGGCTTTGTAATTAAGGGCTTTAAGGTTTTTTTAACGGGGGCTTTTAAGATTTTTTTAACGGGGGCCTTTAAGGTCTTCTTAACGGGGGCTTTTAAGGTCTTTTTAATAGGGGCCTTTGAGGTCTTTTTAATAGGGGCTTTCGAGGTCTTTTTAACGGGGCTTACGGTCTTCTTCTTAAGCGGCTTTATATAATATTTTATGTAATATTATATATTCCTTTTTATAATTAGCGCCGATATAGGTTTTTAGCTTATTCTTCGACTTAAACTCTTTATTATACTATAGGCAGTACTATTAGCTTACGCTTACTATAGTAGTAGACGGCTTTATCTCGAGCGATTGCGATTATAATTGTATATAACTTAGATTATAGCAGCTATAGGGCTAATATATTCTCTTTATAATATATAAGGGATAGGCAGGTCGAAGGGGCCTTATAATTGGGCTTACGGTTAGGCTTATAGTTTAGCTTGTTACCGGGCTTATAATCGGGTTTGTAATCGGGCTAAAAGAGGTTTATAGGGTAATTACCAATCGGGTATTAGCTAATAGGTAGTTTTTAGCAATAGCTAGTGCAATTATTGCGATAGCTTTACTTTATTAAAAATATTATAATACTTACTATTACGGCTTATAACCGGCTTAAGGAATTATTTACCTATAGGTAATAGTTTTCGGTAAACAGATGTTATTACTATATAGATTAACTGGTAGAGTTATTCCTTTAAAAAGCTTTTTCTTCTTAATTGTAGCTGCAATAGTATTTAAGGGAAGAAAGCAGCGGAAACATAGGTAATAAAGGGAAGGGGAAGAAAGTAACGGAAATGTAAGTAATAAGGGAGGGTACAGGGCGCCAAAAAGAGTATAAATTGCGGTATAGTCTTTAAGCAAATGTAAAGTAGAAATAGCAGTTCTGTAAATAAAGGGCAGATTAATATAGTAGAGATAAAATAGGTAGTGATACCTGCTAAAGTATCTTAAGTGCATTTTAATCGATATACCCTACTTAGCAACAGTTAACCTATAGGCTTTTCTAGGTAACTTGCTATATAATTTATAGCGGGGAAAAAACCTGGTTTATTATCGATTAAAGCTTTCTGGGCAGTTTTAAGGTTTTCTAATTAATTATATAGTAGCTTATATAGCGGGCTTAAGGTTTAATAGGGGCAGGAACCAGGTATAAAAAAAGTATAAAACGTAGTAAAGTGTTTAAGTAAACATTATATAATAATAGCAGTTTTATAAATAAAGGGTAAATTAATATAGTAGAGATAAACTAGGTAGTAATACCAGCTAAATTATCTTAAATACGTTTTAAGCGCTATAAGCCGTTTAGCGAGAGTTAGCTTAATAGCTTTTCCGGTTAACTTATATTATATAATCTATAGGGGAAACCTAGTTTACTATCGATTAAAGTTTTCTAGGCAGTTTTAAGGTTTCCAGATTAATTATATAGTAGCAGAGGCTTAATAGGCCACAGTTACAATAGGCGTAGGCAAAGGCGCGGGTAAAAGTAAGGGCGAGTATAAGGTTAAGCAGATAAGAAGGGAGAGGGCGCTTTTAATTATAGCGTTTTCTTAGCTTAAGCCGAGGGAGAGGTTAAAAAAGGGAGGAAAACCTGGTTTATTACCGATTAACGCTTTCTGGGCAGTTTTAAGGTTTTTAGATTAATTACGCGATAGCTTATATAGAAGGGCTTACATAAAAGGGCTTAAGGGCCATAGTTATAATAGGCGAGGATAAAAGGGTAAGGATATTGCAAGAAAGGTTTTTAACGATAGTATTTTACGTGGTATTACAATTTATAACTTACAAAGGCTTAAGGTCTTAAGATTAGACCAGCAAAGGTATCCCGATTAAAGGTTATTATTACGAGGGATAAAGAGAAGGTTGATAATGGTGTTTTACGCTTAAGTAGCGGCTTAAGGGTCTCAAGATTAAACTAACAAAGGTGTCTCGATTAAGGGTTATCATCGCAAGGGACGGAAGGGTCGACAAAAGGGTTAACAATAGTATTTTACACTTAAGCAGCTTAAACGGCTTGCCTTCTTTAGGCTGTAACGGCTAACGTAATATAGCCGATTTATCTTTTCGGACTTAACGCTTTGCTATTAAAAGTATAAAGGGGCTTAAGGGTTTAAGACTGGACTAGTAAAGGTATTCCGATTAAGGTTATCGTTACAAGGGATAAAAGGGTTAACGATAATATTTTATGCTTAAGCAGCTTAAGTAACTTACCTTTTCGGCTATAACGGCTAAGCAGTTTAGCCGATTTATTTTCTTTAAATTAAGTACGATAGAGTATACTAAAGGTTGCAAATATTCTTATTAGGGGTTTTTTTAATAAGAGAACTTAACGATAGTTATTAGCGGTAATTAACGGCTAATCTCGGTGTTTTCTGTATATAGGCTTATAGCTACCGAAATTAGAAATGCCTCAATTTTAGCACAGAAATCGTCGCTTAATTAATATAATCTAGAAGCCTTATAGACGACGGCTTACGGTTAACGACGATTAAGGTCTGCCTCTTTAACCTTGCTATCAGGGATTGCCAAGCAATTACTAATTAGTGTTAGTTGGGCTTAGGGCCCAGGGGTGCGTATACGCAAAAGTAGAAAGCAGTAGGCAGAAATAACTCGATTAACTAGATTCTTAGTTGTTGTTAGGTTGAAGCTATCGCCAGAAGGGCGATGGCTATAGGCTAGTCTAGAGGAAGCGTTTCGGCCGGACTATCTATCGGGCCGAGGGGCCGCGGCTGACTAATCAGCCACGGCCACTGCAGCCAACTGCTGCCATTTCCACAGGTGGCATCATGCCGCTTTGAGCCTCTGTTTTCTCCAGGCGACGCAACATCTCCTCTCCCGCCTCTCTCTCCATTTTCCTACGGTTCCATACATTGTACCAGATGAGGAAGACGACGCCGATTGCCAGGAAGCCGCCGTATCCAGACGCGCCAATGATGATTGCTACAACGAGATCGTTCATATTCGCGATGATTGTCGCTCGTCGAGACTGATGGTTGCTCGTGAGTGCTCTATGCTGTTCGCATGCGAGTCCAGTGATCTCATCAGCAGGATAATAGATGTTCACCGCTCTCGCAACCTCGAGTGTATCGTTGATTATGTTAATCGCTTTGTGTCCTTTGTGCTTCCGGAAATTTACTGACTCTTCGTCAAATATTTCGCGTTGCTTCAGATTGAGTGTGCATCGAGGCATTACTCCTGTCTCGGGGCCACAAATGGACCATCTTTATACACGACAGCATGACCGACAAGTCAGTGTCGCTTGTTGATTCACCGTAAAGACTGACACAAGCCGCAGCCGGAAACCAGATGGGCCTGCTGCCATGCCAGAACAGTGATTAGGGACTAACAATCATAGTGACCAACTCTTCTGCGACATTCCTCGAGGAAAACTTCGCAACCATAGGGACCAACACAAGTCGGGATCTTCTCTGGCGTCCGTTCGGGCTGGCTTGTGGCCCCAGCGGGTCAAGTCGAGTCTTTGGGTCAATGAGAAGCTCGGCAAAATGACCATTCAGACGTGTCCTCTCACGCCCTAGCGGCAGTGCGGCTGGTGCAGTGCGGCTGGTTGAGTGCAAAGTTCGTCAGGCATGCCCACGAATGAAGATATTGCAACCCGCATGGGACTTCCTTCTTGGCAAAAGCGACTGCTGATCCATGAATTCGAAACGTTCGATAGGCAACGCCGAGAGACTTTTGAGATATTTTTATATTTTCGCGCAGGTCTCCTGTCCGACCCGAAAACGCGCAAAAGTGCAACGCTCTGGCCATGAGGATGGACCCATGGCCGCGCCAACCACTAGCTTGTACCTGACAAGAGAACACCGGCGAGTCTTGGAATGAGCTTGATTTTGCCAACCTTGCTCGGCAAGTCCGTACCTGGCCTATGCAAGGCGATCTTGGCAAATAGATCCCCTTTACATCATTTAGGATAGGAGTATACAACAACCGCCGCCTCTGTTGTCTGAGGGAGGGTTTTTCCAATTCCAAATGAAAATGCAAGTTACCGGCCTCTTTTAACTTCTCAAGTGCACATGTGGTCAAGCTAATGTTGCTCTCTTGCATCGCTGGGCTGAAAATAATGCCTATGTACATGACATCGAGGATATCTTTGAGCTAACCAAACTCAAATCCACAAAAACCCTGAATCTCCATTTCGATACAGCCTACCCTTCCCGAGCTTCTAGATTCTGGTTTTCCCTTCTCAAAGAAGAGAACCTGCAAGAGCATGACATGCAGATGACATGATCTACCATGGCTATCCATGGCCATCAAGTTTGATGTGAACGAGTGTGGTAAGAGACCCCGCCTCTCGCCGAGATAAGGGAGTGATTGGTTCTGTTGCGGTTCCCGCCATAATGGCGGTGGATTTTCGGACGAATTCGAGACGTGCGCGATTCAGGGGCTAGAGATAAGGGAAGTGAGTTCGGGCCCGTGACGAGGGGACACGCGGATAGACCCGTACTGTTGGAGAGGACCTCACCTCAAGTTTATGGTCACGAGGGTGTCACGGGACATTAAGCGACGCTTCATTGGAAGGCAAAACGAGGTGGTTTGGGGATCATGGAGCTGTTCGGGCCCAGGCTCTCGGGTCTTACGTACAGGCGATTGATGCAATTGGTATCTCCACGATTCAACACCTGCTGCCCCAGAATTACCCGCGACCCGGCATTACCACGGCGAGATCAGGGACGGTCCAGATAAGGACATAGACCCGCTGCCAAGCAATCGGCCCTGAAATAAACCACGATACAGACTCGTGGCAAATTCCAGCCCAAGATACCGTCCGAGAGGGCCGCGGGCCTCTGCCATTCGACGAACTTAGCCTGGAGTAAAGAGCTTGACAAACATGGACCCTCCCAGTTCCTGGCCTCGTCCGCGTTGGGATCCGAGGTGGGCGGAACTGAGATAGGCCACACCAGCCTATCCACACACGCCGACACGAAAGGCATCCGCATGCCTGGTTTAACCCTCCGGTGGTAGTGGTATATATCGGCATTGACGACGCCGTCCCCATGAGACACTTTGGCTCTGTTCACGTCCCATCCCACACCCCTTTCTTTCTTTTCTTTTCCTCCCTTTAAAACAATCCGGGACAGTGCTTGAATTTATTTTTCCAGCCGCCCAAAAAAGCCAGTCACCATGTACGGCATTAGTAGGAGTGAGACCGATGGGTCGGCCAACGACAGCACGAAGAAGGAGAAGGAGTTCGTCAATGTCCTCGAGCCGGTCGCTTCCACCCGCGTTGCTGGCATCTACGAAGACCCAAATGCATTAAAACAGCCTGAAGACTCCCATGTTGGAGAATTTGGCACAAAGCGTGACCTGGTTCGTCTTTTTTCTTTTTATTTCCCTCACGTTCTCATTGGCATCCTCTAGTACTTGCTCGCTGTTTCTCAACATGCGCTGACCTCTCTCCAGAAAGCACGCCATGTCTCTATGATTGCTCTTGCTGGTACAATTGGAACTGGTCTATTCCTGGGTTCCGGTGCAGCGCTAGCCAATGGCGGTCCAGTCGGCTTCTTCCTTGGGTACACGATTGTCGGATGTCTGGTCGGTATGATGATGTATTGTTTGGGTGAAATGTAAGTGAACTGCTCACGGCTGAGACTTCAGTTGATGATACTGACAACTTTCTTTCACAGGACTGTATTCGCCCCTAACATTGGTGGGTTTATTGAGATGGGCAACAGGTACCTGTCCCCTGAGATGGGATTCGCGATGGGTATCAACTATATTCTTCTGACTGGATTCACCGTGCCGACCGAAATCACCGCAATCGGTCTCATGGTCGGGTTTTGGGATGAGACGTCGTGGCACCTCGGTATATACATCGCCGTGTTCCTCCTCGTCTGCATCGCAACCAACTTCCTCGGTGTCAAGTGGTACGGAGAGGTTGAGTTTTTCTTCGCCTGTCTGAAGATCGCTCTTTTGGTGGCCTTGATCATTTTCGGTATTGTCGCCAACACCGGCGGTATCAACGGCGTTTACACTGGTGGCAAGTACTGGCGCGAGGAGCCATGGAACGACGACTTCGGCAACATCACACCAGTCAACACCGCTCGGTTCCTCGGATTCTGGAAGGTGCTCACGCAGGCGGCCTTTGCCTACGGTGGTGTCGAGTCCATTGGTGTCATCGCCGGAGAGGCCCACAACCCCCGCAAGACCATGAAGTCGGCCACCAAGACCGTCTTCTACCGAATCGTCGGCCTGTACGTCACGGCCGTCCTCATCATCGGCCTCAACGTCTCCCAGAACTCCCCCGAGCTCCTGAGCGCTGTCAACTCCGGCGGCCACACTGCCGCCTCGTCCCCCTTCGTCGTCATTTGCCAGCAGACAGGAGTCAAGATCATGCCCTCGGTGATCAACGCAATCGTCATGACATCGGCCCTGTCCTCGGGCAACGAGAACGCCTACGGCCTCTCCCGCACCCTGATGGCCCTCGCCCGCCAGCGCTCGATGCCCTCCGTCTTCCTCAAGACCAGCCGCGTCGGCACGCCCTACGTCGGCGTCATCGTCGCCTTCTGCTTCGGCCTGCTGGCCTTCCTGTCCGTCTCCAGCGGCTCGAGCCAGGCCTTCACGTGGCTGTCGAACCTGTCGGCGCTGTCGTCGCTCATCGCCTGGACGTGCATCTGCTCCTGCTTCGTGCGCTTCAAGGGCGCGCTCGACGCCCAGGGCGTCGACCGCCGCAACCTCTCGCTGCGAGGGTGGTGCCAACCCTACATGGCATACGTCTGCATCTTCTTCTTCATCACCATCATCTTCTTCAACGGCTTCGGCGCCTTCCTCGGCGGCTTCAGCGTCGCCGACTTCTTCGCCAGCTACATCACCATCCCCGTCTTTGGTCTCGCGTGGCTCGGCTTCCGCCTCTACAGCGCGAAGGCCGGCAAACCCACTGGCCTCACGCCGCTCGACCAGATCGACCTGAGCAGGGGCCCTGCCGCGGCGCTGAAGGATACGAAGTATGACCTTGGTGCGCCTGGTTCGATGATGATGGCTTCGAGCAGTTAGATGGTGGTCGTGAAAACCGGTCGGTGTTAAGGGCTGTTATTTAAGCGGGTTTCGATTATCAAAAGTGCATTTAAATAAAATTAAAGTTTAGAATGGCCAGATGGATCGTTCTGAAATCGCGTGTTGTTCAACCACAACTGCCAAGGTCCACCGCCCGCGCTTGAGCAGCAAAAGGGTGATTGTTAGAACTGTCCGATTTGTTTCGCATGACTGGAGCCGAGTGACGGCGTCTTGGTGCTCAAAACGCGTTCTTGCATACTCCCTCCAATTGTCTAACATTGAAGTCTCCATCTATGCCAGTGACCGTGACACTTGGATACATTACTTGGTCCGCAGACCCGGCATTTTATTCACGGTTTCTTTTCGACGATCGATCATACTGAATTTCAGGCCATCCTCCGGTCCTTCAATCGCCACCTATTGGTGCTCTTCATCTGGACCAGCTTTTGACCAACGGCTAATGTACATCGGTGGTTCATACTACGATCGTTCCGCCGCCGCTGCCATAGTCTATCCTCTCCCAGGCATCCACTTCCTGCAAATTCTCTCACCAGTATTTGGAGAAAGAATTTTAGTTGAACCCTGGGGAACATTGAACTGGTCATGGATAATGGCCACTTGACGGACAAAAAGAGTCAATCAACGGACTATCACAAACAGAGGCAATTGAGAGCACTCTGTAAGATTTATCAAGTCCGGTGGCTGATTAGAGCTCAAGTCATTGTTGTTGATAGGTCTCGGGAATGACAGGGTGCGAGGACCGCGAAATTGGGAGATTGGCGAGGACGAGGAAAATTACATCAGAAATTCTGTATTTGATATCTGCTTTTCATCAAATATGAGTCCTTTACCTAGATACCAAGTTCCGACCGATTGATTCCCTTCACGCCGTACACGCGATAACTCCCTACCGGGGGGAGGGGGAGTTTCTAAATGGACCACGCAATTCAATCACTACTTAACATTTAATCAAAATTTAAAAATTATAGCAAAATACTAAGGAAAGGCTACCAGAATACTATCAGATTAAAATCATTTCAAAGGGCTACATTATACCAAAAAATATACTATATCAACGCTAATACTATATCAGCGCTATATCAGCGCCAACAGATATCAGTATATATTAGCAATATTAAAAATAAGAAGGCTATTAGTTCGAACCTTATTATCTCTAAATCCGTAGCTATTTTTAGATATTTCCGTAGCTCTGTAGATAGTTAAGAAGCTTATAGTTAAGCTAGAAAAAAAGAAATAAGTAGTTAGGTTAAGTACCTTAAAAAAAACAATAAAAAAAAAACTTAATTTTTAGATATATATTAAACACTTAACATTATATTAAAATTTAATATAATATTAATATAATATTAATATATTTCAGTATAGATTAGGTATTATATTGTTTCCGTTTTATATAAATAATGTAAGACATATAAAAAAAAAAAATATTAACCTATTAATTTAATTTTAATATTATTGCCACACTCTATTACAGTGCTTTCGCGATGCTTTCATTTACCCCCCCTCCCCCTGGTAGGTCTGTTTATCCACTTCGAATTGCACCACAGACGGTGAATTGTCGCCTGAACGACTTCAGACTTCAGCCTCCACGCACCTTTCCCTTCTTCTATTCTATGATCGGCGTTTATGTTTTGTGAGGAATGCTCTTGGAGCGACTGGCGGATAAAGACTAAACAAGTACGGACGACATTGCTGTGTACGCCTACTTGCCACAGTGACGTTCGGTGAATGGCTATATACCGTTATGCTTTGGTCTCAGTTTGAGCACCAGCTGCGCTGGCAGCATAGTATTAGTCTGGCCTAAAGGCAACCGAGCAAGCACATGCAAACTACTTATGTAGTTACAGCCCAGCAAATTTGTCACAGCCGTGCTCTTGATGGGTGACCAGCAAGGGATTATGATATCGGCCATGTCAACATTGAATAACTCCAGCTTATTCAATGTTGTTCAGGATCGCGCATCGAATCCCTATAGCCATCTTCATGAAGATTGGCCGAGGTTGTCCACCCTCTCTCCGCCATACTCATTCTTCCAAGTCCCGGCATAGTGATGGACTACCAAGGACGGGCCGACTTTCTCCTTGTCCTCCTCTTCGTACGTATTGTATGATGCCGCTAGCGCATACCCCGGGAGGATTAGGACACTGCCAGCGAGCTTGGGTTCCAGGATTTCGTGGTACGGCTCCCATCCTCCGATTCCTCCCCATCCATCATCACTCGCATTCGCCTCTGCTTCCACGATTTTCATGACACTTCTTGCGAATCTTTTCGGCCCAGAAAAATCCACAACATCACCCACCATTTCCATATTCAGCTGTGAAATAGTGACATTATTCGCCCTTGCCAGATCAGACATTGCATGCACAAGGTCGTCCGCCACGGCTAGCAGATGATATGCACCCTTTTTGGCCATAACAGTCCAGGTTGTAAACTGCCTGTCAAATTCGAAATGAAAGCCGGCATCGAATTCCCAGCCGACAACTAGATCAGGGTCGACCCCTTCGGGAACCCACTTGTCAATCGGTATACCCTCGCAAGTCGCATCAAGATCGAACCAGACGCCGCCCTCTGCGTAGAGAAGCAGATAACGAAACAGGTCAACCTTGAGAATAGGTACTGTGAGGGCCATGTATGTGTCCACAATATCAGGACGGCTCTTATACCTGTCCTGGACAAATTCATCTGCAGACTGATCTGTTAAGAATTCTGCGTGATACTCAGGATTCTGCGAGATACATGTCTTTGTCCAACCCCGGGCATCGTCACTGAGTCCCTTGGGTCCCAGTTTGTACCAGATCTTCTTGGGAATGCCTGTAGGCTTTGGGGCTGGCGGCGGCGGCGGCTGTGGCGGCTGTTCCGGCTGATGCGGGTGCAATGTTTCTGATGTCCCAGGAGGCTCTGCGGATGCCAGCGGTGTCGGGCTTGCCTGGTATCCCAGACTCCAGGTGCGCAAGTGATAGAGCAGTAAAATGGCAACAGAGAGGACTGCGATGTTCCTCACGGATGGAATGCGGCAAGTCCGCCTCCAGGACTGCATGCCACTGACGGTGTGATGCTTCTCCATCAGGAGGTGAGGTTGCCGTCGTTACGACGTAGGCTCCGCGGAGTCGATAGTCTGACAAGTTCGGACAGAGATAGCAATGGACGTTTAGACTTGGCTTGTTTCTAGCCTTGGCTAAGCATCCGCGTCCGCCAAAAAAAAAAAAAAGAACAAGGAAAGATGGAGCGAAAGTAACGAGGGCACAATGTGCAGAATAACAAATGTGTGTGCATGAGAAGGAAGTACTAGAAGATGAAAGCACACTGAAAGCAAAATGAGTTCACCGGCCATTGGTTATGATACAGTAATGGCGGGGCATCATCTTCAGCCGCAAATGCCTGATCCAGTCTATACTAACCCCCCCCCCCCTTCAAATGTTGGGAAGCATTTTATTAGTGGTGGGGCGGGCATGGACCTGATAGGCAATGAGCGCCTTCATGATTTAGGCGGGCCTCTCGAAGTGATGTCTCGGATCGAACAAGATTTGCTCCGTCCACCATCATCTGCCTTTTGCGTAGACAGCGGCGCGGCCAACTTGAAGTGGGAGGGAAGGCGAAAAGGCTGTTCATCAGCGTATTCGGCGCTGACATCCACAACGATTTGACAGCATACTTCTTGTTTATTGGACTGCTTGAATAAAGAACGTACCAACAGCACGAACATGAAATGAGGCGGAGACTCTGCGCGTAAACGAGAGACGTGAGTGGTTCAACCTCCGACAGCGCCCACAACAGGATATGCTCGAGTCATTTGAAGTAAACCAACAGACAACATGGTGGATAATGGCCGAGCCGAACGGCTGTGTAGTCGAATCCCAGGGTGCTTTAGTTTCCTGAAATGATTAAGGATAAGGTCTGGTAATGTAGATGTACCCAAAATCCTCCTGCGCCGCTTGTAAAGGATGCAGGTTTGTACGGCAGCCTCTGCCTAACATATCCTCCTTAGGATCCATTTCTCAGCACCTTTGAGTGTGTCCCATTCCCTGCGACTTGATCCTCGTTATACTGTGACAGACAGTCTTCTGCCCTTTCGTGGTCCCGGCGCATTCGTGTTTCCTGAGGTTTGTATCCCTGCAAAATGCCGGAATGGGGATTTGTGAACCCGCCAAACATGGCGACTTGGCATGATTTTACCGATAATCCCGTCTATGTTGAAGGCTCAACCGTCAACCTTGTCTGGGAAGCACCATCGGACATCGCCACATCTGTTACTATGTTCCAGGCCAACCTTACCGATGGATTTGTGATCGGGCGCGATTTTGAGTATGTTACCAGTATGTTTTCAACAAATATCTCTAGGCTTACATGTTTGTTTGTTTAACCCTTCCTCTTATTCAGAAAGCGTAGTCAATGCCACCGACTTTCAATGGCGCGTTGGCACCTCCAGAGACACGACGGTGTCTAATGTGTTCTTGTTGAGCATATACGTCGAAGGCGGTACAGATGTCATGGCAACCTCCCATTACTTCAACATTTCTTCGAAAAGTGTCAAATCCACCACAACCACAAGCAGCTCGATATTGTCGACCACAACCAGTTCATCCATCTCAGTCCCCAGCGGGTCAACGAGTTCGACAGAGTCACTATTGAGTGCCCCGACCAGCACTGCTTCAACGACCACGCCGCCCACTGCGAACTCTAATGGCCTGGACAAAGAAGCTATAATTGGCATGGGCGTTGCCATACCATGCGCAGTGATAATCGGTGCAGCCGCGGGCTGGTTCTTCTTTGGCCGGCGCCGCAGAAGTCAACAAATACCACGGAGCCACATACCTGACAACGGCTCGACCAGGGACGGAATATCCATGACATCGCCAGAACATTCCAGCGTGTACACAACAACTCAGCGCGGCCAATTCTACGGGGAAATTCCTCGGCAGATTTCGCCGCCAGCGGAAATGACGGGCCAAACGAAGCCGCTAGAGCTTCAGCAGCAATATAGGGATTATGAACTCAGCGGAGAGAGCAGAGCGGTCCCAAGCCAGCATTATGAGTTGTACGCTCCGGGGCCGGAACGACCAAGGATGAATAGCTTCTGAGTGCTCTGGGCAGGATCAAGAGGTCAAAATTTCAGCCCAAGCATTGCTTTAACCTAGATGGATGACCTCCGGCCAACTTTCTTAATCTTGAGTATGATGTATAATGTCTAGACAATGATAAAAAGTTCCACCAGAATATTTATTAACGAGCGTTGTCAAGTTCAGGATGGGCACAGGAGCCAGATGATGCTCGTTGTGTCAATTTGGCACAGCTTCATGAGCTCAGTAGCCATTTGTGGGCCGCGCACGTCGTAGGACTCGTAGATGAGGATGGTGACATTGGGTCCAGAACCGTGGTGAGGAGGCATTGCATTAGAAGTTTGTCGAGCTGTCCAGGCTGAGATTACATCGCGGAGTCTAGTGGGGAGAGCCATGATGGTGAATGGATCCAGGATGATAACTTCTCCAGAGTAAGCAGCTGGCCGCGGAACCGAATTGGGTTCCAGTCTGAGGGGTCAGGGCTGGGTGATATGCGCGAATTTCTATTCCACAATAGATCCGCAACCTCCAGGCGCCCCAGGCCCCCCAGGACCTTTAGGACCTACGGGGGATTCTACGTAATACTCGGGACGGTCTTGAGAGTGCTCCCAGCCAAGGGGTATGCCCAGGTACTGCTTGAGCTCGTCAATCTCGTCCTGCTTGCTGTGAAAATAATCCTGCGTTGCCTTGGTTCAATCGTTGAGCCGCTCGGTATAGGCGTTGTGGTTCTCTCGCTGCTCCTGCAACTTGCGCTCCTTCTTGACGGCCTCCTTGTTCAGTTCAGTTTTGACTCCGTAAGCTCCATTTTATTGAACAGATATATTAAGTTTATTTATATCTATTTAATTGAGCCCAGTGGATTTCGTGTAGTTAGTTGCAGCCCTGATTGCAGATGTGGGCACCGGGACAGGGTGAGCTTCAGACAGTACTTGTCGATCCTCACTTGCAGCCTGAGCTGACTTGCCCTGAATTCCACAGTATCTGGCTCACGGATTTGGGGCCTAGACTGCCTAGATCCACGCAGTTGGATGGGCTGGAAATGTCTTCCGATCCGCTGCCCCCGAGAGATTGGCTTCCTCAGAATGTCACCTTCCGACTGTGGAACATCAAAGAAGACGAACCGGAAGACCTCATTGGACAGTACGATATTGTACATGTCAGGAATTTTGTTTATGTGCTCGGAGACAAGGAAGTATCCACCGCTTTGGCCAATCTCGTGAACTTGATCAGTAAGTTGGCCAGGAATCAGCCTATGACACGCTCGTCTGACACGCGCAGTGCCGCCGTGTTGCAGGCTGCGGCACAGCACCAACAGCTCCCGAAGTCTGCTCGCTGCTTGGTCATGTTCCACCCTGACAGTAGAACCTTGACATGGGTTGACGTAGTGAACGCCACAGAGAGAACTAATTTCTTTTGTGGGGGAGGGGGGAGAGCAAAGATACCAGTACATGGTACCCGAGCCGAGAAATGCTCCTATAGGCTCTGCCTCAAGCTATGGAGTTTGTGCTTCAGTTAGCCAACGCCAGAATTCCTAGAGAAGTTGTGAAATGGGCCTTGGTACTCTCTGCATCACACCATGCTACCAAGAAAAGCATTTGCAGGCCCTGACAAAGGCCTGAAGCCTCGAGAACAGGAAGACGCACGCAAGTTAGTTATCGATTATTGTAGCACTTGCACCATGAACACAAAACACTCGATACACGTGTACTCAAGCATGACGCATGATTGTCAAGGTCACTATAGTTCGGGATTCCAATAGGGTGAGAATAGATGAATTCCCGAACCAACAGATAACTATAGGAAAAAAACCAAGCGATTCAGCATTTTTTCAGTGAGCACATCACACCGACGCTGACAGCTAGCTGCAGAACGAGTGGCGGACACCCTAGCTGTAGCACCTCGCTCCTTGCAGATAGATCCCTAATCTTCAACGGAAAGCTTCTTGACAACCCCGACAACATCATCTGTGGCCGTCAAGTGCGGACAGTGATCTGTGTCGAGCGTGACAATTTTCAGATCCTCCAACCCATTTTCTCTGATCCGCTTGACCATGAGTTGCTGAGAAGACAAGACTACCGTCTTGTCCATGGCGGTGTGAATGTATGTGACTGGAATTTCCTTCCAGGCACAGTGCGAAAGGGGTTGGGTCATGCATTTGAGGCTCCAGGGCCCGAGTGTTGATATGTATGCAGCAGCTTCTGTTTCGTCGCTGAGATTGTTGAGGAGCTGGCCGCGAGGGTCGGCCATTATACAGTTCCCATCCTCTTGAAAGGTAAGTTTCAGTTGACCATCCAGGTCCTGACTGATACCAATAGCCTCTGCTTGGGCGTACGTGGACCACCCTTCAGGGAGAATGAAGGCGCAGAGGTAGATCAGGTGAGAGATGCCACCAGTGAGGCCTTGTTTCTCACGTGTCCGAGCGCCCAGTCCATGTAGGGCGTTGGTGCCGACTTGGCCTCCATAAGAATGCATGAGTGCGACAACGGTACGACCGTCTTCAATAAGCTTCTCGGCGACGGACCGAATCAGTGCCGTGTCAGTCTCGAGGTCGCCCTCCGGAGGGCTTGACCCGTCCACTGAAGTGATTCGAGGCACGTGTACTTCGTAGCCCGATGCACGCAAAGCTTCTGAGAGCTTGGCGTAGGACGAGGGACTATGCCAGGCGCCTTGAACAAGTAGGATAGTGGGCTTGGTTGGAGCCATGTTGCTAAGCAAAGACTAGAATGGAATGAAAGGAGGCGGGAGATGATGTTTTCGGAAAGACGAAGGTTCCCAAACACCCAACGCACGATGCTCTGCTTTTCTACCCAGTGGTCGAGGTGCGAACAAAGGCCCAGCCTCAAGTTATGCGGGACCAACAACCACAGTGACGGGGCGATCCGTCTTGCACTGTGTCTACTTACATAGAGTCGGACCCTGGCCAGTGGAAAAGACCCCGAGTGGAACGTGATTTAGAGAGGAACTTTGCCCTTGGCGGCTAGGATGCCCCTCTGATAGGTACCGTACCTAGGTTCTGGTTCTAACAGTATGGTACTTATCCATTGATTATTGTTGGTTGATCAGCGCTTCGACGTTGCAGTGCACCTGCACTTGGGGGCCCAACTGAAATCGCGGGCCATCACGCGTGTTCACAGAGCCCGGCTGATCCTGCCCTGCCTTCACCTCAATGGCCGGCTCTCGCAGCCAACGTGCATACAGGTTGGCTGGATTTTGAGCCATGACAAGGAAGATTAGGCAGTACTCAGGTAGAACTACCCTGAAATCAGGTTGAAGATTGCAGGATCCACTGCGTAAGACTGGCTCTGCTTGCCGTCAGATTTGTCTTTGGCCAAGAATAGTTTCACTCTTGCGGTAAGCTACGACCAGACAAATACGTCCGCTCTCTGGATCAGTATTCCGGATGTTGGTCTCCGACGCTGCGGGTGTCTAAGTCAAATCTTTACCATGGTACCAAGCAGGACTTATTGTGCGAACGATCCAGGGCCTTCCATTTCCTACATCTATTCAATGTCCTAAGTCCTGAACTCCATCTTATCAGCAACGTTCTGCCACGTTCTGCAACTTCCGTTTGGTGTACGAGAAAACTTGACTACCAGGCCACATATCTTCATCTTCCTTGAGAATGGCAGATGCTACCACTCCAACCCTTCACCCCCCGATGATGACATCGCAGCATGTCCGTTTCTTGTCAGTAGTGTGTGTGATGCTTTTCCTATCGACTGTTGTGGTTGTGTTGCGATTTGTACAACGCAGCACATTGAGCCGCAGCCAAAGGAGGTTCTGGTGGGACGACTGGGTCATTCTTGCGGCTTTACTCTGCGCCTACGGGCATATGGGGGGCGCCGTTGCAGATATGTCCAGTGTATATCACATCAACGAATACACAGTGGAGGAGTTGAATGAATTCAGCAAGGTAAATGAATCCAGCGATGGTCCAGATCTATGCGGATCATTAAGTTAACTTGACGTTGCTTCAACAGGAAACGCTTGCTGATGAAACACTTTACAACGCCAGCGTTGCTCTTTCGAAAGCCTCGGTGCTGTTCTTATACAGCCGCATACTCTCTGTGGACAAGCAACTCTTACTTGTGTCACGCATCGTTGGCTTCATCGTCTTCGGGTACTGCATGGCTGCCGACTTTGGGCTTATATTCGCTAAACGCCCTTTCCAAACCCAATGGAATATTACTCTGCCCCACACAAGCATCCATGAAATGGCCTTCTGGGTTTCAATGGCTGTTATCAATATCTGTCTCGACATCACTATTCTGGCCATCCCTCAAGCTAAAGTCAGGAAGTTGCACATGTCCCGGAAGCGTAGGATCGCCCTTCAGGGCGTATTCTTACTGCGAGCTTTGTAAGTTGCAGTTGCATTGACTTCCTCTGCATTCGAGCCCTAGAAGTATGGAAAATTGGGTTAACATGCGGCCATTCAGTGTGATAGTTGCGAGCATTACACGCATCGTCTATCTGTGTACAATTGATCTGACAGATATTACTTGTACGTCCCTTCGATCCAGGGCTGCAACTCATTATATTACATCCACTAAACCTCTTAATATAATGGAATATAAAATTTTCGGGCGCTAGTAGAAATGTAATATAATTAAAAGGCCTTCAGTATAATTTAATATAATATAATATAATTCCGTAAGTTTTCCTTAGAAAACAGATATTTATAGGGTAAAAAACGGATAGCGCAGGGGTATATATAGCCCCTAATATATAAATAACATCTGCCACCTAAATTTATATATATATTATTATATTAACTTTATAGTTATTATACCCGAATATCCTCTTTACTATAATTATATTATATTATTATTATATTTATTAAAGTATTTAATTATTTAAATTTATAATAGTTTAAAAGGTACTTAAGCTATATAAACTATAATTTTATTTTAAACCTTTTCTTTACTACCTTTATTACCGATAAGGTTCTTTATAGGTATTATATCTATTATAAAAAAGTTTTAAATAGTTTAAAAGCTTTAAAAGTATTAATTTATAGTTATTAAAGATAGTAATATTAATATTTTATTAAAAATAGTTAGCTTATTATTACGCTTTAAATTTAAAATAATTTAGCACTTATATTATTATTATAGCATTAGGAAAGCGATATTTAAGCAATTAAAGATAAATTTTAATATTTAAGTAATTAGTTTTTATAAATATTTATTTAATTTAATATAGTATTAATATAAGGTAATTTAATTAACTTTAATAGTAAAGAAGTCTTTATAAGCGAAGGTTATTATAGTTATAAAAAGTATTATAGTTTATAGGGGTAATGGGGTATAGCTAAATAATAGCTTTTAATTAGCTATAGCTATAGTAGGGCGGCTTATATAGGTAGGCAGCTTGCCCTGCGCTATTTGTTTTTTACCCTATAAATATCTATTTTTTTTCCTTAAGGGGTTTAGGGTAAAGTCTTAAATAAAAAAATGCTGATCTAATCTAATCTTATTATAATAAGATAAAAGGGGAGGAAGCTTATCTAATCTTAATAAGATAAGGAGGGAGGAAGGGAGAGAGGAAGGAAGGAAGGAAGGGAAATACTTACCCCCCTTATTATATTATATTTAAATCTATTATATTATATTTACTAAATACTTTAATAGAATAGAATAAACTTATTTTATTTATTAGTGGAATGGATATAATAGGTTTATTTATATCTATTATATTATACTAAGTGGATTCGGTATAATAAGTTGCAGCCCTGCTTCGATCCGAGAGAATTCGGTTTCCGGCACCCAACTCCCTCGTTTCCTGGTAATGACTCCTTGATAGACACAATAGATCCAGCCGCGACTTGGACGAGCGTTGAAATGAATCTTTCAATCGTCTGTGCATGTTTACCCGTGGTTTACGGTCTCTTCAAGTCCCCAAAACTGCACCCTGACGGAACTCGACCAAGCAACACTCTTTCTGCATCGGCCTCCCTTCGCAGGCTATTTGGAAGCAAGACCAATCCTTCTTATACCGACATCGAGGGCCCTTCCAGCAAAGGCAATCACGCCTACATTGCAAGCACGTCTGTTCAGAGCCCGGATAAGGCGTATATGCAGTCACATGACAATGTACCCCTTCAGTTAGTGTACGTGCAGAAGACATTTTTGGTCAAGGGATTCGCCCCCGAGAATATGTGGTAGTCTGGATTGGAAAGTTGTTTGTGTGACGTGGTGGACACACTACCATGCGGGATCACCATCTGGGACCCCCCACGATGTGGGACCGCTAAAATGCGGGGTAATCACCAAAATATTTAATCTTTTTAAATTTATCATATATTTAAAACCTTTATTATATATTCTTTTAAAAATTTTAAAAAAACCGTATAAGATAATTATAAATATATAAAACTATTAATAATATTAAGTTTATTATTAAATATTTATAAACTTACTTTTATATCTTATATATTAAATTAACTATTAACGTTACTTTATATAAAACCTTTAAATAAATTTCTATATTATTAAAATAATTATTTATTAATTCCTAAAAGATATAATACTAAATAAAAAAATATAAAATAATTTTATAAAATAGCTTTTTTAATAAAACTTTAAAAAGAAAATTTTTTTATATAAAAATTTAAATTTTTTATAAGGGAAGTAATAATTAATTTTTAAAATTATTAAATAATTTTTATTACTTTATACTTATATTTAGCGTTAATTAATAAGTATTAAAATATTTAAATTAAGTTTTATAATTTATTTATATAATTAGTTATTTTTAAAAAGAATTTTATATTATATTAGTATAATTTAAAAACTTATACCTTATCTTTAACACTTTTACTTATAATATTATCTTTAAAATATCTTTATATATAATTTAAAATAATTTTATTGAATATTATTTCCTTAAACCTTATACGACTAGCGTTATAATTATATTTTTTATTAAAATTATTTATAAAGAAATAGAAATATTATCACTATTTAAAAAAGCTTAGTCTAATATAGGGCTTCTAGATTTTAGCGGTCCCATATTGTGGGGGGTCCCAGATAGTGATCCCGCATGGTACCCAAAACGGTGAGGGTGTGAAACTTGATAGCCTTTGTAAATATAGCAGTATCGAATACTATTGGTTAGGCTTGGGGCCCAGGGGTGCATATATGCAAAAGCAGAAAGCAATAGGCAGAAACGATTTAATTAACTTAGTAATAGTTTTAGTTAAAGCTATCGCCAGAAGGGCGATAGCTATAGGCTAATCTAAAGGAAGCGTTTCGGCCGGATTATCTATTAGGCCAAGGGGCTATAGCTAACTAATTAGCTATAGCCACTATAGCTAACTACTACTATTTCTATATTAGCAGTCTTTTAATTTAGCTGCTATCGCGCCGTTACTAAATATCTTAAAAACGCCCTTTTTTTTAAATCGATAAAATAAATTATATACCCGTAATAATTAATTATCCCCCTAAATTGTTACAGTCGATATAGCCCTCTACCTAAATTATTAACTTATTAGTATTAACTAAATATTCTAGCGCCTTATTTAATAATACCTTTATTATAGCGTCGGCGGGGTTATTATTCCTATTAATCTATTATACCTTATATATCTCCTATCTTTTATATACTTAGTATAGGGCTATAATATCGATTATTAGCCGCTTCTCTTTTATTATACCTAGTTTAATAAGATATTTATATAATAAATAGAAATTAATATAAATTATAAAAGGGATTATAGGGAAATCGAGTTAATCGGTAATTAGCCCTATTATTAATAAAAGCATTACCCCGATATTAAAGCTGCCGGCTATTTTATAGATCTTAAAAGCTAATATACTTCTTATAACCCGCTTATACTTTATAGAGAACTAATAAAGTATATTGCTATATATTTTATATTATAAAAGGTTAATATTCTTTTCCTTATTAATAAAAGCTATTATATAGCCGATTTATAAATTAAAGTCTTAATTATTAGTAAAGAATTTATCTATAAAGATTATTAGGGTTACCGTTATTAAATCGATTAATATATATTATAGCCCTTAATTAAGGTTAGCTATCTGCTATTTTAGCTATTTATTAAGTTTGCTATAATTATCGTAGTTTAGTTTTTAAGCTTATATAGCTATAGAAAGGTTAAACGCAGCTTTTAGCTAATAGATTAAGGTAATATAGGCCCTGCGGGCTTATTAGCAGAGGTATTACTAAAGGTAATTATCGGCATTTATATTAATTAATTTAAGCTTAATACTTTAGCCCTTTTACTTTATCTTAATAGCGCTATTAGAGGCTATTATTAACTTATAGCTATTAAAGTTAAATAATTATATAAAGAAGAATATAGTTTTCGGTTTATACTTAATTTCTGCCTTCTAAATCTTCTTTTCTTTAATAGCCGAAAATACCGGGCTTATAACGATAAGGGTATTATTAGTTTATATTTTAATTAGCTTAAATATCTTTTTCCCGTTACTTATAATTAAAAGGTATAAGTTATAGCTAAAAGTCTTTATTCCCAGCTTTTTATAATAGTATTTATAGTATATAGCCTATTAATATATACCGGCCTTAGTAATATTATAAAGCGGTTTAATTAATTATATAATTATTTCCTTTAAGTATTTCGCCTTTAATTCTTATAGTAATTATATTAAAATTATTTATAATAACTTATTTTTTAATTACGGGTAAGCTTAAATAATATTATATAGTTTAAGGGCTATTTGCTTTATAAAGAGAAAGGCGGTAATTATAACAATTAATCGCTAGTTAACCTATTAGATTATTAGCAATTAGGTTAAAATAAACTTTTTTTTATTATTATTATAGCCTTAAATTATAAGTTTTAATTTCTTATATAGTTGCTTAATCTTATTCTTAATCTTATAAACTATTTAAGCCTTAAATAGTTTAATTACCTTATAAAGGTTACGGCTAAAGCGTTTAAATTTAAAGATATTATAGGTAATTAAATTAATAATCTTTTAATTATCTAATTCCTTAAATAGGTTATTATTAGCTATAATAACGCTTTTACGGTATAGCTTAAATAATAGTATATAATTATCCTCTTTTTTTTAAGTTAAAAAGGTTTTAAAAATTTAAGATTACTTCTTAAGTTATCCCTATTATTATAATAGCTGCTAATAGCTAATAGTACTAGCACCTTCTTAACCTAAAGGGGGAGTATATAAGGTTACTATAATAATTATATCTCTTATATAATTTATATTGCCCTTATAGATATTAATTTAATCGCTATTAGCCTTATTATCTTTAATAACTAGTTATTTTAGGGGTAATAGCTATATACTTTTATTATATAGGTATAGCTATATATAGGTTAATTTAAATCTTACCGGGCTATTAAGGAGGTTTAAAGTAAGGTTATAGCCGTCGGTAGCGATTAGCTTATATAAACCTTGCTAACCGCCTTTTTTACGTTATATTTAAACTTTACTTTAAAATAGAAAAGCTAATATATTAATTATACTAAGGCTATTTTTTATATAGATTGCCTTATTAATCCGGCGCTTTACTAAAATCTTTTAAAGGGCTTTTATTACCTTTCTTATAGCTTCTGCTTATTTTTAAGTAAATAGTATAGATAGTAAATTAATTAATATTTATAGATAAGCGTTAAAGATTAATAATATCGGGATAAGGCTGTCGGGGCCTAAAGTATTATTTATAGCCTTAACTGCTATTTATAGGATTATTTTAAGGCTATAATAGCTTAATAGCTTAGCGGAAAGAATCTTATATACCCGGCAGAAAGGTTTATAATATCTTTTAATCTTCCTAATTAACTAATAGGCTTTTATAGGGATTTATTTATAGCTTATTCCTATTAACCTCGCTTTATTACGGAATTCTATTAATGCGAAATTTATTTTTATATTATAGGAAATCTATTTTAAAGGGCCGATATATATATTAATCTATATTTAGCGTAGGGCTTTTTATATATCTTTTATAGAAAGGGATATAAAGAAATAAGCTATTTAAAAAAAGGTTGCTAAATCGACTATATATAAGATTAGCTTTAAGTTTAAATAAATAATATCGATAATTAATTTATAATTAAAGTTATAATTATCTTTTAGTATAAATTTAAACCTTTTAGGCGCTAAATTATAAAGTTAGTAATAATAATAGAATTTAATTATTATAGTTAATATAGATATATTGGGATTATAGCTTAAATCTCTTAAAAGCCGGGTTAATTAATTTATTAATAGGTAGCCGAAGCAGCGGTATAACCGGTATAATTTAGGCTTAATAAAGAAAAGGCCGGCTTTTTACTTTAAAAGAAAGAATTATAGATAACCCTATTTATAAACTACTAGGTATATTTTCTTATAGCTAAAATTATTATATTATACTATTTTATTAATAATATTTCGGAAAAATATACTTAATTTATTTATATCTTATATATATAGAAGAAAGGGTATTAGGGCTTTAATTATATAGAATATAATTAGCCTAATTAGTATTTTAATTATAATAATACTAATAAATATTAATTTAAAGCCTTTTTTAAACTTAATAAAGGCTTTATCTGCTTATAAAAGGTTTATTATTATTATTAAGTTATCTTGTTAAAGGGTAAGGTATTATTTATAGCTAGCTATAAAGAATTTAGCTGCTTTAGTATTAGAAATAATACTTTAAAATTATAGATATAAATATTATTTCTTAATTATAAATTAATTAGTAAATATACTATTATTATAAATAGCTTCTTTTTTAAGGGCAATTAAATAGAGAAAGGCCTTATTTGCTAAAAAGGTATCTGTTTTTTTATTATCGGAGTATATCTTTTTATTATTGCTATTAAAAATATTTACTCCCTTTATCTTATAGCCTTTATATTTTATAATATAGGCAGTAATATTTTAATCTACTATAGGGTAATTATAATATTAGCATTATATAATAAATTAACTTTATAATTATTATCTTTCTTTAGGGGTATACTTTATTAATTAGCAGCCTTTTTTATTATAAATAAAGTATTTCTTTTAGGCTAATAATTACCGGTTTAAGTATTATTAATAATAGCTTTTTTAAAATAATTATCCTTAAAATAGGGTTTTAAAGCCCTTTTAATAATTATTATTATATTAATAATTAAAGTATATTACTTCTGCCTTATTACTAGTTTTTTTTAAGTTTTAAATAAAGGTATTCTAGGCCTTTTAAGTAAAAAAGGTATTAAAATAAGATTTAAGGTTTTAAAATAGCTTCTTATAAGGTTCCGCCGGTATAAATAAAGCTGCCTTAAATTTTATTATTTCTATATAAATACGAATAACTTAATTATAAAGAACCTTATTACCTTTATAGCTTAGGCTAAAGGCTTACTAATAAAGTTATAGCTTTTTAAAAAGAAGGCGGAGGATCTTATAAAGGCTTTTATTAATATTATTCCTATTATTTTAAAGGGTTTAAAAGGTTATCTATATCTAATTATTATAATATTACTATTAATTAATATTAATATTAAAGTGCGTTTTAAGCTTATAATATATTATACTAAAGGTATTATTATAGCCGATATAATAAATAAAATAATTTATTATACGGCCTTTAAGAATTTTTAATAGTACTATATAGAATTAACTAGGCTTAATTTTATTATATTTATAATAAAGAAAAAAGATCCTTAATTTATTATCGAAAAGGTTATATATCTTTCTGCTTTATTTATAATTATTATCTTAACTTTTTATAAATTTTAAAATCTTTTTAAGGTTAAATCTTTTATTAGGATAGGGCTAAGAAAAAAGGTATTAATAAAGGTTATATAGCACTTCCGCTATTATCGGTGCTAGATATAATATTTCTTTTTAGCGGTATAGGGTATCTATTGCTTATAATTATTAATATTTATAAATTTTTTAATAGTTTTCTTTTTAGGGGTAAAATCTTTATAAAATAATAAAACTATATAAAGATTAATCTACTTCTTTATATACTTCTTTTTCTATTTATAAAGAAGAAGGAAAAGCCTAAGGAGAAGAAAAGGCTTAAGAGGGAGGGAAAGCTTAAAAAAAAAAAGAAGGCTAAAAAGAAGAAAAAGCCTAAAAGGGGTAAAGCTACTCTTAATATAGTTTTTACCACCTATAATAAGGTAGTAAAAAGCCGTTTTTTAGCTATTAAGGTAGAAATACCTTTAAATTAGCATTATAAAAAGGGCTAAATACTAATTAAGGTTAAGTTTTAATAAAGATAATAGGGTATTTCGGATTATATAGGGTTTAGCCGCTTTTTATATAAGGTAATATTTATTATTATTACTTAAAGAAATATAATTTTTTATTAATTCTTATTATACTTTAAAGCTTGGTTTCTTTTTAATTGGGAATTTAATTAAGGAAAAGCAGATTAATAAATTATTAATTAGTCCCTTTATTATTAAATTCTATATAAACTTCTTTTTCTTAAAGTATTACTTTTAATTCCTAAGTTTATTACCGGTTAATAGCATTAAATATCTCGATAGTTTAGCTATTAAATTCCTTTTTAAAGTAGGTAAGGAGAAAATTATTAACTTTTTTATTTAGCCGAAGTAGGTTTATTTTATAGGCAAGGTATATAATAATTTTCTTAAATGCTTTTTCCTATAGACTTATAATTACTTTAAAAAGGATAGGGTTTATAGCTTTTTAGCCGATATAGCTAACCTTTGGATAAGTTTTTTTAAATTTTTATATATATACTTTATTATCCTTATTATAGGCTAGGGCTATAAGCCTTTCGGAGAAAGATTTAAAAGATTTAAAAGATATTCTCGGAGTTTTTTATTTTTAAAGAATATTATAATACTAACTACTATAGCTTATAACCGGCTTAAAAGATTATTTACCTATAAATAATAATTTTTAATAATCGGGAGAATTATTATATAATTTAATTAATAAAGTTATTCCTTTTTTAATAGTTATTATCGGTAATAGCCGCCGGTTATTTAAGGAAAAAAGCAGTTATTTAAAAAAAAAGAAAGGAAAAAAAGAAATAAGGGTAAAAAAAAAGGAAAAATAAAAATAAAAATAATAATAATAAAGAAGGGTATAAGGTATAAAAAAAATATAGGTTATAATAAAGTATTTAAATAAAAGTTTAATATAAATAGAAATCTTAAGGTTAAGAATATATTAATATTATAAAGGTAAATTAAATAATAATTTTAATAAAGTTATCTTAAATATATTTTAAATACTATATATAGTTTACCGGTTTTAAATTATTAGCTTTTCCGGCTAACTTATCTTATATTTTAAAGTAAGGAAAATATATTTTTATTATTAATTAAGGTTTTCTCTTTAATTTTAAGCTTTTAAGGGTTTTAATTTATACTTATTATAAGGGTAGAAAGAGAGAAAGGGAGCCAAAGGTTTAAAAAAAAGGGTACCCCCTAATAAGGCGCCTTTTTTATAGCTTAAGCTATAAAAAAGGTTAAGGAAAAAAGGGATTATAATATATAACTATAATAGTTACTTAAAAGGGATATCGGAAGAAAAAGCTTATCGAAATAAAGTCGATAATAGGGTAAATATAATAAAATATACCGGAGGTTATAAATATTTTTATTAAGGGTTTTCTTTATAAGAAAACTTAGCGATAATTATAGATAGTAGCTAATAGCTAATTTTAATATTTTTTAAATATAGGCTTATAGCTACTAAATTAAAAAACGCTTTAATTATAATATAGAAATTATCGCTTAATTAATATAATTTAGAAGCCTTATAGATAATAGCCTATAGTCAATAATAATTAAGGTTTACCTTTTTAACCTTATTATTAGAGATTACTAAATAATTACTAATTAGTATTAGTTAGGCTTAGGGCCTAGGGGTGCGTATATATAAAAGCAGAAAGCAGTAGGCAGAAACGATTTGATTAACTTAGTAATAGTTTTAGTTAAAGCTATTGCTAGAAGGGCGATAGCTATGGGCTAGTTTAAAGGAAGCGTTTCGGCCGGACTATCTATCGGGCCGAGGGGCTACGGCTAACTAATCAGCCTCGGCTACTGCAGCCAACTGCTGCCATTTCCACAAATACCTTTGATGAAGGAAGAAGTCACGTAAGAACTGAACCCACAATTCTACTATGCGTTTTTCTGATGTTCAGATATTGTTCCCAGTCTGCGCTCACTGTTTGTGCTGTGTATAATCCAAAGTATTGCAATGCATGCGCTGAGCTTTATAAGAAAATACTACGCAGGGTGAAAGTTCAAGAGGTTTTCATTTTGTTCCTCTTCACAGTAAGGGGCTCAATATCCGAGTGTTGACGCAATGCCGACTCGTCGCGAAAATTTGCGACGCTTCGCGTCGATGAAGACAAAGATTTCCCCGGTGCAAGCTTGCAAGCAATAAGCAATGCCATCCGCGAGCTTGGCCATCGGATCCTAGAGTCAGCAGTCGAGAATCTGGAGACCAACTATACTGTGACTCACGGAGTCCTTCATGTTATGCGTGTGATGGAGAGTCCTGCATTCAACGGACAAATCGCGCAGTCTGAACTAGCAGCTCCGGTGCAGGGTTGCCAAGTTGATGGCGGCATTCGATTGTCGCTTTGTCAACAAAATCTCGAACACTCTGGGGCTGAGGCCTCAACCTTTGAATGGATCGAAGATGAGCCGGTCAATGGCCACGACAAGAACTCCGATTTGGCTGATGACGAGATTATTGTTCAAGGCAGAGCAATCGGAATTAACCACAGAGATCATCTTATCAAAAGTGGACTGCTGGACGAGACTAGTCTAGGTGTTGACTATGCTGGAGTCGTACAACAGGCCGGGACCGCTTCGGGTGCTTCAGAAGGCGACAGGGTTTGTCTCTTTGCCTGTCCAACGACATCATCAGCTGTTCGCGTTAGAAAGGGGAGTTTCGTGGCAATCCCGCCAAAACTCAGCTTCGTCGAGGCTGCGTCGATGTGCACTGCGGTCTGGCTAGCATACCATTGCCTTGTCAATGTAGCCAGACTGCAAGAAGGCGAGACCATTTCAATGTTTGATCCATGGAGCATCCAGCTGTGTGGGCCAGATGTCGATACAGATGGCCAGGAGACTTGGTGCACAAGTACAGGTCACCGCGAAATCCGCTTCGCAAAGCAGCCTCCTTCGTGACCAGCTTGGAGTGCCCGAGACACATATTCTGGATCTGAGTGACGGCCATGTATCAGTCACTCATCAGCTATCCGAAGGCCTTAAAGAGATTGAATTTGACGTCGTTTTGGCGCTGTTTACAGATGCCCAACAGAGGGTCGAAGGATTCGCCCCTATTCTTGCACCTTTTGGTCGACTTGTAGGCGCCAGTCTTGGTCGCCTCAGCTCAAAAAACCTAGGACCTACCGTACTAGAAGACCTTGAGTTTTTGGAGGAATTCTGCGCGACCGCATCGAATAAGAGCCGTTTTCGTCAGGCAAAGTCTGGGCCCTAAGCACAGACGCCAGACACGGCCCATTGTACACGAGAGAAGGGAGTCTGGAGGAGGATGTTGATATGATAACGAGATACCTGGGGGCTGTCAATGCAAGTTTCGGGCGTCAACAACGCAGCTTTTGATTTTCAACGGACAGCCAACATATATTGCGGCTACACAGAGAAAAGATCCCATCACCGGAATTCCGCACACTATCTAGCCGTCAATGTAAAAGAGCCACCACTTGCACCGAAAGCCGGAATACAGTTGTTCTATTAGCCTGTTCTGGTCATTTCTTGCTCATTTCTTGCTTTCAGAATAGCCATGCTGTTTTACTGCAATTAATAAACGAATTCCTTTGTATTCCATCTCCGTATCGACAAAGGAATTCGATGTAGCGTCATCAGTCACCTTTCGGTACCCACCCGGAGACTGATAAACCGCGGTTGAGCGAGCCTGCATTGTGCTACAAGAGTCTAGAAGTGGTTGACATGGGAGAAGAGAGGAGTATGGGACGACATTAATATATATGTGATGCAGCGTGTACTGCAATGGAAATCAATGCCCGAGACGCACGCAACCCATCTCATCGGTGCGCCAACAAGCACTGTCCACCGCCAGACAATTTGGCAACTCTCGCGAGTGCCGAGACGGCAGAGTAACATGAAGAAAGAAAATCTGAGCGCGCATAGGAGAGGTGTCCCAAGGGGCCACCAAAGGTAAGTAGCCGGCGTATGCTTGAACAAACTCTGGCGAGGTCGACCGCTTACCGGCCTAGATGACATAGACCCAGAACAGAATGTCGCTCTTGATTTGCCATAAAATGGTAGATTTCAGAAGGGATATTCATGCTGCTATGACCAGGACTTCGTTGGAGAGAATCTTGAAGAATTTGATGCGAATCATCAGACGGAAGACGATGATTTCAAAAGATACCCAAGCGGAAGGCCAGGCAATGGCCTCAGGAATTCGATTGGTTTTGACTCAGGCAGGAATCCTGGGTAAATTTCTACGGCGAATTTTTTGCCTTACTCCTTGAGCTCCAACGATGCCGCCATCCTATTTTCGTTCGCGCGACATAGACGCGATCTCAGAAGAACGCTGTTGATAACAGCGAGAACGAATTGATGCCCCTGAGTCTTTGTTGAGACCGATAACCCATTCAGTTGAGTAGACTAATGCAAGATATCAAGTTTTAAGAACGTCGATAACAAGGCTGTATCCAAAATTCCAGCGGAGTTGACCAACCCGCGACCAAGATAATCGGGATGGAGGGAAGGGGGCCCTCCCGCATGATGCGCACTAGCATTGGGCCGCACTGTTGATGGCATCGCCGCCATCGGATTGGTTAACTTAAAGTACGGAGACAATTATCCAAAGTCGCTACAACCTCGGTCAATCTCAATGCAGGAAAGGGATGTGTACCTAGGTAGTGGTGGTAGTCGGAACCAAGCGCTCAGATGCCGACTCGGACAGCTGATAGCTACGAGGACGTTGCATGTGTGTAAATCCAATGAGCATCGAACGCTGTCCCTCCCCCAGAGCGTAACTTCGCAACACATACGCCTCATGCAGCGTCCGGATTCCAAACACGGAACCCTCCAGTGCCACTCCAAGAACCAGCGTATGAAATCAGTGGGATCAAAGCTACGCTGACATTACAGCTCTCGGAGGCAGATTTGAGATTCGGGCGGCCTAGACAACAAGCTGTTATGTTCTGGCAATTTGATGGTATCTGCCTGCACAGCAGTAGTTTGACTTCATGGAGCTCTAGTTATCCTAAGCCTCAAGTGATTAAGAAATGTTACATGCACTAAAAAGCAAGGCCAATGATTCGTCTCATCTCCACTCCCTCCACTCCAAGTTTTGACAACCTTAAAGATAACTGGGACCATCCTAACCCGATATGGGCATTATTTTGAGAAAATTGAAACAATAGAGACCATGTGCGGTTGACTTGTCCCCGTCGGAGCTTTTTCTTACAGATCCAGGCACACGTCGTGATTTGAGTGGCGCTCGTGAAGACAGCAACTAAGGGTCACGCCCTATAGCAGACCTAGCGGAAAGAAGGTATTATCTCGAGAAATTCCGACTGAAAAATATCTTTTTGTTGAGTCCGTCCGCTCCGTAGTATTAGCTTTGAATGGGTGTCCAGTACTGGTAGATTTTATATATGGCCCCTACCTGACCACCAAAGCAGTGGTGTCTTAGAACTGCAAATTTCAACATAACAACCATGGCATCATCGGAGACACCAAGACCGCAGCCATCCCTTGCTCGCTACGACGCCACATATCCCTCTACCACCACTGAGAAGTTGGTTGAAATCATCAATCGCGATGGCGGTGTCATAGTAGAGAAGCTTATCACTCGTGATCTTGCGGAGGCGATCAAGAGGGATTTAAAACCGTACTTCGACACAGACATCCCAGACAAATCTGGCTTTTTTCCGCCGACAACTCAGAGAGCCTCCGGCCTCCTGGGAATCTCAGACAACTGCGTTGAACTGGCATGCAACAAGCTCTATACCGACATTGCCAACGTGCTCGTCTCTTCGTCACACACCATCTGGAGAGGCGAACACCAGAAGACAGTAAGCGGGAAGCCCATCATCTCCTCGACGGTCGGTTTCCGTGTCAACCCGGGCGGCAGGCGGCAGGTTCTGCACCGCGACGACAAGTAAGTTTCCCGGCCAATCAAACTTGCGGCGATTTTCAATCTGCTGACCTGAACTGAGTGACTACCACCCGCACGATAAGAAGCTGCCGGTGATGATCGGCTGCGTGACCGCGTTGACCAAGACTACAGCGGCCAACGGCGCCACGGTGGTGATCCCAGGCTCGCACCTCTGGGGGCCAGAGCGGCGGCCGCTGGATGAGGAAACTGTTCCCGCCGAGCTTGAGCCCGGTGACGCGTGTATCTTCCTCGGAAACACTTACCACGCGGGTGGAGGCAACATAACCAAGTGCGTGCCCTCGAATAATTATGGTGTCCCGAAGGCGGCTTTGGGATATCAGCTAATCGGGACTCATAGGGACGAGTATCGGGAGACGGTTGGAATATTTCTCTGCCAGCCAACCCTGCGTCCAGCGGAGAACCAGTTCCTCATGGTTCCCCTTGAGAAGGTCAGAAAGATGAAGCCGCAGGCTCAGCGACTCCTGGGTTATGGCATATGTGAGCCTGGGGTAGGTTTTATGAAGTATCAGGACCCCATGAGAGTGTTGTTTGGGGTCGAGGATGAGGAGACTGTCAACTTCTGAGTATGCCAACAATATGCTTGTGCCTTCAACTTGGGCGATAGCCATGCCGAACATTTCAGACGACGAGTATTCGTATGCCGGATACTTCCTTGGCTCGAATTAATGTCCTCCAGTCGACATTTGAGCCCGCCCAGAAGTCTTTCAGGAATTCGACCGCATCCAAGTAATGATCGAATTTCGTAGCTTCATGAATAGCAGTAAACATGGACATAATTATTCTTTGACGCTTCTGGTTCCCATGGCAAGTGGTTCCCGCGATAAAAGTCGGCCACGCAAGATTTTGTACGAAGGCACTTAGGTCCTCAAGTCCTGACAGTTGGTCAAACAACTTGGCGGATGTCGTCGTCCAGTCATGAGTCTCTTCGCGTGCACAATTGAGACACCGAAACGCGTACAGCAATCCTGCGTTGTGGTATATCTCCACCAGGCGCACAAAATCACGGGCCATCGTCGATTCACCCAGACCAAGACGACCTGCCGCGATCAAGGTGGCGCCTCTAGCTTGCTCAAATTCCGACTGAATCATCCTCATAGTAAAGGGACGTTCTGGAAGCTCTGCCGGGTGCAGCCCTCCGGTCTGTTTGACAGACTGGAGCGTGATTTGGTGTAGGAATGAGAGATATTTTGAGAACAGCAGCGTGTCTGAGCCCGGAGCAGGGGTGATTGCATTCTTGATAAGATAGGCATCGAATGTTGTAGTGGCCGCCATCACATCCTCAATGGCGAGCTGGTTCCGGAGAAAAGCAAACAGTTCGCGGTTTTCGGCCAAGACCGAGTGACTGAACAGGTTGACGATCGTCCGGGCCGCTCTCCTGTGGCCCTCAGCCGCATCAAGGCGGCACCGCGCGTTTTCGTAGTTGTTGATGATTAGAATAGACGCAAGCATCCACTCAGCGTCGGCGATATCGGCTTGACTGTTCAACTCAAAACCTTGAGCGAGCTTTTCGGTCATCTCTTGCGCTCGGGACTGGATCAGCTGAAGACACTTGTCGCGGGCACTTTCGGCTATCGTCGTATTTTTCTCATGAGGGCAGTTCATCGCACCATGCTGAGCCGCAAACGCCGTGATGGCGAAGCCAATGGCTGGTTGGTATTCAGCAAGGGGGACTACACGCTTTCGATAGTGATTCTCCTCAGAATCTAACCAGACCATGAGGCCTGCGAGATTCCGCCGATAGTAGTCCATGAAGCGCGTATTCGACGCTGAATTGTCCACGTTGGGAGTCGTAGCAGGGTCCACCTTGCTGGATTCCAAATCAAACGTCAGTTCATGACGATCTGAGCGCCCGGGTGACGCTCCAAACTGGACGTTCACTGGAGATGTCGGAGCAGCTTGTGGGGAACCCGGAGAAGATGCCGTGGTAGGAACGGTCCGGCCCCGGAGATGGCCCCTTACTGCCACGCCGTTGACCCATCGCAGGGGACGTTTGTATCCGGGACATTCCAAGCCTTTCTTGAAACATTTGTTGCAATTTGGCCGTTGGAGGTCGCAACAAATCCTTCGCCGCTCACAGTTCGCACAGCCTTCGATAAGGTCAATACTCAGCGAGAGAAGCAAGTGGCGATAGCTCTCTTACCTTTTCCCCTATCAGAACTCACGCCTATCCTTTTCCGCCCATTTTTTCGACCGCCCGTCGGCATCGCGAAATATGCTATAGGCAGTCAATGATTTCTGTGATACGTGTGGCGAATTAGGCACTTTCAGAAGTTTATGTGCATGGAGAAACAATCTCAAAAGGGCGGGGCCGTCTAGTTTGCCCCGTCGGTTCGTCCGGTTTCCACCCGGCTTCCGGTCCGATCGGCTTATGAAGGCCGTGAACGGAGGCCCCTCAGTACCGGAAAATACAGTGGCGGCTATAACTATGTAATATGACAAATGGACAATTCCTATCCAGTACACGATTTTCCCGACGTCCCTTTCTCCCCCCCCCCCCCCCTTTTTTTTTTTTTTTTTTTTTTTTTTTGCGCGACCTTCCATTGCCAGATCCACGTTCCGAAAGGCAGAGCCAGTCCTGCCCTCCCAACGCTGTGATCTTTAACTTCTCCTACGGTGCCAGTGACGTGGAAATTTTGAACTGGGCTTGAAGATTCTGCGACACATAGTAGCAGCTACATATGCGATTTGACTTAATATTCGGCAAGACAAGGCTGACATTACCTTTAGGATTCCTTGATCTTTTTCTGAGAATCGTGGGCTACTTCGCCTGACTGACTTCCAGCGGTGGTGCAGACCGTGCTTAACACCGATTATACGTAGATTCAGTTGATATCTACCAGTTGACGACTCAGTGAGTAAGGTGGATACCCTTTAGTGTGTAATGATCCCATATGGCGCTAATCCTAATTTGGCCAGTGAGGCTATTCCCAGCTTCCAGGCCCTCGCGCCTCCCGGGCGGTGAAATTAGCGAACCCCTGGTTTGTAGTGACAAAGGATTCATGTGAGAAGTTTCGTCAGCTAAAACCCCATAATGAGGCTGAACCGCCTGTCAGTCGAGGATTCTCGGTCCTTTGTAAGATAGTCAGCTTCCATTGCCCTTTTCGCCCTCCGTACGACCATCGTCACCTCCGAGGTTCACTTCTGGACCAAGTTCGAGGAGCACAAGGCTTCCAACATCTTCAACTGCATAGAAGACCCGGGCTCGTTGAAGCAGAACAGCATGGACCGCTGCAACGCCAGCAAGCTCCTGAACCTGCTCTGGCTGCGCGAGCTGGACGCTAGAACCGACGGGTCCGTCATAATCAACGGCGTCAACCCGGCCTCTGTGCCAGCTCGCTGCACCGCTCGCATCCCGGCGTCGCGGCTTTCAACAAGGTGTTTGCGTGGTCCTCTTCGGAGGGCGGGCATGCCTTAGCAAACGCTGAGCTGCAGCACACGGAACGAGAGGCTTATATTAGTGAACAGGTTATAAAGGAGTGAGTGTAAATTTGATGCATCCACGGCAGGCCAAGCGCATGCTGAAAAAAATGGACTTCTCCCAGACCGTCACCATTTGTCCTCTCATCAGACGGCAAGTCCACTCAGAAACGGTTGTGGAGAGAAACATTGGAAATACCTTAGTCAGTAGTACCAGATATGAGGCTAAAAGCACGGCTTGCTGGACAATTGAGTTAGTCACCAACCAGGAGAGAATTGGCGTAGTTGTGTATTTTGACGCTGATGGAGGAGAGGGCTATGGCGGGAAGGATATACTTGTATTCGCCAATTTGCGTGGCGTAAGGTAGATATTCACAGAGCGTATTCTGGTGAAATAAAGCTCCTCGACACCTTGATAGAGGATGGGCGGCAATTTGCTGAGTGAGCATTAGGAGGCGACCAAAAGTGTTATGTCATGCCTGTCTAGACTGTCTGAATACCTAGGTTTGCGTTGTAATATTGACTTGCTCTTGACTATTGGCTGCTTGTCTGTTGGTTACCCTCCCTAATCTGCAGCCTGCATTTGACCGGATCCACCATCGCTGCCACAACTTCATACGCGTCACGTTAACGCCTCTCTATTCCTTCCGTCACGGCGAGTAGCAGCTGTGTCATCGTCGCAAATCAACACTAAGATGCTCAAACGATAAAACATGCTTACACGACCTGATGCAGAAAGTTTCTGAGGCGATTTTGACGTAATTACTAGCTAGATAGTTAGCAAACCAGTGGTTGAGACTAAGCTGAAGCATGCTGACCAGGTAATCATTTTCACAATGGGGTAAGTAGACAGATCATGACAAATACTGTATCGAACGGCCAATGTTTGGTCGCACGCGTTGAGGAATGAGCCTTGATATCGACCGAGCTTGCCCGTGTATTGGAATCAAATTTCGCTACGTAAATACTGAGACTCCAACGTCTCCATTCTCGTAGAGTGGATACTCACAGGAGAACAAAACCTATAATGACAGTCACCAAATTTGATGATTCCAAGCTTACCATATACTATTTCACTCTACGCGTTCCCACCGGCAGCCTTTCGGCAGGAAGCAACAACCACGTCCGGCATGCTCAGGAATGGCGAATGCGACGCGTCGTATGTCTCGGTATCAATCTCAACGCCCAAAGCCTTGGCATCCGCGACCATCTTCTCCTGCACGAAAAAAGGGATCGCATTGTCCTTCTTGCAGAGGAGATAAGTGGTCGGGATATCCTTGTAGGCAGGATAAGTAAGCTTTGTGAAGAGACACCTGTAGCTGTGGTGCGACAAGGTGCCAACGTGCTCCTTCGCCTCGTCGGCGCTGAGGTCGTTGTAGAAGATCTCCTCGGGCGTGTTGGGCTTGACGCGAGTCTCATTGTCCGAGAGGATGAACCAAGGCATCGGTTGGTCACCGACGTTGTCCATCAGAGACGTTCCTGGGGAGCAGCACTTTTGTCAGCATTGAGATAATGCCAGCTCATGGCCCGTCATTAGTCGTAACTCACCTTCGGCCAGCAAAAAAGCACAGCAGTAGATGAGCCTGATCACGCCACCCTTCTTCCCATCAGCCTCCCTCTGCTTCTTCCCCAGGCCGCGGCACGACTCGGTCCCGACGACGCCGCCGTAGCTGTGCATGAAGACGACCACGTCCTGGCCCTTGTCCGCCTCCTCGGCGATCACCTTGCCGAGTGCTTCGACGTCCGGCTCGAACCCGCCCAGCGGCGGCTCCGCCCCGCAGCTCGGCAGGTCGACCGGCCTCACCGCATATCCGGCGGCGCTGAGCTGCTTCGTGACGGGGTCCAGCGCCGACGCCGGGTGCCACGCGCCGGGGACCATGACGAAGGTCGTGGTCGACGTCATCCTCACTGCACACAAAAGAAAGAAAAAAAAAGGCCTGCTTCTTCTTGAGAGATTTTCGTGGGCTTGTGCGGAGGTTAATAATTCCTTGGATGCTGTCGTGATTTTGGGTTGCCAGGGGCGCGCATACGGCGAGCGTGGGCGAGGGTGTTATTTACTGAGTCAGGGAGCGGCGCAGATCAGGTTGTGATAGACAGAGTAGGAGACGTCGATCTGGGCGATTTTCTGTCCTCACGGTCCTTGCTACCCCTCATGAGTGGAGAGCATGACTTTTTATACTCAGTTCCATTGTAATCGTCCGGTCTCCTCGTTGGCATGCGGTCTGCTGCACGGCATTGGCACTATCACCGGTAGTCCCTGTTACTAGCTTCAACTCTAAGACGAGATGGTCGTTAGAGGGGATGTTTGTGCCTGGCCAATTCCAACCTTAGTGCTGTTCAGACTCGGATGTGGGGTATGAGATCGGCCCAGCACGTCGGATGTGGGGTTAATGAGACAGGACCACGATATATTGTGTGAATCGCGAATTGCACGCCGAAGGCTTCCTAGTTGAGGATGTACCCTATGTTCGTGATAGCTTGAACAGAGTACAGGACAACCACATGTCAGTGGGAGATTAGTAGCAGTAGCACGGGAAACCCCACCGGAGCTGACAGTTCGGCCGCTCGATATTGATGGGTTACAGTCGGTCTTATCCGCAATATTAGGTATGCGGATCTGGGCAGAGCAAGAGTGCTTATGAGTCCGGCTAAAACGGGTTTCAGGTTCACATTCGATGGACATGTCCCGTCCGCATAGTCGACCGGATGCGGGGATGGCGACACACCGGGTAGTAGTCTATTCAGCTGGATTGGTTGATGGAGAGCGGCATCGAGGGCGAGTCGGATCTATTGGTCTATCATAATCAGGTCTATCATCTCTCGTTCAGTGTTGTAGCAGCTTTTTCTTCTTCTTTCTTTCCTGGGTCTGCTGCCGGGAATATTCATCAAACTTCACTCGCTCTCGTCGTGGGGGTATCTCCAAGCATCACTTCGGCGTGAAGCTGCTTCCCGATGTCTATTCTCCAAGCCTCCTCACAAGCATCCAGGCCATGGCCCGGTGATACCACTTGATCAGCGTAATGACTTCTCAGGCAACAGCGGTTCCATTCTCGGGCGACTCCTCGGGCCAGACGTTGTAGCCGAACGTGTCCTTCATGTTGACGAAGCGCGTGTGGCGGCCCTTGGCCACGCTGTTGACGGCCTCGAAGTCGGCGTCGGACAGCCGGGGCACCTCGAAGTTGCTCTCGATCCGGTGCGGCGTCGAGCTCTTGGGCAGCACCGCGTAGCCCCTCCTCAGGCCCCAGGCCAGCAGCACCTGCGCCAGGGTGTGGTTGCTGCGCTCGGCCACCTCGTTGAGCGTCTTGTTCGTGCGCACCTTCTCGCCCGTGTTGGGGACCTGGTCCTGGGACCCGAGGGGTGAATAGGCCTCTGGCAGAATGTCCTTCTCGATGCAGAACTTGACGAGGTCCTCGTTGGGCAGGAAGGGGTGGATCTCGATCTGGTTGACGGCCGGCTTGATCTTGGCGAACTCCAGGAGCTTGTTCAGGCCCTCAATGGTCCAGTTGGACACTCCGATGGCGCGGGCCTTGCCAGACTCGGCGAGCTCCTCCATGGCGCGCCATGTTGGCTCTGGGTTCTCTGTGAGCTCCTTGTTGATGACGTACTTTCCGTCAGCTCCGAGCTTTGGTTGGTAGTCGTCGGTCTTCTCTGCGGCGATGGGCCAGTGGACAAGGTAGAGGTCGACGTAGTCAAGGCCGAGCTTCTTCAGCGAGTCGTTGAAGGACCACTTGACGTCCTCGGGCCGGTGCAAGTGGTTCCAGACCTTGGTGCAGATGAAGATGTCCTCGCGCTTGACGTCGAAATTCTCCTTGAGGAAGTCCCGGACGGCCTCGCCAACCTCGCCCTCGTTCTGGTAGAACCAGGCGCAGTCGAGGTGCCGGTAGCCGACCTCGAGGGCCTTCTTGGTGGCCCTGTAGCTCTCGCCGGGGGAGCCCTCGCTGGCGAATGTGCCGAAGCCCAAGCCGGGGATCTTGACGCCGTTGTTCAGGGTGAACGTGAATTGTGGTGCCATTTTGCTGTGATTTGTTCTGGCTGTATCTGTGACGGCGGAAAAGGAATAGCTGCTGTCTAAAAGTGAGTATGTATGCGCTGTCACATGCAGACGCACAGGAGGCAGCAGCGAGGACTTACCTTGATAAGCTGTCACTCTGCAGGCCGGTCGATCCGTGATTCAAAAAGTCGGTCTGAGTTAATTAACTGGATTGTGATGTCCAACTTAGAAAGTGCCTGCGCAACACCACCGACCAAGGATTCTCGGAAGTCTAACGAGAGCACAGCATTGATAAGGTAGAGCTTCAGGTCTGATTGCATCATCCCTCCCAACAGAAAAAGCGCGTGCCTGTCCGGGGGGTAGCATCTGCCACATCACAGTGCAAGGTCATGTTCATTGTACGACTCGCCAGTCGCCACGGGCGGCTGATTTATTGCGGTTGCTGCTAATTTTTGCTAGACCTCGCACCGTCTTTCAGGGCGGTCGGCGAGTCCAAGTGGATATTGCCCGTGGGTCCACCCTACGAAATCGTGGTTTCAGTTGGTGTGTGCTTGAGTCACTTCGACATCAGGCATGTGAAAGGGTCCAACGTGTCGCCGGGATGTACCAAGGACGGGGTTTGGTCCCCTCTGGGATCGTCCAGGGATAGGCTCGGCAGTCTCGGCGAGACTACTGTGTAGGAAGCAAAAGTCCTGGTAATGGTTGTAGTCTGCCAAGTCTGATACCGCGCTCAAAAGTATTTCCCCAGCGAGGTCAGGGCGGAGTTGGAAGCGGTTAGCCAAACCGGGGCGCCGATCATGGATCTCGCTGCCAGATATCAGGGACTTATATGGGTCCTGCCGAACAGATCGGAAGAGATTTCGCTTCAGGCCCGGTTTTGTGACATCACTTGGTCCATCCGCGGCTCCGCAGCGCTGTAAGGAGGCGGAGGGTTCTCGGTGGGACCTCACGGCCCTTTTCCGGGTTTGTGTTCCCTGGAGGAATCATGCCCCCTAATTAGGTAAGGGCCCCTAAGGGCCCCTAATGTAGTAAGATTCAAGCTCGGCAAAGCTTCAAACGGTTTGGCTCGGTTCATTGGTCCAGGGCGCATTCAGCTCGCCAGCCAACCAAAGCTACGTACAGCAAAAGAGACAGCGGCACTGCACGGCTCTTGGGGAGCTCTGACTTGTGTGAGTCCCGGCACGTCAAATTACCTAGGTACCTTGCCACGCACTACCGCAACCTTCGGGACGATCCCCTAGATAAGCTTTAGAAGTTTCTGCAGTTTCTTCCCTGGGCTCGCCGCACGCATCGCACGAGCCAGACACGGCGTTTCGCAGTAGAACCTTCCCGCTGTCTCTGCCTGTCTCAGCTTGCCAGATACATATTATCTACAGGCTCTGCTGCCTGTTCAGACCGTGCTATATCCTAGGTAATCTGTGGATACTTTGACGCGGGAATTTATCGCCATAATTGTGGCGCAATGACGTCCTCTTCGAGTCAGGGTATCCATTCTTTCTTCCATCCGATATCCTTACTGTGGTATCCAGCCCAGGACTGTATCCATTTTCGTGTCCTCCCGCAGACACATGGCTGCGGGAGGCACACAGTACATGCGCGGAGTCGACGCCAGGTACCGACGACATCACAGCTTCACTCTGTCCCGGCATTGAGACCCGCTCCCACGCCCCGGGCAGAAGGTAGATGGTACTGTATACTGTACACCCGACAGCATGAATGAGATCATCTCAACAGCTTCTCCTTCGCGAGACGCGAACCAAGAACCCCTGCCGGGATAAGCCCAAGTACACACAGTACTGCAATGCGAGCAGATAGCTCTGCGCAAGTTGGCCATCCTGCACAGTCGAGCGTCGGGAGAAGCAGGCTCCTAGTAGAGCATATAAGCACTCGATGAACCCACTCTCCGGTGAGCTGAGAGCGCCACACTTGTGAAACCTGTCCGATCTCTCTCGTCTTTCTTGTTGTTGTGACTGAAGCTCCGGAAGCAATCCCCAACACGCCAGCACCAAGAACCATCCTTTGATACCCTTCTCTCCCATTGACAGTCTTCAACATGCCTAGCGTTCAGGAACCCGAGGTGACCGTCAGCGGCTCCCAGAACGGCCACAAGACTGAGCACATCGTCCCCATTCCTGATGAGGATGGCACCGGCCCAATCGAGGTCCCAGCCTCGCGGTCCTCTACCTCTGAGGCCGCCAAGTACATGCACAACCTCAGCGCCGTGCCCTCCATGAAGGACAGGCGAGGATCTCGCAACTCCTTCGGTGCTTCTCTACCCATCCCCAGGAGGCAGTCGCGCCAGTCTCGTCTGTCCTCTGTGCACTACCCAGACCGTGATGCCGTCACCGGCCGTCCCACGCGGCCTGGCATGCCAGCAATCCAGCCAACTCGCGCCCTGCTCGCATCCCAGGTTCAGACCATGGAGACTGAGAAGGTCAAGAAGGCCAAGAACATGGCCTTTGCCTTCGACATCGACGGTGTGCTGGTCCACGGTGACCGTCTGATCCCCGAGGGTCGCAAGGCCCTGGAGATCCTCAACGGCGAGAACGAGCTCGGCATCAGGATCCCTCACATCTTGTAAGTTATAACCCACTATTATGAGCTCATTGAGCAGACTCTTTCACCTTGGCATAGCTGCTGACATCATGATAGCCTCACCAACGGCTCAGGAAAGCCCGAGCTGGCCCGTTGCGAGCAGCTCTCCAAGATCCTCGGCCAGCCCGTTGACACCGACCAGTTCATCCAGTCCCACACCCCCATGTCCGCCCTGTCCGAGTACTACAAGACCGTCCTCGTCGTCGGCGGCGAGGGCTACAAGTGCCGCGAGGTCGCGGAGCAGTACGGCTTCAAGGATATTGTCGTGCCCAACGACATTGTCGCCTGGGACAACACCATCGCGCCCTACCGGGTCTTCACCGACGAGGAGCGGGCCACGTCGCGGCCGCGCGACTTCTCAAAGGTCAACATCGAGGCCATCCTCGTCTTCAGCGACAGCCGCGACTACGCGACCGACATGCAGATCATCATGGACCTGCTGCAGTCCGAGAACGGCCGCCTGCACACGCGGGCCAAGGACCCCGTCTCGCAGCGCATCCCCATCTACTTCTCGCAGGGCGACCTGCTGTGCCCGACGGAGCACCCGACCCCGCGCATGTCGCAGGGCGCCTTCCGCATCGGCCTCGAGGCCATGTACCGCGCGCTCACCGGCGTCGACCTGGAGCGTGTCGTCTACGGCAAGCCCGAGCTGGCGACGTACAAGTACGCCGACGAGGTCATGACCAGCTGGATGGGCGAGCTGCACGGCGAGGAGAAGCTGCCCGAGAACATCTATATGGTCGGCGACAACCCGGCCTCGGACATCATTGGCGGCAACATGTACGGCTGGAACACGTGCCTGGTCCGCACCGGAGTCTTCCAGGGCGGCGACAACGACGAGAACAACCCGGCAAACTTTGGCGTCTTCCCCAACGTCCTCGAGGCCGTCCAGAACGCCCTGCGCAAGCAGCTCGGCCAGGACTTCAAGATGACCTTTGACGAGAGCATCAACCCCCTGCACCATGACGAGTCTCACGCCGTCGTCGTTTAGAGTCCCGCTATGCATCACTAGCAGCGTTTCTTTATTCTTTATTCTTTTTTTCCCTTCATCTTTGTTTCTTTTATACTCATATAGACTTGGTCACTGGCGTTTCTGGTTGATGTGATGGGCACATCTTGGGTGAACAACCGAGACACGTCTCGGTATGTGAAAGCATCAAGATTCATGACATAGACTTCGATCTAGAATACTAGATCTAGCATTAGAATTGATGATACCGGCAGCCTCGATCTGTGCGCCGCTTTAGAAGATCATAACTTTCCATTAGTCTCCCTTGCATTGCTCCGGTCAATGTTTGTCTCAATATCCTCTGCGTCATGTTCGTTAAGTCAATATTCTTATTCCCGCTCAATCCAGTCTGATCCATATTTAACACAAGATTTAGTCCGCACCCACGCAGCAATTCCGTTTCTCTATTCCGATTCCGGAGCCAGCGGCCTATCATCTATATGTATTTCCCCATTATACGGTTTCCTTCCTTACACAACGTACCTGCATATTCGTCAGTTCCAATTTTCTCTTTTCTCCCTTTACCCCTTTTCTCGCGGTTTTTATTTTTACTCACATTGGAATGTACCATCTCAGCCTCGTTTCGAATTTCTTCCTTGACTCGAGTAGTCAGAACGTCTACCTCGTCCGAGGGCACCTCGCCCGCAGCAAGAAGGAAGCTCTTGAAGCTATCAACCACACCCGTATGGAAGGCATTAGCCGTATAGACACCGGTGAGCTTCGCCTTATCCCCTGGCGGCCACGGTCCACCAGGGACGTGGATAGTTCTCTCATGGACGTCCACAAACCCAACCTCTTCCAGCTGCGTTTTATAAAGCTTAGCTTTCGCTAAATCGCGACCCAGCCCCCTTTGCCCCTTTAGGTACAAGTCGGCTCCAGCGTTTCATCGCCGTGCCCTGCAGGCCGCCGTTCTCTAGTCCACCTATCTCGAAGCAAGCGTCCAAGCCTGCAGGGCTGGTTCGTAATGCGACCAACAACCACGGGATCCACTTTCCAGCCTGCAAGCTTTCCGCACTTGTCCAAACACGCGATTTGTGTCGCTCCTATTTGATAAGCTTTGGTACCACGAATGGAAACACGCGTCTTTACTTCCTAAAGAGGTTTCTGTTAGGAGAAAATACATTCCTTGGTGATTCCCCAGCCATCGACGCCAACTTGAAGTTGACAACACAAAGCCCGATCTGACCAGTGTCACCAAGGAACCCGAACGAGATGGGTGCGTGCCTTCCAAGCCGGGAGATGGGGAAGGCCCGCGGCCCAGGAACTCCCTTCAATCCAGGTTCGTGGCGCTCGCTGTCCGAATAGACAAGGGTACTGGAACTAATAAGAGATGGGTGCAACAGATCTCATTGAAGTTCACACTGAAATGGTCAAGCGAGTTGTCCCGCCCGAGCGCCTTTTGGTCATGAACCTCAAGGAGGGGGTGGCAGCCGTTATGCGAGTTCTTGGACAAGCCGTTTCCACAAGAGCCGTTTCCCCAGACTCAATGACGCCGAGGAAGCCGAGAGGGTCGCCAGGGGTATTTTTGCCAAGTGTTTGTTGATATGGCTGGGTACCATTGGCGCGACAGCGATTGGCACCCACATGGCATTGCGGTTCCTAAGTATAGTAGACAAGACCTCAGGCTCATAAGGTCGACGATTTCGTAGACTTTAAGTTTCTGGTCTTAGTCATGGACTGTGATCTGTCGATCGTAATCCCAGCCTTTCGACCCACTCAAGTGTCAAAACATGGTCTCTACGGTCCTTCGATTGAATTAGGTGGTTATTTAGTGAGTGATAGAAGCAAAATGCTATACTCCAAAGCCATCCCATTCGGCCTGAAATTCGTTTAACATTTGTCTTGCGGTTGGTGATGGTCGATCAAGTCTGTTGCCTTGAGCTTCCTTTTAAGGAATTCGAGTGCCGCCTTGCGCTGTGGTGATTCATTTTTCTCTAACATTCTGACCAAAGTAGGTGTCAGACGAATCTGGTCACCTCTGGCTCTCAAGAGCACCTCGAAGATATTCTTGACCTTCATGGAGCACGCTGCAAGGTATAGAGCACGATCTGTGACAGGTGTCTCGCTGCCCCGTCCTTGCAATAATAAGTCCAGAACTTCTGGACAGTACGCGTTCTTCATTGCCACTTCCATAACAGTTTCCGTGATCCTCACTTGAGTTGGTAAACTGTGGAGCAAAAGGCGTAACCATGGAATGCTGTGCCAATTTTCTACCGCGTTCTCCAACATCGCAAGGTCCGCATGATGTCTGATGATCAGCCCCACAGGCGTTTCGAAGTCAGCGTCATCCTCGTGCCTCCGCCTGTCCGCCATATTTATCATCTCGTTCGTAAGGCGAACATTGTGACCCTTTGATATGTAGAAAGACGTTGTTTCGGCCCCGCGATCAACACGCAGGTGCTGGTCCATGGCTGCTGCGTAGAGTGAGTCGATGCTCTTGATGAACCCGGTCATGCTCTGATCATCAACCATGGCATTCCAGTAGCCGTCCGACACCTCGGGAAGAAGCTCAATGTCAAGGTGGCAAAGAAACGAGACCGCTTCTTGAATGACTTCCCGCTCGGTCTTCTCGTAGTTGGGTACCAAGACCTCTTCCAGCTCAGGGTCGGACGCGATGCGGACGAGAGCATATATCATGTCCCTCGGGTCGCTAGCTTTACTCAAGCGAAATTTGCGCAGAAGGTTGTAAAGGTCGTGCCCTTGAGCCCACCACGACTCGTCTCTGGAACGGCCAGGCATGATGTCCAGAATAGCCTGAGCTTGGTCTGATGGTCTGACGGCGAACAGATGAGGGGACAGAGCAAACACGCTGGCAGACACAGACTTGTTCCCACAACAAACAAGCGCCCTCCGTGAGTTAGCCACTTCTTGAATGACCCAGACCCTCTCAAACCACGGTCTGTCCAGCAGGTCCCTAATTCCTTCTCTTTGTCGCGACACAAGGTCTGGATATCGTCTTGCCAACTTCCTCTGTGTTTTTGACCAGAGCATTCGCCACCGTGCATCGGTCCTCCTCCATCTCCTGCACGCGACCTTTTTGCTCTCTTCCTCCAATTGCCTCAACGAGTCCAGCGCCACATTTGTTGCGTACGTTGCCTGTCCCAACCACAGGATCACAGCATCGGCACTCTCATAAATCCTGGCCATCTGCCTGACTTGGTGGGTCCGTTCTTTTGCATTGCCCTGGTCAATACATATGGCGTCCACCCACAGGATCCGATCGGTCTCCTCGCGGCGTAGGTAACTCAGAGCGAGATAGAGGTTATTTGTTACGCCCAAGGGCGTCCCGTTGACGAAGATGGTTTCGGTCTTCTCGGTGCCACCCCACGTATAGGATAGTGCTTCGTAAGGGATTGTCATGGTCAGGTGCGCATTGGAAGAGGCAGATGGGAGGAACGAGTCGAACATTTGGCACTGAATAGGGCCATGGCCAGCGATGAGGCGAATGAGGCGTATGGATGGTTGTGAAGTGTCAAGAGACGGGTAGAGAAATGTAGCCATGTTAGTTATTCGTCACTGGTGACGGGAGTCTCAAGAGCTCCTGTAAGGCTAATTTTCTGCAGTTGCCGGTAATGTTTATCGGTATTTATTTAAGCCTTCATCCTTGGAATTAATTCCATGAAATGCGACAGAGAAAACGGATATAGAGCGAGTTGTGAGAAAAGAAGGAAAGTTTGAAACACAGGTCTTGGTGGTGAAATCTTCGTCGATTGAGGCAGTGTTACAGCTGGATTCCACCTTCCCCGCACATCCGCCCGATTGTTGAGGATGAGGTTGAGGCAGTGCTATGCAGCTTACTCCGAGTCCCAGGCTCCTTCGATTGCGGCCATGTTATGCAGGTAGGTATCATCCGGAACGCCAACTAAAGACTGGGAGGACGAATACACGTATTCATGAGAAAAAGTAGCGCACCCGGAGCGGCTGGAAGACTCGTCAGTCTTGACGCAAAACTGCGGGCCATCCACGGGCCATGCACCGGGACGCCCAGCCTGGTTAGGACGCCCAGTGATAGCATCCCAGTTTAACAAAAAGGGGGGATTGAGACCCACCCGGTCTATGCACTTGACTAGAGTTGACAGACCTGGAGGCTGACATTTTGTTGTAGCATGTTAGAAAAACATTTTGTTAATGTTAACATAACTTCAATGTTCTCCTATACGTATATAGTGCAAGGCCAAAAAGAATGTGCGAAAGTACTGTTTTTGTTGGTCTGTAGGCAATTGGCTGCAGTGGGCGTGGCTGATTAGTCAGCCACGGCCGCTCGGCCCGATAGATAGTCCGGCCGAAACGCTTCCCCTAGACTAGCCCACAGCCATCGCCCTTCTGGCGATGGCTTCAACTAAGCAACCAACAAGAATATACGAATCAGTCGACCCCCCCCCATCGCGTACGTACGTGAGAAGGCAAGCCAACCGACAGTTTTAATCTCAATATTTTTGCCGCACAATATTGCAATGCTTCCGCCATATTTTTACTAACCCCTCCTTCCCCTGGTAGAGGGCTGGTGGCTTTGGGGTCTCCTTGGATGCAAGACACAAGTGGCCAGGTGTGTTAATGCATTTGGCTACGGCTATCAAATCAAGCCTGACGGCCAAAAGACCTATAATAATCCAAGGTGCCTTCGATCGCCTCTAGAAGTATATATAAGCTGTACCGTCACAAGGTATTTTGTAAGTATTCCAACAGAGATTCGAAGCTGAGAGTGCTTCAGAACCTTTCAATGTTGTCTTGTGGCACAAGGCCCAGCTGAGTCGTACAACGATGGTAGGGTTTCCGGGCGAGCCGACTGACATTTAGACCTGACGGGCTACAGGGACGTATGCTGTTCAGTTTGGTGGTGAATTGGGCGCTAGGCACGTAAGGCAGTGGCGGTTTTAGGTTGGCGGAGGAGCTCGGGCATATAGAGAAAGGTAAGACATATTACCGGTACTGCTTCTGAATGAATCAGCCTCCAATCACTAGGAGCGCGTCAACACACCGAATTTCCGGCCTGCATGATTGCTTTTCAGCACTGGAGACATTCTTACCCCAACGGACAACGCTATGGCCACGACATCAAACTACTACCTGCTGACCACACCAGTTCGAGCAAATGCGATGACGCGGAATATGGTAGAAGTGGCCGGAAATAGCATCAATCACCTGTCACCACTAGTCTAGCCTAGCTCAGGGCAATTCCAGTAGATTTTGTTAATGGGTAATATGTTGGAGAGTTCCGCGTTGTGCCTTTCCTGGGCGTAGGCACTTGGGCTGACTCCACAGATGTTTCATGTGAAAGGGTGATATCGGCCAATTATCTGGCCTCTCCTCTGCACCTAAACATCTCAAGGTTGTTGCGATTCAATCAGACGCTCCCGGTACTCCCGAGATTGTAATCTCTTGGTTCTCTTGGCTCCTCGGGACTATGATAACGTTGGCATTGAATTATTCTAGTTTGGATGAATATGAGTGCTCACCAGCAGGATTCTCACCCGGCTAGTCCATCCCTGGCTAAGGTTGAAAGGAAGGGACTCTAGTTTTTAGTTAAATTATAAATTAATTCAGCCAAAATGAAACTGCCCCATACAGATTAGCTAATTAAAGTTCGAAATAAATATTTATACAGCATTTTAAATTTAATAAAATTTTAAATTAAATACGCTTATTTTTTAAGGTCTTTAAAAATAAGATTTCTTAAAGTTTTAATAAATCTATTAAAATAATATTTCTTAAGATTTTAATAAATCTATTAAAATAATATTATTATATATAAAAAAGTTTTTAAAATGTTTAGAATTAAGTATTTTTTCTATAGCTTTACTAATTATATATTAAATTTATTTTTAAAATAGTTATTCTATATTTTAATATTTAAAATATTTCTAATTTAATTATATAACCTAACATACTACTTATAAATAGTTATTCTTATATTATTTTAAATTCTAGTAATAATAATAAAGAATTAAATTTCTTAAATAAATATAAAAGTATTTATATAAAGAATTAAAACGTTTAAAATACTTTTATATAAAACTTATTTTTTCATTACTTATAATACTTATTATATATATTATATATATCGAAAGTATATTAAGTAAAGTTTTTTTAAAAAATATATATTAATAATATTAAAAGCTTATAAATAAAAGTATTTTATATATATTTATAATATATAAAATAAAAATATTTTATTTATTTTTAAACATTAAAAGTAATTATTAACTTATTTATTTTTTAAGTAGGTATAATATAAAAATAATTAATAAAGATTTTTTAAACTGTTTACATAGTATAGTTAGTTTTATAGGACTAGTAATAACGAGGTTTTTATGTGGGTGCGGGGAGATTTGGCTGTCCGAAATGGTGGGGTATCCGAAATGGTGTCCGCCTATGGTATAACTTTCAGGTCAAGCTTTTCTTGCTTTTGATGCGACTAGAGCTGCCGAAGGCTGAACTCATTTCTATTTTTATTATGCGGCTTATTGGATTGCGCTATCTTGGTCCCTTCGCGGTTATCCTGGATTCCACACCCACATCAAAACCAGCTGTTAAACAGCATTTTGGGAGAACAGGGTTTCATCTCTGATGTCCGTCTGACTTGCCACTTGGAGAGGGTGATTGAATCAGGGCCCACCCCAAGTCTCGCTTTTGACGTGAAATCTACATTTTTACTAGATGACCATGTTGTGTTACGGGGTTCGCTTACATGTAGATACTGCTCCTCTGGACGCATCACCGCTTCTTATATCATATCCCCTTACACCTTTTCGAGGTCCTTTGAAGGACCTATACTTGAGAGTAGTATATGCATTTGACGTACAGTATAGCGTCTTAGACATTTGCTTACATTATCACCATAGACTTTCCTATGTAGTTTCAGTCTTTTTGATCTCGAAAGGTACGCTCTGCTCACACTTTCCATGTCAAACTACGAGTGACTTGCTCACGTCTCTCTGATGGATATGAAAAACCCTTCATCATCATCCATAGAGACCACGCCACGCCTAAATATCATGAAAGTTCGCGGCGTCAAGTAGTGTACTGCATGTGCTAACGCGGGTTCGAAGCATTATGTCCACCATCTACGAATCATTTCGAGAAGCGGTGGACCCGCATCATGTAGGCTTCGACCGGAAAGATTCCGGAGGAGGAGACGCAAACGCAAATGTCTCCGCCCCGTCAGATACTACCAGAGCATATGAGCCTCCGAATTTCCTCCTTAGAACATCAGAGTCCAAGTGGTTATCAATAGCAGACGCTGCACTCAACCAGCATAGAGAAAGACTTGACCAGAAGCATATTCGGCTCGCGTCTTGGGAGTCAAACATGAGGATGGATTCCGAGGGTGACGTGGTGTATGGATCAGCCATCTACCTCAACAATCCGGTCCACATTGCTCTGCATGCAGCTCAAGATTATTCTCCAGCCTGCGCCATACGAAGCGAGGTTACGCAAGGAACGACGTCTCGTGCTGATAAGGGCTACTTCTGCAATGGCCGAGCATATGCTATTTTAGGATACAAGAAGGTTGGAGCAGTCTCAAGAAGCTGCGCTCGGGGTGAATTCGAGTATGGAGTTCCCAAGGACGCCAGAACATTCGCCGCGTGGATGTCAAGAGCAGAGCGCAGATTCGCGGATAATCAACGGGGTGTAGAAAACACTCGTTTCCTCCTACAGCAATCGGTACACTACCATGACAGGTTCGGGGCTCGTTTTGTGGCGATGTTTGACTGGAACGTCCTCGTCCTCTTGGCTCATCCCCAGTGCCGGGGGGTTGGTCTGAATGATAAGGTCTCTTACGCCTACATTACCGAGGTCACCGACAACAGGAAATTCAGACGAGCTTTGCTTGGCTTTCTTCTCTTTGCATACAGAAACAGCCTTAGCGTAACTCCTAGCGACCTACAGAAGATACGGCCGGGTTGTTTGCAAACTTATGCTGAAGAGTATCATCGACGCTTGGCAGAAGAGACGAAGTACAACAAATCCAAAAACCACAACTACCAAGGTCCAAGGAATCGTCATATTGCTTTTCTCGCAATTGATCCGCAGGAGTCGTTCAGTGGATCGAAACACATCTATGAAAGAGGCAGGACAGGGGACCAACATCCATATACCACGGGAAACAAGTACAATAACACTGATATCTCCTCTGTGAAGAACCAACGACGGACAAAGACTCCAGATCCGTATCAGAGACGTGCAGCAGTCACGGACCTGGGTGCAAGGTCTCGGTCCGAGGATGCCAGCCGATTTAGAAAAAAGCAGGCCAGTAACCATTCCAATCCAGAAAACCGGAGCAGAGTCAGGGAGCCGGCTCCAATGTATCAGGTCAACCTTGCCCCAAGTACGACGCACGCGACATCAAACTCGACTCATCCACACGCAGCTAAGACAGCCATTATCCATACCGGTACTTACGTTCCCACCCGCAGTCGCGACGAGACCAAGAGCCCGAGCAGAAATATAGGGAAACAGCCAAGCTCTGGTTTCGCCACGAAGCAGGGTGGATCAGGTGGAGTAGCCATCAACAAGCAGAACTCGGCTGTAAATCTACAGGCAGCAAGGCCTCACCTGGTCACCACTTCCAGTGGCCAAGCTGGTCCTGACAGTTTATCAGAGCCCAGTCACGTGGGTTCACACAAAGAAAACAGCTACCACGCGCATCAGGGTCCCTCAACTCACCAAACTCTGACCGCAAACTCTACGGGAAAGGACCTCAGGGACATTTTGGCCGGCAGTCACAAGAAAGAGAAAGGTGGAAGAAAGTTTCTCGGGATCTTCAAACTGAGATAAAGGGCTTTGCGTGGTATTTCCCTTACATCTTCTTCTCAATGTTTTCGTTTCTGCTTTCTTTTGCTTGTGTTTTTTTTAGGTAGGTATGTTCAGTCAATGGAGTTCATGTGAACGCAGCTGTGGATCGATTCTACTTTCTGCTTCTACGATGGGAGTTTCGACAAAGTTGGGCCATACTTGCTCGAATCGTATCCAATTCCTGCGTGCTAATTTTAGGTTAACATTTGACAATACTTCTAACAATGATTACTTCTGCTTGATAATCTGAACGTCCAACCGTCCGCATCTGACGCTGAGGTCGACTCGGAAGCATGTAGTCAACATTCGTATCTATTCGCTTCTATATACATCTAGCAAAGGTCGATGATCGTGGTTGTTATTATGTGGCCATTATCAGCAGTTGCCGTGGTGTAATTGTGAAAAAGGTCAAGGTACATGTATGAACAAGTTCCTCAATCTAGAAATCGATTGCAAAATCGCCACTCACTTTGGCATTGGGATTCATGGCGTCAGCATTAGCATGGAAGGTAGTTACCGCCGGATACGTAAGGTTTGGCGGGCAGAGAATGACCAGATGCACATGTGGCTTTTCAGAACTCTGACGACCTCAGAAGAACAGCCGAGGGCAGATAAGATGCACAGATAGATATCTAGGTAGGAATGCCAAAAGTGACATGGACTGCAACACATCATGTTCAAATGGCTGTATTCAAAACGTCATTTCATTATTAGTTGTGCACTTCTTTTATATGGTACGGCTGAGGACGAGAGACCTGTCAATCATGGCCTGCGACAGATCCCATCTCCGCCCAGACATTGGGTTTCTAAGGAGGTAGGTCTAACACATTTCATAGGACAAGCCGTCCACTCAATGGATCTTTTCCTCCCCGCCCTCCTGGACCGGCTTCGACGCGGCCGTGGGCGCACCAACAGTCTTCTCCTCGGACTCGCCAAGGCTCCCGCTCGTGCGGCGGCTGTCCTCGCCGCGGCCGACGACCTCGTCCCTGTTGTCCTCGGCCCAGAAGTTCTTCTTGCCCTTGGCCATGCGCCTCATCCAGGGGGGCAGCACGCCGCCGGGGATCTTGTACGTCCACGGCTCCTTCTCGTCCTTGTTGGGCGGGACGATGCGGCCGCCGCTGACCTTCTCCAGGACCCAGACCGAGGTGTTGAGCACGATGTACACGCACACACCAGCAATCAGACCGTCGGCGATGGAGTAGGTGAAGGGCATGAGCGCGATGGTGACGAAGGCCGGGATGCTGTCGCCGTAGTACCTCCAGTTGATCTGCGTGACGGATGATGCCATCATCGAGCCGACGAGGACCAGGACGCAGCCTGTTGCCCACGGGGGGATGGACGCGAAAATGGGCGCGAAGAAGATGGAGATGAAGAAGCAGATGCCGGTCACCATGGCTGTCAGGCCAGTCTTGCCGCCTTCTCCGATACCAGCACCCGACTCGACAAAGGCAGTCACGGGCGGTGTGCCCAAAAGCGCTCCGATTGAGATGGCCGCCGAGTCCACCATGTACGCTACCGTCGAGCCCTCGAAGTCCTGGGTGACTGGGTCGATCAAATCGGCATATTGGGCCATCGAGTACAGAGTTCCGGTGCAGTCGAGAATGTCAACGTACAAAAAGGTGATGAGGGCCAAACCGAATTGGCCACCGTACTCTCCGACGCTCCACTCCTGCACGTTCAAGACCCGTGAGATCTGGTGGAAGTTCACGACCTTCTTGAAGAAGTCGAAGTTGTCGTTGCCGACGTCCGTGTAAGGGAAGTAGGTGACAGGTGTGGTCCTTGGCCAGGAGATGATGGACACCAGGATAATTCCGTACAAGATCGCACCCTTGACGCGGTAAATCAACAACATGCTTGTCAGGATACCACCGCAGAAGATCCCGATCCACATCATGGGCGACCTCATCTTCGCGCTGCCGGGACAGAGACCAGTGTCAGGATCACGCAGACCATCGACACAGCCAGCAAGCTCGGTAGGAGTAGACGTCGCGCCAACGATGAGCCCGATGCCCTCGGAGTACGTCAGGCCGATGAGGGTGAGGAATAGGCCGATACCGACAGACGTGGCCAGCTTGATGGAGCGAGGGATGGCCCTCGCAAGCCATTGACGCATGCCGAAGAGTGCGAGGGCAAAGAAGATCCAGCCTTCGACAAAAATGGCCGTGACGGCGACCTGATATGGCACAATGCCGGTGCCGTGGAATCCAACAACGGTGTAGGCGAAATAGGCGTTGAGACCCATTCCGGGAGCGAGACCAACAGGCCTGCCTGACGTTAGACACACTACTAAACCGCATTATGTTTTTTTTTCTTTCCCAGGGATGACTCACAGGTTGGCAAAAAGACCCATACAGAACGAAGCCAGGGCAGAGATTGCGGCCGTGGCGGTGATGAGGTCGCGCTTGATCTCGTTGGTGCACAGGGCGTACTCGGTGTTGGTCTCACATATCGGGTCGTCGGCGCCGCCGTTGCAGACACATGTGCCTCCGGTGTCCGCGACGATGCTCGCGTTCACGGCGATAATGTACGCCATGGCGAAGAAGGTGGCCAGCCCGCCGCGGATCTCGGTCAGGAAGTAGGACCCGCGCCGAGTCTTCTTGTGGCCGCTGCCATCGAGCCGGAACCAGCGCCCTACGGCGCTCTTGGCGACCTTCTCGTTGATGGTGTGTGCCCACGCCATAGTCTTTGGCTATTTGGTGTCTTCTTTGACTTTTTGGAACCGGATATGAAGTTGCTCACGCGAGCAGTTTCCCTGGGCAAATTTCCTTTCACGTGCCGGTCGCGGTCCAGTGGGACAGTGGCGGGCTCCTTGGTGGAGTAGTGGCGTGTCGAACGGAATCGCCAAGGCGCACGCTTCTTTTCGTCTCGAGTGTTCCTGCCGGACGGAACGACACTGATGGCCAGCAAACAGAAGGAGGCCGGGATGGAAGGATATTACCAAGACCACCCTGGGATTGGTCTCAGCAGCCAGCAGGAGAAACGAGAGTCTGGAAACCCTCGACATTTTGTATTTCGCCGAGACCCTTCCACCCGGTCGACAGTAAACTTCCCCATCAGGGCCAGCTCCAATAAGCCTCGAGCTTGGCAGTCGACGCCATGTCCGACCCTTATCTCCCTTGTTCAGCGTATCGGTGCCCAGCCTAGGATTGACACGCTTATTTAGTAACGGCCGTCAAAGGACCTGTTTCCTCAAAGGGGATTTAGCGACCTCTTATCTGTCTTGGCGAAGTGGGTGCTGCCAGGACTAGAGTTTTTTTTGTCGAGCTGCCCTGATTGCGCCGAGCGCCTGGAGCCACTATCTGTTGCAAGTAAAGTATTACCCCCCCCCGGCTCCTTAGCGCGATCCTAATTGCTATACCTAAATTTACAAATAGGGTTAAGCACTTACCAATTTTGCAACTTTAACTAATATCCTTATTACTAACGTACTATTAAGGTTTTTTATAATAAGGGGCTACCGCTTAACGAAAACCGAGTTATAGATATTATAGTTTTATTTACACCTTAACCCGTCGCTGCTAAATAAATAGCTTATAGCCAAATTCCGCTATAATAAAATAACTATATAGTATTATTAGAAAAGGGTTGCTATTATAGGCGGTATAGCCTTAACTATACCCTTATTATTATAATTAAATAGTATTAAGCTAAAATAATAGGCTTTAAAGGTTTATAATCTTTTTTTTTTATAGTAAGGCTATTTAGCCCGGCTAATATCTAATTTATATAGAATAAAAGCTAAAAGATCTTTTAATCGAAAAGCTAAATATATATCTTAATAAAATATAGCTATTTCTTATCGATTATTACTATATTAATTATTTAATTTTAGCTATTTTATAAGCCTTAATAAAAAGTAACTAATTAAATAAAAGAATTTATATACTAGCTTATTAATATAATAAGGATCTTTACGGCTATTACCTCTTTTAGATTTTAAAAGCTATATATATTATCGATATATTTATTTTCTATAATAAGTCTGTTACCGATAAAAGGGATAATATAAGAAGAACTAGATAGGTATTAGTTAAGTATATACTATAGATATAAAATCTTTTTAAATAAGGCGCTTATTACTATATACTGCCGGCGATTATAATTAATAGCCTGCTTAATATAACGGTATATAAAGGCTATATAATAAAGAATTTCTTTTTATTATAACTTAAAGAGAAGGTTCTGCCTTAAATAAATTTATATCTAGGCTTATAATTTATTCTAATATTAGATAACGCCTTATAGCATTATAATAAAAGGGTTTATAATATTATTAAGAAAAGGGGTATTAGGCTAATTTATCTATTATTATACTTACTTAAGTTTAACCCGATTAAAGCCTATTTTAGTAATCTAAAAAAGTATATATAATATTAGTATTAATTTAAAATAAGCGATTTCGATATAAATAAGAAATTTATAGATTTCTTATACTTCTATACTAATAAGGTTAATTAATATATTAAGGCTATTAAGGGATATTTCCGCTATATAAGGGTACTAATAAAAAGGTTTAAAGCTGCTAATTAAAATAAGGGTAATTAAAAGTAATAAGGAGTTAAGGAAGTATAAGTTTTTAATAAGTATAAGATAAAGGAAAAAAGGTATAGTTAAAAAAGTTAATTAGCAGGTTATAAGTTAATATTATTTTAAAAATAAAAGCTATAATATAGTAAATATACTAAATTATCTTAAGCCCTATAATATATAAAAACTACTTTCTATATATATACTTTTCTAATTAATTATAGCTATTTTATAAATTAAAAAAATATTACTTCTGCTTATAAACTATTTATTATCGTTATTTACACTTTTTTCTATATATAATTACCGCTTTTCTTATTTAGAAACTTATTAAAATATTTGCCGAATTACTTTTTTATAGCTAAAGATTAGTTTAATAACGCTAGCAGGCTTATAACCCTTCTTATTAATATAGCTTAACCTATATATATAGCCTAATATTAAAAGAAGCTATATAGTTAGTTAAGGTGTGTTTAAGGGGCTTATTATTTTATATACTCTTAATATTAGCCTATAGATTATATAGCTTATTATTTACTATTTGCTATACCGGCGGTAACGGTAGTAGGTTTTTATTATTATTATCGCCGTTATTACTTTTAAAGAACCTAAAAAAATCTTTTTTCCCTTTTAAATATAGCTTTATAAGTTTTTTAATTAACGTAATAGAATTTAAACTCTTTTTATTAAACTAGATATTATTTTTTCTATAAAGGGCTTATAGATTTAATCCCTTTTTTCTTATTACCTTTAGCAGCTGCTTAAGCTAATTCTTTTTGGTAGTTAATTAGAAGTAATTTTATAGTAATTCTATTATAAATTCTTTATATAAAATCTTCTAGTTATTAATAACCTAAGATAGTAATAAAGATAATACTATAAGCTTATATTTTTTTTATAGGCTTTTAAGCCGATCTATAAAAGGGGTAATTATCGATAGCGGCAGCGGTAGTAATAATATTAGTAATCCCTTAAAACCCGATAGCGGTAGCGGTAATAGCAGCTATAGCTATATTTAATTATATCCGAAGCCTAAGGTATAAAGGGTTATTGATAAGTTAATTATTATATTAAACCTATTTTTCCTTTATTTTACCTCCTTTTTCTGCTTTTTTTATAGCTAATTAATACTAATATTATTATTAAAAGGTCCCTTATTATTTTAATCGCTTTCGGCCTGCTATTATTATTTAATAAAGAGTTTTTCTAATAGCCTATAAATAATAGCCTTACCGTTAACTATTATTTATACCTATTTCTATAAATCGTTATTAGTTAAACTAGTATATAAATAATCCTTTGCTATTTAATATTATTATTATAATAAGTTAGCCCGGTTATAGGAATAACGATTAGCCTTATAGTATATATTTAACTAGTATTTTTACTTAGCTATTAGCTTCCGGTATATTTTCTATAAAGGGTAATTATTATTATATATAACTTTAAATTATTAGGTAATAGTTAATTTAGGCTAAATTATTAAAGATAATAGATTTTTATTAGGTGCAATAATACTTTTTATATATCTTATTACCGTTTAATTATTTATAGGGCTAATAATATATTATAGCTTATTAAAGGTTTTAGAAAGTAATTACTTTAAAGTTTTCTTTACCTATAGCGTTGCCTATACCGGCGGTATTAGTAGTAATAGTAGCGGTGTAATAGCTATTTTATATATATAGATAAAGGTTAAAAAGTAAAGGCCTTTAAGTAATAAAAGTATACCTATTAAAGTAATATAGTTAAATACTCTCTCGGGGTAATCTATAATTAATTTAAAGATTTCTAATTAATAAATTAATAATAGTTATTATAGCGCCTAGCTAGCCTTAATAAATATTCTAGTTAACTTAATTATAACCCGCTTAATATTCTTAAATTTAATATCGATCCGCTTTCTTATATTAATAAGTAAAAGCCTTTATTAATTATAAATCTTAATTATTATAAATCTATTAAGGTTTATAAGGCGGTATACCGTTAATAGTATTTAAGAAGGCTTTATACCGATAATTTTTATAATCGATATTAATATTATACTACTTAATAGCTTTAGCGGTAATAGCGGTAATAGGCGGCTTTTTAAAAGCTTAATATTACTCTCGGCGTTTTTTAGCGTTATAGCTATCCTAGCATTAGAATTATTATTATCTGCTTTAAGCGGCTTAGAATTATTATTACCCGCCTTAAGCAACTTAAAATTATTATTACCTATTTCGAAGGGGTTAAAATTATTACCGGTTATTTTCTCCGGGTTATCTGCCTTATTAGCAACCTTATTAGTATTTTTTAATATAGCCCGAGCTATATATTTAAAAGCCGTTAATTTATTCCTAATAATCTTTAAAGCGGTATTTAATTTCCGCTTATTACTATTACTGCTACTTTTTTTTTACTATATAGCTTATTTACCTATAGCTATAATATATAACCCGGTAATAGTAGCTGCTTTTTCTATTAGCTTATATATATATTAGCAATTAGGCGTTATAGCAATATTATTAGTAAATTATATAATTTAGCGTTATAAGCGGGTTTTCCGAGGTAATAGATAGTAGGTTTCTGTTTTAAAGGGTAGTTAAAATATAGTAATTATAAATCTAGGCTAATAAACATTATCTTTAATAAGGGTAAATAGGGCTTATACTTCTTTATAAGATAAGTTAGAATTAATTTAGCTATAGGCTATTAATTAAATATAACCTTACCGGTAGCGGTAGTGGCGGTAAAGGTATATTAGTAATAAGAATATTGGTTAAAGTTGTAAAATTAGTAAGTGCCTAACCCCGTTTATAAATTTAGGTATAGTAATTAGGATCGCGCTAAGGAGCCGGGGGGGGGTAATACTTTACTTGCAATAGATAGCAACCCGGGGGAATAATGCTGCGACGATAAGTGGCCGAGCCATAGACTAGCAGCTGCCAGTCCGTTCGTGTCCGGCCGCTGCCCAGCTACATCACTACCCTCCAGATGCAATAACGCAGAGGACCTAGACCCAGCACCCCGGGGCTCGAGCACCACCCGCCCGACCTGGCTGCCCGCCCGCTTGCCTGAACCTTTAATAAAAAAGGTGGTCGGCAACCGCCACGTTGCCTTGGCGGCGCTGTCGTTTGTGACAGGCTTCGGGCGTCGCTCAAGATAGGGCTAGGACGTTCCAGAAGCCAAGTAGAACGATCCTTTTGGTGTCACGCCGGCGCATGATTACCATTTGCCCGATCACTATACCGGTGTGTAAGCGGTCTTACACATGCGACACACCTGGACATCGCTGAGGCCGATAACAGGTTGGGGGCGGCGAACCACCTTTTGTGATCAAATCCAGAAGGTCAAAAGAAGCAGGGTCTTGGTAAAGGGGGGATAGCAGTACGCCGCATTCCGGTCAGATCGACCCTGCGTCGGCCGGGCCCCAGCAGGACGGTCGGCATGCCGGAATAGTCTGCCCCGTTCTGACAGCGGCTGACCAAGGCCGCTGCAGCGAATCGTTGCATCTCCTTGGCGGACCATTGCAGCACTCGGATCATCCCGAGACAAGCCCTGCCAACTGTGCATGCGTATTGCATGGTAAGGTTAACATTAGAGTTCCCCTCCACTGTTACAGTGCAGTAGCATCAAGTGGCAGTAGGAATATACACCTTTACAAAGAAGGATTATGTAAAGAACCCCTTTATCAACTATACCACTAGGTTACTACATGTTAAATCAGCGACGGGACAGTTTGATAACGACAGAAAGGAAACTGCTCTCGGAGTCGGAGATCATCGAGCTCTAGATAAACAGTATGGAGCATCGGAGCATCACGATCAGTGAGGCGGATATAAGAGACCAGATGTTCATCAATAATATTATTATATATCACCATGCATGTGACCAGCAGGCATAGGAACCAGTGTCATACCAAGAGTGTGAAGCCAGCGATGCTCTGCTAGACGGGCAACATGGGGCACAAGGGGCTCTGAATAAGATCCAGGATTAGATTCCCCTTCCAAGGTTGGCGGTTGTTGGCATCGGCCTGGGCCGAGATGTCGGCGCCGATGTTGAACAGGCTCATGTTGACCTTGAGAGGGTCGGCATCGATGTGGTAGATGAGCGCCTCTGGCGACGGCCTGAACCTGCTCTTGATCCAGGGCACATCGCTGTCGATGACGAGGATCACGTCGGCCTTTTCGAGCAGGCCATCCCTCGGGCTGTCACTCTAACGGTTGCGTGCATAGAGCTGGTGGTCATGCGGGAAGTTCATATTACCGGGTACTGCTTCCTGCGATCCCTTCTGTCAGCATAGAAGGCTAGTCTTTCAAAATCAAATGGTCCTGATCTACCAGGACAGCCAGGCCGGTGGTCTCGGCCAACTTGATGAGCTCAGGGACGGCCGCCACATTCTTGCCTACGTAAATTGTGATAAGCCACCGGCAGCTTTACGTTGAGCAGAGCTTCGCTGATCTCCTTGATTGAGTCCAGGTCCACTTCCTTTGGAGCCAGTGGCCTATACCTCTTTGAATTGACCTCGTATCGTGGGATCTCCTCCTCAAGGACCTCCCGGGAGGCACTCAGATAAGATGGCCCCTGTGGCGCACTTTGAGAAAATTGGGCGGCCCGATGAATGACTTGCTTCACATTTCTACCGGTACGGATCTCTTTATTCAGCAAAGAAGAATTCCTTACAATTCCACGCTAGTCAATGGTGTCTTAAATATAGTGGATGAACTCCTTCCTTGGGACATTAGCAACTTGTTTTTGGCCCAGTTCTCCGATCGTTATAATGAGAAATGACCCACATTGCGAGTCCCGACAAGCTCGTTCTTATTGGATTAAACGCTTAATCTATTAGGCTGGTAGTAGTCTAGACTATAGGGGCAATGCCCCCTATATATAGATATATCTACTTTACTATAGGGAAACAATAGGAAATAAGATATCTCGTATTTATAATAAATATAGCTATTTAAAATATTTTAATATCCCCCCTTAAACTTATTTCTTTATATATAAAAAGAATATAAAGATTTATATACCTAAAATTAAAGGGCGTATACCCGCCCCTATATATAGAAATTTATACTTACCATCTAATTAATATATATATTATTAATTTAACTATATAATAAGAATCTCTATTATATTATAATTTTTCTATATATTAGTTTATAATATTTTTACCTATTTAATAGTTTATATATATTATAATAACATTTTAAACCTTTTTATTATCGCTATTATCGCCGATAATATCCTTAGCTATTAAATTTATTTATAATAATTAGTTAATAGTCTTTCTTACTAAAATATTAAAAACTTAAGATTTAAGCTATTAAAATATATTTTTAAAGCTAAATTAATTAATTTTAATAAGAAATTAATTTAAAAAATAAAGGGTTACTATAAAGTTATTAAATAAAGTTAAATAGCAATAGTAGCGGTAAAGATAAGTTATTAAAAGTATTATAAGTAGGCGTTAATAGTAGTAAATAATATAGTTTAATTAGCTATAGCCGCTTAATTAGCGGAAATAGATATATACCCTTCGATTTTAAATATATAAATCTTTATATTCTATAAAAAATTAATTTATTTATAAAAGGGATATTTTTATAAAATATAGCGTAAAATCTATATATATAATAGGATATTTATTTATATAGAAATAAAAACTTATTAAAATAAGAAAAAATTTTTATTATAAGTAAAAATATTTTATTATATAAATAAAAATCTTAAAAAGTTATTTTAAATATTATTAAACTTATAGCCTTAAATATAATACGTTATATATTATTATTTAAAAGGGTTATATATATTATTTATATAAAGCGTTTATAAATTTTATAATAGCTATAATATTTATTTATTTTTATAATATTTAAATTATATATATATAATTATATTATATATATTATAAATTTATACTTTTCTAATAAAATTTATTTCTTATATATATATATTAAGTATATATTATATATATATTATATATCGTATAAGTTATATATAAAGTATTTTAAAAAAAACCTTTTTATTTTATATTTTTAAAAGAAAATCTTTAATATTTTTATAAATATTTTATATATATTTTAAATTATTTACTATATATAAAAATAAATTTATTATTTATTTAAAAAAGAAAATACTTTAGTTTTTAAAAATAAATACCTTTTCGTTATATATATATATTATTAAAGCGGTAAACCTTTTTATTTTTTAGCTATTATATCGACTATTTTATTTATTTAAGTTTCCCTATTAAGCTAAAATAATAGTAAATATTTAAGAAGAATAAAGTATAATATATTTTTTAAATTAATATAATAAGTTTTACTATATAAAACTTTTTATAATAACTTATTAATCTTTTATAAGCCTATTTATAGTTAAAAGAAGCTATTTTATATTAATAGCTATAGCGTTAGGCCGCGCTTAATTTATTTACGCTAATACTTTTAATAAGCTATTAGCTTTAATATAAACTAGTCTATCGAGGTTAAAGCTATTGCAGGCTGTAAGCAACCTAGTTTAACGCCGTTAAGCACTATATAAAAGTATTATCGCTATATAACTTAAGCCTTTAAATATAAGTTACTCGAAATAAGCGATATTAAAAAGCCGCTATTACCTTAAAGGTTCTAGCTTTACTCTATAAATATATACCTATCTAGCGAAACTAAGCAATATAATCTTTTCCGTTATATTATAAAACCACTTAAAAGTAATTATTTAGCTAAAACCGAGATAACTATTAGTTAAGCTTAAATTAACACTTATATACGCCTAAAACCTTTAAATTAAATAAGGCCACTATATTCCATTATCTAGATATATAGATCTAATAGCTTTATAGCTATAAAAATAAACTTTAAATATAATAAGTAAATCTTTACCTAAGTAAAAAGTTTTCTTATTAAGGTAAAGAAGTATAAAGATAAGAAACTTTCCTTATTTAAGTAAATAGATATATTTATTATTACCTTAAAGATATATAAGATTTATTTTAAAGAAATAAAGAAATTTATTACCTATAAAGCAATAATAAATAATAAGCCGAAAAAAGAATTAAAGGTTATAAATCTAATATATTTCTTTAAAAAGGTTTACCTTTTATTTAAATAAACTAAAGAGATAAAGCTTAATTATAGAAATATAATATAGTTAAATAAAATTTAGTTTAAAAAATATATAATTATAGGTCTTTTAACCTTATATTTAAAAGGGTTTAGTTATTATATATATTTTATTACTTTATTAAACTATATTTATATTTAAACTTCTTATATATAGGTTTAAATATAGGTTTTATAAGCTAATTTATTAAATTATTATTAATATTTATATATTTTATAATTATTTAATTTTATTTTACCGTATATTTTATATAATAATAAACTATATTTATATATTTTATTCTTTTATAAAATATATTATTTTTAATTAATATTTTATTCTCTTTATTATTTATATATATAATAAATAGCTATATATTATATTTTAATTTTAAATTATTATAAAAATATTTTAATAAATTATATAAATATTTAACCTCTTTTATTACCTTTTATAATACTATATTTTCTGCTTTTATTATAGAAAGAGTAAGTATTTTTTATAATTAAAAGAATTAACTTATAGGATTAATTTTATTATTATTATTATTATTTTTATTATATAAGCTAAATATATAGCTTAAGATGCTTTTATTATTATCGAGACTATTACTTTAATTTAAATCTATATAGCTTATTATTTATAAATTATTTTTATTATAATTATATTATTTAAATATTTTTAAAAACTTATATATATATCTTTATATTTTATTTAATTTATTTATATAGTATTAATTAGGGTTAGCTATATATTTAGCTAATTTATTAATAAAATAAGCTAGATTTAGCCTTATTTTTAAGCTAATAAATAAAATAAACCTTATTTATTATTAATATAATTTTATAATACTATTATTAGCTTAATTTATATTTTTTACTAATTTTTTATTAAATATATAAGATATAAGTTAAGAAATTATCTTTTTATTTATTATTTTTTCGGCTATATTAAATTTATTTAATATTTTCTTAATATATTTATTTTAATAATTTATATCGATATTATTTCTAAAAAAACTATTTAATTTTCTTTAAAAATTTAAGTTTATAATTTTATATAAGTTATTTATTATATTATTTATATATTATTAATTTACCCCTATTATAATAATATTATTTATTTATTTTTATATATAAATATATCTTTATTATAGGGATA